>CM056055.1:158222932-158227932 GCA_029574335.1 Rana kukunoris
GACATGAAAGGGCATAGTGAGTAGCATTATTATCATCATATTTTTTCATGTTTAAAAAAAATGATATTATATATTTTTAATATTACAGGATATTAAATTATATTCTATATTGCATTACATTATAATACATTGCATTATATTATATAAAATATGTTATTACTCTATATTACTCTTTCAATCACTTTTTATTATATTATTGTAGTAAACATATTTTATATTACTTTGTATTATATTATTGGAACAAACATGTTTTATATTGCTTTTTACTATATTATTGTAGTAAACATATTTTATATTACTTTTTATTATATTATTGGAATAAACATATTTTATATTACTTATATTATTGTAGTAAACATATTTCCAAAACTGTAGCATACTCGGGTGTATGTCTCATTTAAATTTATCGGAATGTACCTACTTCTTTGGGGGGGCCCCCCCCCCCCCCCCCCCAAAAAAAAAGTCATACCTACTTCTTTCTCAGTTTATTTTATTTAACAAGAGAAGCTTAATTTCATCATCTTAGTTTGCATTTTCCCAACATTAAATAAAAGGCATCATTGCTTCAGTTCGTTTTAAACATATTGCAATATATTAAAACATAGAACAAATGAAATAATGCACCGGCACTAGAATTTTTTTAGAAAACTAATATGTATTTTAAATTTCGGTATTTCTTACTGATGTATAGAAATTAGTATTCTGAGAGTGAGAATAAGCTTAAAAATATTTGCCTTGCGATTAAACCAGCCTTAGAAATTAACAAATGGTGACATTTTGTGGGCACCCTATATTCTTTTCTTAGCGTGATGCCCAGGCAATAATGTTTTAATTTACACATAATCCCTTGTTAAATATGTGCTTGATTATTGCAAACTGCTGTGTTAATTAAAAGATCTCGCTTTTCTTTTCAATGCTTTTTTTTTGCCTTCATTGAATTGTGTTGACATCGATGCATTTTTTTTGTGTCTTTTTTAATGGAAAATTTAGCGCAAATAATCGTTTTCACCAGGTCGGTATTAAAATAACTATCCTATTTGGTATAGTAAATTTTAGTTCTCACGTTGGTGATCAAAAACAGATGTACAGTCTGGCCTGGCGATTTTTTTTGTGTGTGTACCAACCTCCCCAGTGGGTCAATTAGAGAGATTATTGTTCTTCCTGCAGGGAAGATAAAGGAACGCTAGGAAAAAAAAACTGGTACAAACAGAAATGGTTTTTGACATATCGATTTTTCTTCAATTCAGCAAAAATACAAGCCTGATAAATAGTATCTGGTAATGTCATCATTCTGCTGTTTGCTGGGCAAACACAGTGCACAGCTGCTTAAACAGCATAATAATAATAATAATAATAATAATAATAATAATAATAATAATAATAATAATGATAGTAACAGTAGTAGGTGCAATAATAATAATAATAATGTAGCAATGATAATAATCATAACATTAATAATAGTAATAATAATAAGTGGTTGTTTTCCAAGTACACGTCTTCATGTACTTCTTATTATTTTAACTTTTTTTTTTTTTTTTTAGCAGTGACAGCTGTAGAAGTGGCAGTAGTAGTAATAGTAGTAGTAGTAGTAATAACAATAATAATAATAATTATAATCATAATAATTTTAATAATTGTAATAATATGGGCTATTTTAGAAGCTTTCTTTTTGATCATCTCCTTAGTCTTTTTCTTTTACCTCTTCTTCTTATTACTGTTGCTGTTGTTAACTATACTTTTAGTATTATAATTTTATCGTGTATTACTATTGGAATTATTTGTTATTATTTTTTGTTATCAATAGCAATTAGTTGGTGGTAATAATAGTATAACTAGACATAGTAGAATTATTTTAGATGCGTTTACCATTTTCTTTTTAATCAACAGTAGTTAGTTGGTGGCAATAATAGTATAACTAGACATAGTAGAAATTATTTTTATATATGTTTGCTATTTTTTTTTTTTATCAATAGTAGCTAGTTGGTGGTAATAATAGTATAACTAGGCATAATAGAAATTATTTGTATATGTGTTTGCTATTTTTTTTCTTATCAATAGCAATTAGTGGGTGGTATTAAAGTACAGATGTGCAATACTAGACATAGTAGAATTTTTTCGTGGATATGTTGGTGCTCTAAGATACAGGTGGATTTTTTGGTCTGCCCAAATCTCAGTTTAGCGACGACCATGTTGTGTACTCTGATATACATATCGATAGATAGATAGATAGATAGATAGATAGATAGATAGATAGATAGATAGATAGATAGATAGATAGATAGATAGATAGATAGATAGATAGAAATAATAAACGAGAGAAAGAAAGAAAGAAAGAAAGAAAGAAAGAAAGAAAGAAAGAAAGAAAGAAAGAAAGAAAGAAAGAAAGAAAGAAAGAAAGAAAGAAAGAAAGAAAGAAAGAAAATAAAAAAAATTGTTCTGCAGTATGTTATTATGTTATTTAACTGTTAGTACTCCTAGCATATAACTAAATATGCCTTATCCTTACTGTATAGGTGCAAAAGAAGAAGGGGACCGGGAGATCTCCAGCAGCCGTGACAGTCCTCCGGCCCGGTCCAAGAAGCCCAGGAAGGCCAGAACAGCCTTTTCAGACCATCAGCTGAACCAGCTGGAGAGAAGCTTTGAGAGACAAAAATATCTAAGTGTACAGGACCGCATGGACCTGGCGGCAGCCCTTAACCTCACAGACACTCAGGTCAAGACCTGGTACCAGAACAGGAGGTAAGATCATTGTCGGTGCACAGCACTGACAGCACAGCACGGGGGAAGATTGACACTTCAGACAGACAAGCACAGGACCACAGAGACCGACACACATAGGCTTGGCCTGGCTACACAAACCCTTTCAAAAGATTTCTAAAAACATAAGGGGCTGATTCACTAAAAAGAAGTATTGTTTTCCCTGGAAATTGCATTTGCTTTGTTATTCTCAGATATGGAATCATGTGCAAAAGAACCCCCTAACCCCCTAATGCACATGTCTGAGTGTGTGATGTCAACACAGGTTCGCTTTATTTTTATTGAAATCGACTCATTAGTAACTCAACCCCTATATTGTGCCAAGAATATGCAATCCCAAAGCTAAATGCTAAGACAAAACATACATACATAAGCAAAACGTTCAATCAAAAATGAACCTCTGATAAACGCAAGCATACACGAGAAATAATAAATCTGAGACAGACAGAAGCTCACAGACAGACTGTGAAATAAGAGACATCTAGTACAGGCAAGGGTAATAACAGTATATAGAAATTAAAACGATGCAATCTAGTTCATGTAATCTAATCTATAAACACACAGAATTTCTCACTACATATAATATATATAGCATCTCTAATCTATGACAGCCTGCTGATGTTTTATTAAATGAGGTAACAATATACACATTTTATTAACTCCCAGCAACCAATCAGCATTTGTCTTTTTTTCTGACTAATGAAATGTCAAACCTGATTTGGCTGCTTATGATCATTGCTTAATATAGTAATTTAAAAAAAGCAATGGACAAACACAAAATGTACAAACCCCAAGCAACCACTAAAAGAGTCCTTTGATTGACAGATTGCTGCAGTGTGTTCATCAGCAATGCTCTTTACACACTCCCTTTAATAAATAAGGCAGATAGCGATAGTGTACCTATATGTGTAATATGGGAATATGTGCAATGCTTGTACTAGTCTTGTATCAATATATCAAGATGACATCTGCTGGTGAGTGCTCTAGTACACAGCAGACGATGTCTAGCACAGATCCCAGCTCACACTGCGGAATTAGCTGTTTATATTTAATCCTTTACAAAGAGGCCCCAAAATTTAGCCTCTCTATCCCAGGGTATTTTTTTCCCGAAAACCCACAAACTGCTCATAATGAGATAAATATGGCTAATTAATAGCTTCAAAGAAAGCAGAAAAAAAAGAATCCCCAACTAATGCACACATGAATAAATAATGTGTAAATCTTGATTACAAAACTAGGGACATGTTAGTCTATGTGTGTCCCAGGAACACAGTGGGATGAAATCCCATTGCTATCTCATTATGCAGTGTTGCATGGCACCAGACACGATTTTTTTTTTTTTTTTTATAATTCAATTAGAAAATACATATTTAGCATTTTTGGCCGTTCTGAGTTCTCTTTTCAGACTGTATGATTTTAATTAAACATATGTATATTACATGAATTCTATGGAAAGGCTGCAAGTCAGCCACCCGTGTCCCTTTAATAGGATGTCCAGGCTGATCTTGTTGAAGCAAATTAAGTACAGTTCTATTTTCCATAATTTTCTGTCTCATTACATACGGTTTCAGCCACCCTAATTCTGTCGGAAAAAATTAGTGTCATTTGTATGCAATCTAAAGAGTGTGTCATGGGCTTGTTAGATGTGCCTCGGCCTTATTTAGTAGCCACCAGCTCGCAGGCTCTCTGCGACTTTCGGGCTACAAAAGGGTCAAAAAGCGCTCAGTGGTTATCAAACATCAACATGGGAATGGTGTTCTGGCAATTTGCTCCACAGCATCAGTTTGATCCCATTCGACACTTGTACCTATATATCACTTAATTCCTATGGTGGCTAAATTATAGGTTTGGGTTGGCTGTTGGCTTTATGGTGACACAACAAATGTACCCTTACATATAAATTAATATTTCTTTGCTAAGGATATTAACTCACAGCTGTGGCATCTAAATCTCACAGGGGTGACTTATTATTGCCGCATGGCATGACAGAAATTCATATTTTTTCATTCTGTTCTCTAAAGAAAGTAAAAAGACTTTAATAAAATGTTTTTTAAAAAAAAGGCAACAGACTTGAGTTAGCCCCAAACTTCCAATTTTGAAGGTCTGGTGGAAAACATGCAGCCTATGGTAAATTTACATGTGTTGGGAAGAAAGAAATCTTATCTTTGACATCCTCAATTGAGTCTTATTTTTTTGTGCTTTAGCAAAGATACTGTAAATGGGGGTCTTATAGGGTTTTACTT
>CM056055.1:158832932-159249456 GCA_029574335.1 Rana kukunoris
ATGTGTAAGCACTTCATTTATTTTTATATTACACGCTCTGGCTGCTTGTTTTAGGACATATATACTCCTGCGAAGTTTGCATACTAGGTGTGACCTTTGTTCATCTTTGAATCCTGACGGCTGTTCCATGTAGATTTCTTCAGTTAAATCGCCATGTAGAAACTCAGTTTTCACTTCAAAATGTTTCTCTTGAATTTTCCTTGTGACAGCTACTGTCAGTAAAGTCAGTATTGTAGTGTGCTTGACTACTGGTGCAAATGTCTCATCATAGTCCTCTCCATATTTTTGAAAATAGCCTTTGGCTACTAGTCTTGCTTTGTATCATTCAATTGTGCCATCTGCATTGTATTTCACTTTAAAAGTCCATTTACAGCCTATGGCTTTCCTTCCGGGTGGTAGTTCTGTAAGTGTCCATGTTTTAGTGTCATGCATGGATTTTATCTCTTCCTCAGCAGCCTTTATCCATTTAGTTGTTTCTTGTTCTGAAAGTTGAGATATGTCTTCCCATTTTACAGGTTCATTGATACTGGCAGGACTTGCTTTGTATGAGAGACGTATAGGTGATTTACCTTTGTTTTCTCCTGTTGACCGTCTCATTTTTGTGTCTGAGCCTTCTTGTATCTGCTCTTCAGTACTGGTTGAGTCTATACTCACTTTAAATGTTTGTTCGGAAGTTACAGAGATGGGCTGGTCAATGTCAGTTTTCTCTTCTATTCTTGCTTCTACTGTTGTCATTACATTGTCTCTTAAATCTTTAACAAAAGTTACGCTGTTACTAATAGTAACCTTGGCTGTTTTGGGATTTAGGATTCTGTAACCCTTGACATTGTCACTGTATCCAACGAAGATACCTTCAAACGCTCTGTTTTGAAGTTTGGTGCATTTTTCTTCAGGTATGTAGATGAATGCTTTGCATCCAAAAACTCTTAGGTGTTTTACACTTGGCTTCTCATTGTGCCATAGTTCATATGGGGTTTTCTCCACTGTTCTGGAAAGAAGTCTGTTCTGCAAATATGTAGCTGTCATGGCTGCCTCACCGCAGTATTTTTGTGGTAGTCCAGAGTCTGTCAGCATACATCTGATCATTTCAGTCAGAGTTCTGTTCTTTCTTTCAGCTACTCCATTTTGTTCTGGTGTATACGGGACTGTCTTTTGATGTTCTATTCCATGCCTTTTTAAGTACTCTTGTATCTTACCTCCTGTGAATTCACCTCTATTATCGCTCCGAAGTATAAGAGGCTTCCTCTGAAACTTGTTACTTGTCTTTGTTATATAGTCTTGTAATTTGTCAAAGACTTCACTCTTGTGTTGCATCAGGTAGGTGACTGTATATCTTGAGTAGTCTATGAGTCACTATGTACCTGTTGCCTCCAGATGTTGGTGGGTTAAGGGGACCACACACGTCACTGTGAACTTAGTCAAGTGGTCTTGAGGCTCTCTTCTGGCTGACTTTGGGAAGTGTTGCTCTCGTAGCTTTGGATTTAATGCAATATTCACATTTAGCAGTGACTGGACAAGGGGATACTATTAGATCCCTTGTCAGATTCCTCCTCTGTAGTTCCAGTATGCATTCTGGGTGTCTGTGACCTAGACGTCTGTGCCATATATGTATGCAGTCATTGTGCTTGTGTGTACATAGTCTCATCTTTTCCTTCACTGTGTCGAGATGATATAGATGATCATCCAGCTTGGTGCTAGCTATTGTCTGTTTGCCGTTTAGAATGGAACTCTTGTCACCTTGGAATTTCACAGTGAGTCCTCTGGCTGTTAGACGTTTCACAGATAAGAGTCCTCTATCTAGATTAGGAACATAAAGCACATCTTTCACTGGTATGGTTAAATTGTGTCCCGAATCATCAGGGCATACAAGGGTTCCATGCCCACATCCTTCTGCATGTATTGTGCTTCCATCTGCAAGCTTAATAGTTTCTTTGTGGTTCTGATCAAGTTCTGTGAAGAAACTTCTATCACTCGTCATGTGACTGGTTGCCCCTGAATCGATACACCAGTCTTGGCATTTATTGTTGCCTGTCACTTTAAATGTGGCATTCCAGTTGCCTTCCCTTGGGTCATTGATTGTTGTTTTGACCTTTTGTTTAGCATAAGAGGAACGTTGTCTCATTTGCTCTGATTTCCATATAGTACAGTCTCTCTTTATGTGTCCCTGTTTGTGTCATCTGAAACACACTCTGGTTTCTTTCCTGTGCAATCTTGCGTCTGTAGCTTTAAGATCGGTGCTGTTGTCGGATTCTATGGAGTCATGCACTAATTCCTTTCTTCTCTGATACTCATCTATGAGCCTGGTTTTTACAAATGCTACCGTCAGATCTGTTTAAGTTTGTGTCTCCAGTGCATTGATCAGTGCAGTATATGTATCGGGCAAACTGCATAACAACATGGCTGCAATGTGACTGTCTGTTATATTCTCCCCGCTTGATCTGAGTTGCGCAATCATATCCAGCATTGCGTCTATATGCTCCTGCATGTCCTGTTCTCTGCCAAGTCTTATTTTGTAAAGTTTCCGCAGCATAAACAGCTTGTTGTTCAAACTGGATCTTTCATGCAGTCTTTCAGTACATCCCACATGCCTTTCGCTGTGTCCTCATTGCATATATGAATGAGCTGATCATCTTCTACTAGTAAGCTTATTGTGGCACGTGCTTGTCTGTTTTTCTTGTCCCAGTCCTGATTATTATCCTGTGGCCTCTCTGTAGTTGTAACCTCCTACAAGTCATCTCTGGATAACAGCATTTCCACTTTAAACTTTCATAGCTGATAATTGTTATTATTCAGCTTGGCCACTGAGAGTTTAAGCTCTGAGTTTCCGGACATTTTATCCCTCCTTTATATATAAACAGTCTTACATGTCTATAGGAGATGTCACTGGAAAGCTTTCTTATGTCGATCTCCGCATCAGCCATGCTGTCTTCCGTTCGAGGCTTTGTTCTGCTTGGGCCGCACCTGGTCATAAGACTTCATCCGGACACTTTGCCCATAACCTGTTGCAAAGTACGATCGATAGGTGCAGCGGAGTCAGTTGAGATCAGACGTTGTGTAATAACAGGAACTCACTTCTTTATTGAAACATCATCACACAGACAAAGATGTCTCTCTGCACATGGTAAGTAGAACACACACACACAACAAGCCAGGAAAAAAAAACCAACAAGTAGATCACTGTGGGCAGGAAAATACAACACATCATAGAGCATACATAGCATAGCATATCATTAAGCATTAGCGACATCTTGTGTCCTTTTTGTAAACTGCATTCCATATAATAGGCTAAGCTGAAGGTTTTGTTGTATCTCCAACAGTGAAGACTTACAGAAAACATTTGACCTCTGTCATTGCCAACAAAGGATATATAACAAAGTATTAAGATGAACTTTTGATATTGACCAAATACTTATTTTCCACCATAATTTGCAAATAAATTCTTTCCAAATCAGACAATGTGATTGTCTGGATTGGTTTCCACATTTTTCTCTCATAGTTGAGGTATACCTATGATGACAATTACAGGTCTCTCTCATCTTTTTAAGTGGAAGAACGTGCACAATTGGTGGCTGACTAAATACTTTTTTGCCCCACTGTATATTACATGCTATGATAAAGCCTCACATGGGCAAACTTCATTGGGGGGAAAGGGGGAGTTCTACTATGGATAGAGAACCGAGTTGATGTCAATTCTCATCATCTTTTACTATTTTAGCTCTTCAGTCTGTGTGATCCTGTCAGCGAAGAGTGTCATAAAGTTCAAAAAGCTCTTAGATGGGCAAACGCAATATACAGGATATAGGAATTGGTAGATACATAAATACATAAATACAATCACACTTAGGCCTAGTACACACGATCAAATCTGTCTGCTGGAAACGGTCTGCTAGACCGTCCCAGCAGACAGATTCAATCGTGTGTACGGGCGAGCAGACGGATTTGGCCACCCGACAGATTGGAAAGCATGCTTACCAATCCATCGGCTGGGAACCTGTCCGCCCGACATGTCTGCTGGTTAGTACGCTAACCAGCAGACATGTCTTCTTGCACATGCGCCGAATGGTTTCGACGCATGCACGGAAGTGTTTTACTTCCTGGTGCGGTGACGTGGCGGCGTCAACGTCACCACCACGTCACCGCCATGTCAGCGCGCTGTCTGCTGGCGGGGATTTTGGTTTGCTCGTGTGTTCACGTGAGCAAACCAAAATCCAAACAGACGGATCTGTTCAAATCGGTCGGTCCGACCGATTTGAACAGATAGATTGCCTCGTGTGTACGAGGCCTTATACAACCACACAGGTTGAACTGGATTGCTTTCCTTTATTCAACCTTGCCAACTATTAAACGTAACCACATCCTGCCTGCCATAAAACAAAATGATGTGCGTAAAGTGGTTAAATTATCCTGACCGGACGTCATATGACATCCAGCAGGATGCGGCGCTAATGCTCAGCCCCAAGGGTGCGCACTTCGGCCATCAGGGACAACGCTTGTCCCTCGGACATAGCGCATCCCCAATCAGGGTAGACAGTCAATGAAATTGAACATGTGATCGGCTGTGTCCAATTACAGTCGGTCACAATTAAAAACATAGAGGTTGCATGCCCCAGGTGGCATGCATTGCACTGATGGGGTATGGAGTGTCCCTCTGACATAGCCCATCCCCTATCAGGTTAAACAGCCAATCAAATTGGCTGTTTAGCACGTGATCATTTTTGCGCAATCACAAGCATAAACAACACAGCCGTTTCTAGGCAATCCCTGCTTCTTCTCCTCACACACCAATCGTGTAAGAAGAGAGCAGGGATCACTGAGTAGAAAACGGTTTGTCTACAGTTATTACACCTTACTGTACACCACAAAAGCCCCCCGAAATAAAGAGAACCTGTCACCAGTACTGTCACAAAGCCCATCTGGATCTGTCACACAGTCTATCTGTATCTATCACACAGTCTATCTAGATATGTCACACAGCACATCTTGATCTGTCACACAGCCCATCTGTCACACAAGCCCACCATCGGTACTGCCATCAGGAACCTGTCAGTACTACCATCAGTACCATCACACAGGCCGGCATTAGTACTGCCATCAGTACTGTCACACAGGCCCGCCATCAGTACTGTCATCGGTACTGCCATCAGTGACCTGTCAGTACCATCACACAGGCCTGCCATCAGTCCTGCCATTAGTACCGTCACACAGGCCCATCATCAGTACCATCACACAGGCCTGACATCAGAACTGTCATCAGTACAGTCACAGAGGCCGCCATCAGTGACCTGTCAGTATCGTCACACAGGCCTGCCATCAGTACCATCACACAGGCTCGCCATCAGTGACCTGTCAGTAACACGATCAGTACCGTTACAGGCCTGCCGTCAGTACCGCCATCATGTCCCAAAGATTTTTTCACACCTGAGGAGGCATATAACATCCTTACTATGTTGGGTAGTTAGAGCTCTTGTCATCCGATTCTGGCTCGTAATATGAGCCAGTAGAGAGTAGTGAATCAGAGACCAAGTCAGTAGAGGAAACCGTCCCTCCTAAAAGAATAAGAAGATTAGGACCAAGATCAGAAAACCTACCAACCACCAGCAGCGTCAGACCCCAGGAAGAGGAACCCAGTACCAGTACTGGAATTACACACACAACCAAAAGAATCCGGACCCAGTCCTACATTCCTGATGCCCTGGCAAACTCTTTATGGTTGCCTGCCAGCTCAGGGTCCCCTATAATCCCCCCTTTTACTGCACAGCCCAACACTATAAAATATATTTTTTTCCCCCAGAAGATATGCTGCAGTATATGGTGGACCAAACAAATTTCTATGCAGAGAAATGTATTGCCTTAAACCCCAAATCATCCTATGCTCATATGTTCCAATGGCAACATCTCACACTAGACAAATTCAAATTGTTTTTGGGCCTTACATTTAATACGGGGCTTACAAAGAAGAACAAACTTCATGCCTACTGGTCCACCAACCCCATCCACCACATGCAAATATATTCTGCTGTTATGTCCAGGACATGCTATGACATGATTCTTTGTTACCTGCAATTTAATGACAATTCGCAGTGCGCTCCCTGAGATCATCCCAACCATGACAAATTGTATAAAATACGCCCCCTAATAAAAAAAAAGTGTTTGTCCCAATATATTTGCGTGGACGAAATCCCTTATTTATTTACTGGCCGGCTGCAGTTCAAACAATATATTTCAAGTAGGAGGGCCAAGTACGGGTTGAAACTGAATACATTTTGTGATAGAGCCACTGGATATGTATACACCTTTCCAGTGTTTGCCTTCATGTATGAAGGCAAACACTCATAGCTCCAACATATATCGGAACCAGTGGTAAAAATGACTGGGATCTTGCCTACCCCATGCTCAAAAAATTATATCATTTGTATGTAGATAATTACTACAGCAGCTTAAGCCTTTTTCGTAACCTGTATCATGAAAAAAAAACCTGGCCTGCGGTTCCTTCAGATAAGACAGAAAGGGCTTCCCACACAATTTATTTTAAAAAAAGGCTACAAAGCGAGGAATCCGCATTTTTGAGAAATGAGGAAGTGTTGGCAATGAAGTGGCAGTACAAGAAAGATGTTCACATGGGGCCAGATTCTCATATATTTTCGGCGGCGTATCGTAAGCCATTTACACTACGCCGCCGCTGCGTACTAGAGCAAGTGCTTTATTCTCAAAGCACTTGCTCCGTAGTTTTCGCCGGCGTCTCGTAAATCGCCAAGCGTAAACCGCGCAATTCAAATGGGGCGGCTTGTATTTAAATTAAGCGAGCCCCCCGCGTCGAACGAACTGCGCATGCGGCCGGCCGGGAAAAAGCCCAGTGCGCATGCTCCAAAGGACGTCACATTTTCTCTATGTAAACGACGTAATCGCAGCGTACGCCAGCCCATTGAGAATCGACGTACGCAAACGACGTAAACGACGCACAACACGACGCGGTCCCGAGGCCATACTTAACATGGCATCCACGGCACCCGACGGCATCCGACGGTACTTTCGTAAGGTTACTCCACATCGAAGCTGGGGTAACCTTACGCGGCACGAAAACGACGTACGCGACGACGGGGCGGCGGTAAAAGCTTTCGGTGAATCGCCGTACTAGCCTCATTGCATATGCAAAAAAAAAAACAACGTGAAGGCCACCTAGTGGCCGGAGTTGTCATTACACCTACGATCCGAAAGTGTAATGCTTTTACACTTGTCGGATGTAGAAGCGTATCTATGCAAAAGTGATGCTAAGCATCACTCGCATAGATACGAGGACAAAAAAAAGGCGATACGACGGAGTATCTGAGATACTCCGTCGTAACGCCTCTGAGAATCTGGCCCATGATGTCTACCATCCACAATGACACCTTGGTGGGGATTCAGATGCTGCACCATTGTAAAGCCTGATTGTGTCTACGTTTATAATCTTTTCATGGGGGGGTGGATTTATTTTTATTTATTTTTACAATTTTTTTTTATTGATTTTTTTTCCATATACAACAGAAAGTAACAATAGAAAAAAACAATAGAAAATAATGACAAGTTGTGAACGTTACTTTTTGGGTAATTTGAAGCCCCGTACACACGGCCGAGGTTCTCGGCAGAAACCAGCGAGAACCTCGCTGGGATCCTCATTCTGCCGAGAACCTCGGCCGTGTGTACGGATTCGGCGAGCCCAGCCCGTCGGGAAACCCGTCGAGCAAATAGAGAGCAGGTTCTCTGTTTGCTCGACGGCCCGTCGGGATGAATGGCTGGTCGCCTTTGCCGACGGGCTGGTCGCCGATTCTGACGGCCGGCCGAGAACCTCGACGGGCGGAATGATGTGTTCGCCCGTCGAGGTTCTCGGCCGTGTGTACATTGTCATGGTCTAACATTTGAAAACAAAGATAGGCTCAAACATCTTCAATGGGTTCTTGAGTTCTAAGCCCTAATAACATTGCTAGTAAACCTTTTATTTTATTGCCTGTTATAGTGTTAGTTACCCCTAATGAGTGGACTACCTTAGTGCTGCTCTGGACAGCAGACGCCCCAAAGGGACCTGTCATCCGGAGCCGGACAGGCCACCTTATCTTATAGCAATAAAGTTTTATTGAGTAAAATTAAAGAAACCATATAAGGTAGTACAGCGGTTATTAACATGTATACACAACATAACAACTTTTTACAGATAAACTCAGATTACTGTAAATATATCAAATAATATCAACATGTTCCACAACTGTTGTAAGTATGCTGAGAATCAGCAATTATAGCTTACTATGATGAAGCCCATCTCTTACAGGGGGCAATATTATAATCAAGGGGCTTTGTTAAACAGAGAGAAAGTAAGACTAAAAATCAAGAGACATTATAGGGTCTAAACAATAAAGGGAGAAGTAAACAGATAGATCAGCATAGCCCTTAGGGGGTAGCATAGGTATACTTCCAATTCCCAATTGGTGGGATAAAGACAACGGATATCTTATAGTCAGATGTCAAGAGAAAATAAAGTCGGTCTGCAGGAATCTTCACCCTGTTGTCAGACTATCAAACGCTACAAAATATTTGAACTGGAACCAGGCGGACCATGTTTTATGATTTTTTTTAGAAGTTTCATTCGCTATAGCAAGCGTTTCTTCTATTTTCAGAATATGGTTTACCATGTGGTCCCATTCTCTAAAGGAAGGGGTCATGACTCATGAACAGGTTTCTAGAATTTGTGGATCAAGGATTTTGCGGCAATCAGAAGGTGTTTAGTCAGGGATCGTTTGTATCTACCCAGAGGGACATTAGAAAAATGTGGGCGTAAGTTTAATCCTGGTGTCAGTGATATGAAGGATCAATTTGTAGATTTTGGGGCATCCCCACCAAATATGAAACATGTCTCTTTTGGTTTCTCCACAACTCCAGCACAGTACCGAAGCTAATGGTACTATTGCTTTTTCTTTGCTGGTGTTGTGTACCAGTGTGACAGTAGCTTGTAAGAATTCTCTTGAATCACGTACTGATCGAGCATTTATGTGCTAGGATGCAGGTGTTTTCCCATTGGGCGTCTGTGAAGTGCGTTTGGAAAGCTGATTCCCATTGACTTCTGAACCTGATTGAGTCTGTGGTGTCCACCTTTTTGAGATGTGAGTACATTAGTTAGGTGTTTTTTTTTGGTCTGTTCGCCGGCCTGGCATACAGATTCAAAATATGTAAGACACCTAGTTAGGTTGCCTTTTTTGTCCTGCGAAAGAAGATAATAAAGGTGCACTCAGCAACTTTTCATGTGAAAATCCTGCCTGCGTCTATGCACTGCAATGCTAGTAGGAGGGCATCATTGTTTGTGGTAAAAGCTTTCAAGTCCATAACTGGGGGAAAACCTGGGTTGTTGTGGAGCAGTGTAAGCGGCCCTGGGGATATCAATAAGTAATTGGTGTGTCCGGGTGAGTTTATGAGTTTATGAAAGATTTTTAGATTTGTCCCAATTAATGGTTGCTTTTTGAGACTCTGGGGGCATTTGGACCAAGGGATCCAAGGAGAGAATTTTAAAGGGAGGTCTGTGGAGCTTTCTTCTAGGGACACCCACTCCTTGTTTGCAGCGTGGCAATGCCAACCTATGACTCTGGCCAAGTGTGTTGCGAAAATATAGCCTAAAATGGGTGAAACCTAGGCCTCCATTAGCCTTGGGTTTCATAAGTAGTCTCAAATTAATACGTGGTTTCTTGTGTGCCCAAAGAAACCTCCACAGAGCCATCTGTAATGCCACGTACACACGGTCATTTTTTGTGATGAAATAAAATTACATTTTTAAAATTGTCATTTAAAATGAACGCGTATGGGCTTTACATCGTTTTTTTTTCTTCTGAAAAACTACATAAAAAAAAATTCGAACATGCTTCAATTTTTTATGTCGTTTTTCAAAATGTCGTTTTTTGTGTTGTAAAAAATGATTGTGTGTGGGCTAAAACAACGCTTTAAACCCGCGCATGCTCAGAAGCAAGTTATGAGACGGGTCTTGTTCTATCTGGCGAAGCATTGGTTTAAAGTTATATGTGAAGATATTGTTAAGCGTAGGTGTTAGCCAAATCCCTAAGTATTTGAGCGCATGTGGTACCCATTTAAAGGAGTTGTTCTGTTGCGCCTTCCCAAATGTGTATGGGGATAATGTGAGATTCATGGCCTCAGATTTGGCGTAATTGATTTTGAGAATGGACAGATAGCCATATATAGCAAAAGACTTCAGTAAGTTGGGGATAGAGATATGTGGTTGTGGCAAAAAGAACAGAAGGTTGTCCGAATATGTGGCTAATTTGTAGACCTTCGTATCGATCACAAAGCCTCTGACTAAATCATTCATATTGATGGTGCGGATGAATGGCTCTAACGTCAATATAAATAGCAGAGTTGACAGGGGACAGCCCTATCTAGTGCCATTTTTAATGAATACCGGTTCTGACAGGGTGCCATTGATATTCAGCTTGGCCATAGGATCCTGGTACAATGAGGAAATCCAAGTGAGCATATGTGCTTTCAGGCCTATGTGTGAGCACATAGCTAATAGAATCTCCCATGACACCCTGTCAAAAGCCTTCTTTGCATCTGTTGACAAGATATATCCTTCAAACCAAGCTCTACAGCATTGATGTATTAAATTAAGGACCTTTGTAACATTATCCCTTGCCTCTCTCCCAGGCATGAATCCAACCTGTTCAGGGCCTATTATTTGTGGAAGAAATGTGCGGAATCGATTAGCAATAATTTTAGCTAGTCGTTTCAATTCAAGATTGAGCAAGGAAATGGGCCTGTAACTAGAACAGTCTGTTGGGTCCTTACCTGGTTTGGGGAGTACTGTCACATCTGCCATTAAAAATGTGTTTGGAATTTGTCAGAGATCCATTAAGAAGTTCAGTGTGTTCAATAGTGGAGTTGCAAGAATGTTGGAGAATGTCCATCCGGTCCTGGGCTCTTTCTGGTTTTGAGGCTTTTTATTGCTGATAATAGGGATGAGCAGGGGGCGTGGTCACCTGTACACGTCATGGGTGGCCCTGTCCTCAGTTATAAAAGAACGGTCAAACAGCTTGCGCGTCATTAGGCCGGTATCCTCCGATGCAAGGAGGTTAGTGCATCGTTCTTCGCTGGAGTGGAGAGCATCGCTGGAGAATGGATCATCACTGGATATCGGGAATGGATTACAATGCTGGACAGACTGGATTACATCGCTGGAATGTTTTTTTTTTTTTTTAATAAAGGACTTTTCCCAAGCCGACTCTTGTCATTTTTAACATTTTTACACTTTTTCTTTGTGAAATGGTAGGGTACCCCTTACCAATTCACATAGGGGGGTGGTATCTGGGGGTTCCCTTTGTTAAAACCACCGAGCGAGGGTTGTGGGGATGAGGCACTTGTCCCTGGTATGGATTTTTGGGGGAACCCAATGGCATTTTTTTTATTTTGGTGCAGGGTTCCCCTTAAAATCCATACCAGACCTGAAGGGTCTGGTATGGATTTTTGGGGGGAACCCCACGCCAATTTAAAAAAAGAAATGGTGCAGGGTTCCCCTTAATATCCATACCAGACCTGAAGGGCAGAGCTGCTCCAGAATTTGCACACTTAATTTTCTTCTAAATGCCCCAGTGATAGTTGGGAAGCAGCATATTGCAAGCTTGGTAAACTGTTAGGTAATGCTGGCTGACTAAAATTAGCTCACGTAAAAACACATTACACAGAAGTCAATACAAAAAGTTTATTATGCTCTTCTATCAAAGACTACCAAATCCCCTTCTACCTCCTCCCCAGAACTAGCATTGCACTAGCATTGCTAAGCCTGGGGATAGACTCTTTCCTTTAGAGGTATAGAAAAGTTGTAGTACACATACTTTATGCTGCTCGCATATCCATATTGCATATCAGTTGCATCTATAGATACAACAAAAACAGTGCCGTGGGATAAGAAAAAACAGTGATGACGTGTTATAATTGTTTGACTTGGTTTTTACTTTGATGTTTATACAACTTGAAATCCAACTACTACATTCTGATTAATGTTAGCACTACTATCAGTGCCACTTGGTCCTGGTACCACTATATACTGTAGATATGTCAATGTGGCCTACTCTTAGCGACCATCTGCTGGGTCACAATTACAGTTTCTGTCGATGTACCTGACTAGCCTGCTCACAGTATGCTCCTGATAGGGGTGACAGGATTTTCCTACTAACAATTTCTCACCAACCTGTTACATCAAGAACCACAGTACAGATTACGGAACCGACTGTAAATGTAATGAACCGAGAGTACTCAGTTATGCTTATCTTGCTTATTATAAAATGTATTGATATGAATGTACAACTGCTATATTTGTATACTTTGATACTTAATAAAAATCTTAAAGTAAAAAATAAATAAAAAGTTTATTATGCACACCAAAACAGAACAACAGTATAGGAAGTCCTTATTTTCCAATAAATTTGAAAATGTCAATTTAACAATTTTCAATGGCTTGCCAAGTTGCCGTGGAAGCTGTCCTGTGGCCATGAGGAATGTGTCGAACCCATCACAGATATGGGCGCTACTTGTAGTCCCGCTCCATTGTGCCCTTTGTATTTGGTGTGTTAAAGCAAAACAAACGCCATCCTGCTCCCTTACAAAATAATCTAAGATGCATGCTGCCTTAACCACTTAAGGACCGCCGCATGTACATTTACGTCGGCACAATGGCACCGACAGGCACATCAACGTATATATACGTTGGTGCCTTGAGGGGGTTCGGGGGTCCGATCGGACCCCCCCCCCGTACATGCGGCGGTTTCTTTAGCTCCGGGAGCGATCCGAGATGAGGGGGCGGCGATTCGTTTTCAGCCACCCCCTCGCGATCGCTCCCAGCCAATGCGCGCGCCCGCCGCCGCCTCTTCCTGTGCTAAGTGTAAACACAGGAAGAGGGAAGTGCTGTGTTCCTCCTCGTGTCGGTCTTTTCGTCCGACGCCGAGGAGAGAACACATCACCAAGTAAGTTGCACCTAACAGTACACTGACACAGGTACACATAGGCATACTTAACCCCTTCCTGTCACCGTTGATCACCCCCCCCAGTCCACTGTAACATTGTGTCACTAAATGCAGTAATCATTTTTTTTTCATAACTGCATTTAGTGTCAGTGTTACAGTAAAAAGTGTCAGGGCAGTTAGTCTTAGCCCCCTTTAGGTCTAGGGTAGCCCCCTACCCCCCCCTAATAAAGGTTTAACCCCTTGATCACTGCCTTAGTTAACCCTTTCACCCCCTATTGCCAGTGTCACTAAGCGATCGATTTTCTGATCGCTGTATTAGTGTCACTGTTGCCGCTAGGCAGTTAGTTTTTTTTTAGGTTCGCCGCCAGGTTCTATAGCGCTAGGTACCCCCATAAATAAAGTTTTTAACCCCTGATTGCCCCTAGAGTTAACCCTTTCACCAGTGATCACCATATAAGTGTCAGTGGTGACGCAGGTTAGCCAGTTAGTTATTTAGGTTTTTAGAAAGCGTTAGGTACCCCCATATATTACCTAATAAAGGTTTTAACCCCCTGATTGCCCCCTAGTTAACCCTTTCACCAGTGATCACCGTATAAGTGTTACGGTTGACGCTGGTTAGTTAGTTTGCTGTTTATAGCATCAGGGCACCCGCCGTATATAACCCAATAAAGGTTTTTTTTTTTCTTCAATCTTTTTTATTGAATTCAGCAAAAGCATACAAGTTGCATCAGATTACAGGAAAGAGTACTGTATATAATACATAAACGATCAACCGTGTAAGTAACATGACAATGTGCAAGGTAGACGTTAACATGTAAGAACCTAGTGGCGTGCAAGCCTGGGGGGTACATGGGGAGCATATGCAATGCGCAATATTAGTGTACTCTCTCCTGGAGGGCCACCCCTTATCGAGAGCACTTTTGTGGCCCGGCAGGAGAGAGCACTTACCAATCATGTTCCTCCACATGTGTAAGGTATCAAATTCACGCTTAAAGTCAACACAGAACAAGAAGAGCAGTAAGTGATTCACATCATAGGGACAGCTCTGGGGTTGGATGCCCATGGAAGCCAGGCCTTCCTAATCTTATTAGTCTGGCCTGTATTGACCGCCATGATGTACTCATAGGAGAAGTGCAGGTTAACCAGATCTATCACTTGGGCAACTACCGGGGCCTCCTCCGAGCGCCATTTCCGAGTTATGCACAATCTGGACGCCAATAGAATATGGGATGCTACACATCTGGAAGGGGAAGGTATGTTATCTATTGTCAGACTCAACAATGCCAATTCAGGAGTAGGAGCTATCATAATACCAAGAGTAGTGGACAGGAGATGGAAAACATCGGACCAAAATGACTGGAGCTTATGGCATGTCCAAAGAATATGAAGGAGGTCACCATTGACGGAGGTGCAACGCCAACATAGATTGGAGGTCTTGGGGTCAAAAACAGCTATTCTGGCTGGGGTCATGTACCAACGGAGTGTAATTTTTTGTGTGAGTTCCCACAGGGCGGAGCATTTAGTGAATTTATAGGAGGCACCTAGGGCGGAGGACCATTGGTCTGTGGAGAAAGAGCAAGAAAGTTCGGATTCCCAGCGAATGTGAGCAGGTAGTTTGGTGAATAGTAATTTGTGTTGGAGGGCATTATAGAAATGAGATATGCCTTTAGTTTTAGGTTTCTCAGCTGAGAGGAATTCCCACGTCTTAGACGGAACGACATAAAGAGGGAGAGGGACTGTTTTCAGGCAGTGGGATATTCTCAGGTACGTAAAGGATTCCGAGGGAGGGAGCTGAAACTCTAGCTGGAGCTGTGTGAAAGGTTTGAGGAGGTTTCCTTGTAGGATGTCCTGCACGAGGTGTATACCTCTCGTGCGCCATCTGGAGACGGATAGGTCTGGAGATAAAAATTGAAGGGACTCTAAGGCGGCGTACACACGAGGGGATATATCCGCTGAAAACGGTCCGATGGACCGTTTCAGCAGACATCTCCGCTCGTGTGTATGGGCTAGCGGACAGATTTGTCCACCCGACAGATTTCAAAGCATGCTTTGAAATCTATCCGGTGGGGATCTGTCCGCCCGACATGTCTGCTGGTTAGTACACTTACCAGCAGACATGTCGGCCCCCACCGCCGCCGCGCCGCTGCCGAATGGATTCGGCGCAAGCGCGGAAGTGTTTTACTTCCTGGTGCGGTGACGTTGCGGTGACGCGGCAGCGTCAACGTCACCGCCGCGTCACCGCGCCTTCCGGCGGCGGGGAATTTGATCCGATGGTGTGTACACGCCATCGGATCAAACTCCCGATCGGACATATCCGATGGAAATGGTCCGCGGACCGTTTTCATCGGATATATCCGATCGTCTGTACGCCGCCTAATGGAATTTGGGATGTAGGAGAGGAGGGGTCAGTTTTAGTTCGGGCGGTAAACTTGCCCCAAGCCAACGCTGTGGCTTTCATGGTTGGTGGAAGGGATGAGGGAACCCCCGAAGTTAATGGCACGCTCAGTATCCAAGCCTTCAAGTTTTTGAGGTGGAGAAAGGAAAGTTCTATTTGCCCCCAAGGAGTATTAGGACAGGGATGAAACCAATCCGCCAATTGGGCAAGAATGGAGGCCAGGTAATAGTCACTGAAATCAATTGAGCCGACACCTCCCGAGAATTTATTCTTGACGAGGTTAGAGTGGGCACATCTGTATAACCCAATAAAGGTTTAACCCCCTGATCGCCCGGTGGGTGATATAAATGAAATTTTTGCGTCAGTCAGGGTCTGCGTCGCCCCAGGCAGCGTTAGGTTAGTGCCAGTAACGCTTACACACACTCGAAAAGCATACACCCCCCCTTAGTGGTATAGTATCTGAACGGATCGATACCTGATCTGATCAGATCTATACTAGCGTACCCAGCAGTTTAGGGTACCCAAAAACGCATTGTTAGTGGAATCAGCCCAGATACCCGCTAGCACTTGCGTTTTGCCCCTCCGCCCAGCCCAACCCACCCAAGTGCAGTATCGATCGATCACTGTCACTTCAAAAACACATCACACACAACTGCAGCGTTCGCAGAGACAGGCCTGATCCCTGCGATCGCTAACAGTTTTTTTGAAGCGTTTTCTACATTTGCCTTTCTATAGCCAGGTGCTTTTTTTACCCGTGAATCATCACCAGTCTATGACTAAATTTAAAGCCCAAAATGTCAAAGCGGATGTACTCTGGTGAAGAGGCTGTTAGGATCCTGTGCATTTCGTCAGATGATGATGAGGAGGTCACGCATCTGACAGATTCGGGCTCAGAATACGATCCTGTTTACGACAGCGGCTCCATGTCAGATAGCTCTGACGACGGAGTGGTGGTCCCTGCTAAGGCCAGGCGTACCCGACCCCGTTCTGAGGTTGTTGAGGAGCAAGAACCGCAGGACCCTTGTATGGAGCAGAGAGCGAGTACTAGCGCCGCTATTCCTTTTGGTGGATTGGCAAGCACCAGCGGCCTAGTACACCCTGGTCGTTCATCCAGCACTGCAGTATCACGTGGTGACGTGGCGAGTCCCATAAGTGCAGTTCAAGCTGGCGAGGTGGCAAGCACAAGTAGTGTCCCGCTGCCACCAAGAAGAAGAAAAAGACAGGCCCGTCGTGCCCTTCCTGCAGAATTCGCCTATCCTGATTGGGTCCCCACCACTTCTGCAGCACCCGTACTTCCCCCATTCACTGGCCAACCCGGAATTCAGGTGGATACAGCGAATTTTACGCCACTTGATTTTTATTCGCTGTATTTCACGGAAGATCTCTATAGATCTATTGTGGACCAGAGTAATTTGTATGCTGGTACCTACATCGCCGCTAATCCCCAGTCCGTCCTTGCCAAAGAATGGAGACCTCTTACGGTTTCCGAATTTAAGACCTTTCTGGGCCTTACCCTCAATATGGGCATACATCCATTTCCTCAATTGCGCATGTATTGGTCCACACATCCAATTGACCAAATGCCCATATTCTCTGCTCACATGGCCAGGAAACGATACGAGATGATCCTGCGGTTCCTGCATTTCAGTGACAATGCACTTTGTCGTCCACGTGGAGACCCTGAATTTGACCGGCTCTACAAAATTCGGCCCCTCATAAACCATTTCAATGAACGTTATGTAGCCTTGTTTAATCCCCAGCAAGTTGTCTGCGTTGACGAGTCCCTGATTAAATTTGCTGGCCGCTTGTCTTTCAAGCAGTTCCTTCCCAGCAAGCGTGCCAGATACGGGGTCAAGCTCTATAAGCTTTGTGACAGGGCAACAGGCTACACATGGAGCTTTAGGGTTTATGAGGGCAAAGATAGTCACGTAGAGCCGGAAGGATGCCCAGATTACATGGGGAGCACTGGCAAGATTGTCTGGGACTTGGTGTCACCCTTATTCGGAAAGGGGTACCACTTGTATGTGGACAATTATTACAGCAGCGTGCCACTTTTTAGTCACTTGTTTGATCATCAGATTGGAGCATGTGGCACCGTGCGACCTAATCGCCGGGGCTTTCCCCAGCGGCTTGTAGATGCCCGTCTTAAGCTGGGGGCGAGAGCCTGCTGCAGATGTAATAATTTGCTCGCTGTGAAGTGGCGGGACAATAAGAATGTTTTCATGCTTACCACCCTTCACGCAGACACGACAGTACAAATTCAAACGGCGACTGGTGTTGTGGAGAAACCCCTCTGTGTCCACAAATATAACCAAAATATGGGAGGGGTGGACCTCAACGACCAGTTGATGGCGCCGTATCATATTGCCCGTAAATCGAGACGCTGGTACAAAAAAGTGTCTCTACATTTATTCCAATTGACTTTGCTGAATGCTTTTGTCTTATACAAAACTTCAGGACAGAACGGACCCTTTTTCCAATTCCAGAAGGATATCGTCACAGAACTCCTGTATCCAGGCGGTTCTGCACCTCACCATCCCCTACCAAATGCAGTAAGCCGACTGCATGAGAGGCATTTTATATATGCCCTCGAGAGTACCCCTACCCAAAAAGCCCCCCAAAGAAGATGTCGTGTCTGTAGCAAGCGCGGATTTAGGTGTGACACCCGTTATTTTTGTCCCCGATGTCCTGCCGATCCTGGTCTTTGTATTGGCAAATGTTTTGAACGCTTCCACACACTAGTGAAGTATTAGCGTAGGGCAAAATATATCACAGGCTAGGCACACGTACACAGGGTCTCCCAAGATGCTGTCGCATTTTGAGAGACCCAAACCTGGAACCGAAAAGTTGAACAGTTACAAAAAAAATGTGTAAAAAAGGAAAAAAACACAAAAAAATATAAAATAAAAAAAACAAAAATAGTTGTCGTTTTATTGTTCTCTCCCTCTCTATTCTCCCTCTATTGTTCTGCTCTTTTTTACTCTATTTTATTCTGCAAAGTTTTATTGTTATGTTTTTTCATGCTTGCTTTTCAGGTATGTAATTTACTTTACTGTTTTCAGGTACGCCATTCAGCTGTTGCGCGGACTTATTTATCTTGACAGCAACAGCGTTTGCTCCCACGATATATAAAGCCGTGACTCCAGTGCTGTAGGAGGTGATTTCACCACCACAGTTAAAAAAAGAGCATAAATGCCGAAGCATGGGGGCATTAGGGGCGGAGGAGCGATTTTGCTCCTAATGCCGCGTACATACTCGCTGCGTACATACGGTTGACATTCCTACGGAGGCTTTCCCGTGGAAAAGTCTGACCATGTGTACACGGCATAGAAAAGTCTGACCATGTGTACACGGTACATAGAAAAGTCCAACCGTGTGTACGCGGCATAACTTTTTTGCGGGAGGATGCCCCCATGCTTCGGCATATATATATTAGGCACAGGTTGCGTTAAAAAATGTTTTATTTTTTACTATGTTTTTTTTATTGGTATTTGCTTTGCAGGTATGGTATGGTAAGATCTTACTGTTATACTGTAATGTTACTTTGTTTTAATGTTAACCATCATTTGCTTAGCAGGTACGCCATTCAGTTGCAGCGCAGATTTATTTAGCGTGACAGCAACAGCGTTTGCTCCCACGATATATATAAAGCTGCGACTCCAACGCTGTAGTAGGTGATTTCACCACCACAGTCCAAAAAAGAGCATATATGCCGAAGCATGGGGGCATTAGGGGTGGAGGAGCGATTTTGTTCCTAATGCCGCGTACATACGGTTGACCGCCCTACGGAGGCCTTACCCGTGGAAAAGTCTGACCATGTGTACACGGCATAGAAAAGTCCGACCGCGTGTACGCGGCATAACTTTTTTGCGGGAGGATGCCCCCATGCTTTGGCATATATAAATGGTGCATGTATGCCCATCATTAGAAGTGGGTGGATGAAGGGAGGTATTCTAATGGTGGGCATACCCACCGATCAATCCATATGTGGAATTACACCCCAAAATACATTCTGCTGCTTCTCCTGAGAACGGGGATACCACATGTGTGAGACTTTTTGGGAGCCTAGCCACTTACGGAACCCCAAAAACCAATCACCGCCTTCACTCTTTCTAATGGTGTAAATTTTTGATTTCACTCCTCACTACCTATCACAGTTTCGAAGGCCATAAAATGTCAAAATAGCACAAAAAACAAACAAATGACCCCATTTTGGAAAGTAGACACCCCAAGGAAACTGCTGAGAGGCATGTTGAGTCCATAGATTTTTTTTTTTTTGTCCAAAGTGATTGAATAATGACAAAAAAAAAAAATTCAAAAAGTTGTCACTAAATGATATATTGCTCACACATTCCATGGTTATATGTGGAGTTGCACCCTAAAATACATTCTGCTGCTTCTCCTGAGTATGGGGATACCACATGTTTGGGACTTTTTGGGAGCCTAGCCGCGTACGGGACCCCGAAAACCAAGCAACGCCTTCAGCATTTCTAAGGGCGCAAATTATTGATTTCACTCCTCCCTACCTATCACAGTTTCAAAGACCATAAAATGCCAAAATAGCACAAAACCCCCCCAAATGACCCCATTTTGGAAAGTAGACACCCCAAGCTATTTGCTGAGAGGCATGTTGAGTCCATGGAATATTTAATTTTTTTGCCCCAAGTGATTGAATAATGACCAAAAAAAAAAATGTACAAAACATTGTCACTAAATGATATATTTCTCACACATGCCATGGTTATATGTGGAATTGCACCCCAAAATACATTCTGCTACTTCTCCTGAGTACGGGGATACCACATGTGTGGGACTTTTTGGGAGCCTAGCCGCGTACGGGACCCCAAAAACCAATCACCGCCTTCAGGCTTTCTAAGGGTGTAAATTTTTGCTTTCACTCCTCACTACCTATCACAGTTTCGAAAGCCATAAAATGTCAAAATAGCACAAAAAAAAATGACCCCATTTTGGAAAGTAGACACCCCAAGGAAACTGCTGAGAGGCATGTTGAGTCCATAGATTTTTTATTTTTTTTTGTCCAAAGTGATTGAATAATGACAAAAAAAAAGTTCAAAAAGTTGTCACTAAATGATATATTGCTCACACATGCCATGGTTATATGTGGAATTGCACCCCAAAATACATTCTGCTGCTTCTCCTGAGTACGGGGATACCACATGTGTGGGACTTTTTGGGAGCCTAGCCGCGTACGGGACCCCGAAAACCAAGCACCGCCTTCAAGATTTCTAAGGACATAGATTTTTGATTTCACTCACACAAATCTTGAAGGCGGTGATTGGTTTTCGGGGCCCCGTACGCGGCTAGGCTCCCAAAAAGTCCCACACATGTGGTATCCCCGTACTCAGGAGAAGCAGCAGAATGTATTTTGGGGTGCAATTCCACATATGCCCATGGCATGTGTGAGAAATATATCATTTAGTGACAAAGTTTTGGAAACTTTTTTTTTATTTTATTTTTTTAGGTCATTATTCAATGACTTGGGGAAAAAAAATTAAATATTCCATGGACTCAACATGCCTCTCAGCAAATAGCTTGGGGTGTCTTCTTTCCAAAATAGGGTCATTTGGGGGGGTTTTGTGCTATTTTGGCATTTTATGGCCTTCGAAACTGTGATAGGTAGTGAGGAGTGAAATCAAAAATTTGCGCCCTTAGAAATGCTGAAGGCGGTGCTTGGTGTTTGGGGCCCCATACGTGGCTAGGCTCCCAAAAAGTCCCAAACATGTGGTATCCCCATACTCAGAAGAAGCAGCAGAATGTATTTTGGGGTGCAACTCCACATATAACCATGGCATGTGTGAGCAATATATCGTTTAGTGACAACTTTTTGTAAACTTTTTTTTTATTTATTTTTTTGTCATTATTCAATCACTTGGGACCAAAAAAAAAAAATATTCAATGGACTCAACATGCCTCTCAGCAGTTTCCTTGGGGTGTCTACTTTCTAAAATGGGGTCATTTGGGGGGGTTTTGTACTGCCCTGCCGTTTTAGCACCTCAAGAAATGAGATAGGCAGTCATAAAATAAAAGCTGTGTAAATTCCAGAAAATTTACCCTAGCTTGTAGACGCTATAACTTTTGCGAAAACGAATAAATATACGCTTATTGCGATTTTTTTACTAAAGACATGTGGCTGAATACATTTTGGCCTAAATGTTTGACTAAAATTTAGTTTATTCGATATTTTTTACTTGTTGTTATAAGAAAAATCATTTTTTTTCTAAATTTTCAGTCTTTTTCCATTTATATCGCAAAAAATAAAAATCGCAGAGGCAATCAAATACCATCAAAAGAAAGCTCTATTTGTGGGAAGAAAAGGACGCAAATTTTGTTTCGGTATAACATTGCATGACCGCGCAATTACCAGTTAAAGCGACGCAGTGGCAAATTGTAAAAACACCTTGGGTCTTTAGCCTGCATATTGGTCCGGGTCTTAAGTGGTTAACTGCACATATAACATTCCGCATTTTGAGACTGAGGGCGCTGTGCAAAAAATACTATTTGTTTGAAAGCATGCCAAACACACATTCTGCATGCTCTGGTGAGCCTGTAATTGAATACCCTCTTCTCCACGTTGAGGTTTTGAAGGCAAAGGCTTTTTAAACATAGGGTACTCCCATAAGAACCTATGTCAATGTATCCGAAGCAGTAGTTGGCATCCACGACCATCAGTAGCACAAAAGAATAAAAAAGTATAATTAAAATATTTGCTACCACTGGAAATTGGTGTCAGGAAAGGTTCCACTCACTGGCAAAACTATCTGATATTTGGCGTGCAGTACTGATGTCCACCAGCAGGTTTCTCCTGGCAGTTTGGAACTGTCAGGAGAGCTTTTCCCTGCTGGTGTTATGTGATCTTTGGGTCGCAGTACTGGCGTCCACCAGCGGGTGGATCTTGGCAGGATGGAGCAGATATCTCCTCCTGCAATTAGGAATCACCTGAACCCGATGGCAGGCAATGGTATAAAAACCTGGCAAGTTCAACATACGTTGCCTTGGCTTCATCTTGTGCCCTCATCGTAACATTGATCCTGAACCTGTTATCTGAACCTGACTCTGATCCTGATCCCAAACCTATTTGTACCTGTTCCCATCAGTCCTGTATAGACATGTGCAAAAGGAAAACATTTGTTTAGTTTAGTTTCGTTTTAATTTGTTATTTAATTAATTTAGTTAAGTTAGATTCGTTAAATTTGTTAAATTCTTTTTTGGAATTCGATAGTTTTCGACCGAATTCGGAAAACCCGGTCGAATTCGATCGTTTTCGACCGAATTCGAAAACATTTCTACCGGATTCGATAATATTTCTACCGGATTCGAATTCGATCACATTTTGATCGGATTTGAAAATATTTCAACAGAATTCAATAATATTTCATCCGCTATCGTTAATATTTCAACCAAATTTGATGATATTTCAACCGTATTTAAAATTATTTCAACCGTATTTGAAATTATTTCAACCGTATTTGAAATTATTTCAACCGGATTTGAAATTATTTCAATCAGATTGGAAATGATTTCAACCAAATTTGAAATTATTTCCACCGAATTTGAAATTATTTCCACCGGATTGGAAATGATTTCAAAGGAATTTGAAATGATTTCAAAGGAATTTGAAATTATTTCAACCGGATTTAAAAAAAATATATTTCCACCGGATTGGAAATTATTTCAACCGAATTTAAAATTATTTCAACGGAATTTGAAATAATTTCCACTAGATTGGAAATTATTTCAACCGGATTGGAAATTATTTCCACCGGATTGGAAATTATTTCCACCGGATTGGAAATGATTTCACCCAAATTTGATTGTGAGTATTTGTATTTGTATTATTGTATTTGATTACATTCTATTAAATTCTATTCTGTTCTTTACTATTCTTTGATTTTCATTCTGTTGTTTTATTATTTTATATTCTGGTTTATTGTATTCTTTTTTAGAAATCGATTTATATTTTTTCGATTTTGATTCAAATTTGCTTTCGATTTTCATTCGAATTTGTTTTCGATTCGAATTGTTTTCGAATTCGAATAGAATTTTTTTCGAATTCGAATTTCGTTCGCGTTTTTTCGAATTTGTTTAAATGCATCCGAATTTCCGAATAATGAAAAATGTGTCCGAATTCGAATTCTTAACGAAATGAAATGCACATGTCTAGTCCTGTATCCCTGGATCCCTGCCCTGCTATCTGATCCCTTCCACCCTCTCCCTGTCCATTGCTCCTTGTCCCCCATTTGCTGATCTCCCATTATGACCATGGCTTAGCTAGACTGCGATTACGGTATTCCCTTTTGACTATATTTATTCGTCTGATTATTGTTATTTTGGGGTCTTGTCTAATATTGGTTTGTTGTGCACTGCGTATTATTGGAGGTGGTTGCATTACATATTATTCACATTTCATTAACCACTTTAGCCCCGGATCATATTGCTGTCCAAAGACCAGAGCACTTTTTGCAATTCGGCACTGCGTCGCTTTAACTGACAATTGCGCAGTCGTGCGACGTGGCTCCCAAACAAAATTGGCGTCCTTTTTTTCCCACAAATAGAGCTTTCTTTTGGTGGTATTTGATCATCTCTGTGGTTTTTATTTTTTGCGCTATAAACAAAAATAGAGCGACTATTTTGAAAAAAATGCTATATTTTTTACATTTTGCTATAATAAATATCCCCAAAAAATATATAAAAAAACTTTTTTTTTCCTCAGTTTAGGCCAATACGTATTCTTCTACATATTTTTCATAAAAAAAAATCGCAATTAGCGTTTATTGATTGGTTAGCGCAAAATTTATAGCGTTTACAAAAAAGGGGGTAGTTTTATGGCATTTTTATTAATATTTTTTTTTTACTAGTAATGGTGGCGATCAGCGGGTTTTTTCGGTACTGCGATATTATGGCGGACACATCGGACACTTTTGACACATTTTTGGGACCATTGGCATTTTTATAGCAATCAATGCTATAAAAATGCATTGGATTACTATAAAAAAATGCCATTGGCAGTGAAGGGGTTAACACTAGGGGGCAGGGAAAGGGTTAAGTGTGTTCCTATTTGTGTTCTAACTGTATGTGGGGGTGGCCTTACTAAGGGAAATCACTGATCTTCTGTTCATACATTGTATCAGAAAATCAGCGTTGATGATTGAACAGAAAATCAGCGTTTCCCCCGCTGACAGGAAAGAGAGGTATGTGTTTACACACATACCTCCCGTTCCCCGCTCTGTAACGAGCAATCGCAGGTGCCCGGCGGCGATCGTACCCGCTGGGCACACGCGCGGGACTCGGGGGTGTGCGGGGGGCGCGCGCCCCCCAGTGGCCGAAAAAGAGAGGACGTAGAGCTATGTGCTCCCGCGAGACAGAGCCACCGTCCCGCAGTAATATGACGGCAGGCGGTCGGGAAGCAGTTAATAAATTATTACTTTCTTTACCTATATACTTCTGGTTCACTGGTGCAGTCCACACAGTTCTGATCACATCTGATTCATGACAGAAAGCCAAGGCCATCACTTAACAGAAGTGGCTGCACGAAGAACCATCTTGGTTCTGTTGGCTTGCTTAAATGAACCCTAACGTGATTCCCTATTATGCTTTGCTGGCATCTGAGAGTGGCGACTATCTACGCCAGACACTAAAAGAGTGGACCCATGACCAGCTGCTTGAGATCATCCGTTTGGCCCCCTCCCAGGTTGACCAAGGCTGTGTTTTGTTTAGAGAGGTGCAGCTCTGTCCTTGGAACACAGGACAGAGCTAGCCCTGTCCTGTGTTCCAGGGGCCTGTGATGATTTTCTCCCCCTTTCAGTGCTGATCAGGTGGAATCTCTGGTGTGACTGCTAGAGGATGATACCTCATGCTTTGTTGAGCACTATTCAGTTTGTCCCCGGCAAAAGCTTGTGGAATGTATTCACTCAGTACAGACTCTTGTCAGACAGGCAGCATGTGATTCATTCTTTGTCCAACCAATACTCTCTGCATGGTCTGATATGTTACAATCAATCCCAGCCAACCCACAACAAACCACGTCTACCATCAGACACCTACCTGTTCAAAAGTCTTTTCTCCCATCACCCATTGCAACCCCAGTCGCAGCTCAGTACACATTGCTTCCCACCAGATACCAATATCCAGTCTCTGCTTCCTGTACCTATCCTGCATTCAATCCACCTGTCTCATCTCAGCTGCCTACAAACCCACAAGAACTTCCTCCAGCTACTGTTAACTCTTCTCTGCCATATCTTAATCCTCCTTTCCAGTCTACTGCACCTCTTACCTACAGAGCTTCCAACCTAACATTTTTTCCAACCAAAACGATCCTGCCAGTAACCCAACCTGCCTCCATACCAAACAACCTGCTCCAGTCTGCTTGCATGCCAGCTGAACCCAAAAACCCACCAGATTCTGCCAAACCTCTGCCTGTTTTCCAGCCAGTGTTTCCGCCTGAAGTTCCTGTGACCCTGTCTGATGTACTAGTGCTTGCTGACCAGTCTGCTGTCCAGTCTGACTGCCCAGTTCCTGTACAGTATGCCAGCCTGAAGTTCCGGGGTCTTCTCCGCTCTCCGGGGGGTCTTCTCCGCTCTCGGGGGTCTTCTTCCATCTTCTCCACTCTCCGCTGTCGTCTCGGCGCTACCTGGTTCTACTCCCGCTTGCTCTCCGGTGCCTTCTTCTTCAGGGCTGGCCGCCGCTATCTTCATTTTAGCTCAATTACTAGCGGCGGCGCAGCCTGCTCTTCTTTGCCATCTTCCGCTGTCTTTGTTTCTTCTTTTCTTCAGATGTTGACACAACGCTTCCTCCAGCTGTAATGCCGGGTACGCGACTCACACTGATTTATATAGGCCTCCTATGACGTCACAGTCCCATCATGCTCCCACGAGCGGAGAAGATGGAAGAAGACCCCCCGAGAGTGGAGAAGACCCCCCGGAGAGCGGAGAAGACCCCGGAGCTGACTAATAATATATTTTAATACCCTGTGTTTTTTTTTAATTGACTTTGCCTCCAGGTGAATGGGTAGGGGTACGATGTACCCCATACTTATTCAAATAGGGTGGGGGTCGATATCTGGGGGCCCCCTTATTATTTTTTATTCCAGTGAGTGCGAGATGTCAGCACCATGTCGCCGAGAATTAGCGCGATGCTGTCGTGCTGGAAACACATTCTTGGCAACAGGTACTGGCAACAGGTACTGTAGTTAGTCAGGTGGAAACAAAACACAAGTCCATCTAGTTCAACCAATAAGAGGAAACAAAAATTCTGTTTAGAGTTATAAAAACGATTGTAAAAAAAATATTGTAAAAAATAATAAAAAAATAAAATGGTAAGAATAATAAAAAATAAATATGCTACTGACACCAATCTCTGCCCTACTGACATCGTTCCACTGCTCTAGTGACACTAAGTGTTGCTCACGAATATTCACATTGCGAATATTCGCTACGAATATTGCATATTCGAGTATTCGCGAATAACTCGAATATTGCGGCGAATATTCGCTATGGCGAATATTCGTATTTTTTCAAATTTATTTTTAAAACAGATCACATCCTAGTGATCTCCATCGACGTCTGAAAGCATTGCTGGTATGATTAGAGAGAGACCCTGGGCCGAGTAGCTGATGCGATTCTTTTATGTTGCCGAAAATTCGCATTGCGAATTTTCGGCAACATAAAAGAATCGCATCAGCTACTCGGCCCTTCTTTTGCATCAGAGCCAATCAGAATAACTCGAATATTCGGCAAAAGGAATATTGCGCGATATTCCTTTTGCCGAATATTCGAGTTATTCTGATTGGCTCTGATGCAAAAGAAGGGCGGAGAAGATAATCGCGCAATATTCCTTTTGCCAAATATTCGAGTTATTCTGATTGGCTCTGATGCGCCCTTCTTTTGCATCAGAGCCAATCAGAATAACTCGAATATTCAGGAAACGGAATATTGCGCGATTATCTTCTCCGCCCTTCTTTTGCATCAGAGCCAATCAGAATAACTTGAATATTCGGCAAAAGGAATATTGCGCGATATTCCTTTTGCCGAATATTCAAGTTATTCTGATTGGCTCTGATGCAAAAGAAGGGCGGAGAAGATAATCGCGCAATATTCCTTTTGCCGAATGTTCGAGTTATTCTGATTGGCTCTGATGCAAAAGAAGGGCGGAAAAGATAATCGCGCAATATTCCGTTTGCTGAATATTCGAGTTATTCTGATTGGCTCTGATGCAAAAGAAGGGCGCATGAGAGCCAATCAGAATAACTCGAATATTCGGCAAAAGGAATATTGCGCGATTATCTTCTCCGCCCTTCTTTTGCATCAGAGCCAATCAGAATAACTCGAATATTCGGCAAAAGGAATATTGCGCGATATTCCTTTTGCCGAATATTCGAGTTATTCTGATTGGCTCTGATGGAAAAGAAGGGCGGAGAAGATAATCGCGCAATAGGAATATTGCGCGATTATCTTCTCCGCCCTTCTTTTGCCCCCTTATTCTCCTTTCTTTTAAGTAGAGTTAGTGTATAGTTAGTGTTTAGTGCATATTAGTTTAGTAATACAGGAAATGATCTCCGTTTATGAGAATTTCGCAATCATTTTCGCATTAGCGAAATTTCGCATTAGCAAAATTTCCCAATTTTTTTTTTGGATAAAATATCACGAATATTCGATATTAGCGAATATTCGCGAATATTCTTCTATATATTCGCGCAATATTGCGAAATCGAATATGGCGTATTCCGCTCCACACTAGTGACACTGTCCATTGCCATACTGCTATATGTATCTATATATAGATATCTCTATATATATATATATATATATATAGATATAGACACAGTATATATAAATATATCTATATTTATATACATACATACAGTATATTTATACAGTAAATATATATATATATATATATATATATATACACACACACACACCACGCGTGTGTGTTTGAGCTTTGGGATGCACACCCTAATCCAATCAGCTGCGCACACCTATGATAAAGTATATAGACATTCTAAAGCGTATTTAATTTTTTTCAGTACCCAAGTTCCTGCAGATGAAGACCCAACGGATGAAAATGATGCAGTTGAAGTACCCAGCCAAATTTTTTCTACCAGGAGTCTCACTTGATAATAGCAGATTATCAAGCATAGCACCTTCAGTCGAAACTGTAACCCCTCCTCCTGCAGTTGTGCGGCAATCATCATTAAAGCCCACTAGAGGAAGAGGGCAAGAAAGAAACAACAGGCTTGTCAATCTAATGTGTGATTTAAAAAAAAAAAAATAGGAAAACCAATTATTTCTCAAGAGTCTGAAAACTTTTGTAAATAAAGTGCCAGACTTGTGCCAGTTAGCAATGCGCACTGCATTTTCTCATTTATTCCCTGACAACTGACTCCCAAATCAAACCCTTTCCATCAACATCTATCAACACCAATTATCCTCCATATCATCCACCTTTTCACCACCCTATACCATACACATCTGCACTTTCACTAGGGATGAGCCGAACACCCCATTCGGTTCGCACCAGAACCTTCGAACGGATCGAACGTTCGCACAAACTTTAGAACCCCATTGAAGTTTATGGGACGCGAACGTTCGAATTTAAAAGTGCTAATTTTAAAGGCTAATATGCAAGTTATTGTCCTAAAACGGGTTTGGGGACCCGGGTCTTGCACCAGGGAACATGTATCAATGCAAAAAAAGTTTTAAAAACTAAAGTTTTTTCGGGAGCAGTGATTTTAGTGATGCCTAAAGTGAAAAAAATTGAAAAATTCCTTTAAATATCGTACCTGCTGGGTGTCTATAGTATGCCTGTGAAGTGGCACGTGTTTAGAACTGTCCCTGCACAAAATGACATTACTATAAGAAAAAAGTCATTTAAAACTGTTGCGGCTTTAATGTAATGTCTGGTCCCTGCAATATGGATGAAAATCATTGAGAAAAATAGCATGGGTTTCCCCCCTCCCCCAGGTCATTGCCAGCTCCTTTGGCCCTATATACTTTGAACAGCAGTATACAGGCTGTGCAAACAAGACAGGGACTGTAGGTTTGTTGTTATATAGAATCTGTTTGTAATTTTGAACTGGTACTTTTTTAAAGTGTAGCTCCAGCCCAAAAATCTATTTTTAAACTTTTTGGAAAACATAGAGAGGGATTAGCACCCCTGTAACATTTGTTTTGCTGTCTGTGCGCATCTGTACAGAAGATTGCACCTCACTTTCTGTCCCAATGACTAATGTTTTTTTTTTGAAAATGTGGGTTTTTTAGTGATAAAGCATCAGTGGACAGGAGACACCTCTTACAGAAGAGAATTTCTCTTCCTAGGGGTAGATTTCCTCTAACTTCCTGTTGTCTCCTTCCGTTTGCAAGTAAGAGTCATTTGGAAGTTGGATGTTTGAAAGTATATACTTTGCAGAAATTTGGGCCCTAGGTGTTGGTGTTGCCACAACACTGTAAGCCCTCACAGTTAGTCTTGGTGGGCGCTGGAACGCACTGTTGTGAACTATTATATCAAGAATTGTAATTACATGGCCCTGTTGAACAGGGTAGAAAAGTTGGCCTTTTGTTGGTGGTGGTGGTCCTGGTGCCACAACACTGTAAGCCCTCACAGTTACTCTTGGTGGGCGCAGGAAAGGGTGCAGTGAAAATACTTGCTGATCAGCCACTGCCTGTGGTATTAATATGAGAACAACAGCACATGTATTCACGTGGCTTTAGGTGCACACTGTGCAGAGGACACGGTACACCAAGTGAGAATACTTGCTGATCAGTCACTGCCTTTGGTATTAATATGAGAACAAAAGCAATTGTGTTCACGCGGCTTTAGGTGTACACTGTGCAGAGGACACAGTACACCAAGTGAGAATACTTGCTGATCAGCCTCTGCATGTGGTATTAATATGAGAACAAGAGCAATTGTATTCACATAGCTTTAGGTGCACACTGTGCAGAGGACACAGTACACCAAGTGAGAATACTGCAGCTAGCACAATCACCTGCCTGCCTGTCAGTATATTAGGAAGAGCGGATCTAGCTAAACTCAATACAGTGTATAAATATATATACAACACCTGGAATTCATATATATCCTCTACACACTGTAACTCTAACTGACTAGCCTGCCTGCTCTATCTAACTGCAAAAAATGACACTCTCTCTCTCTGTCTCTGTTTGTAAACCAACGCAACACACTACACATGGCCGACTTCCAGATGGCCTTATATAGTGTGGGGCGTGTGCTTAACACCCTGAGCCATAGTTATGTTATAATTATGTCTCTCCGTTTTTTGGAAGCTGTGATTGGCCAAGGATGCTGGTCATAGTGCATGCTTGGCCAATCATCAGACAGCTATGCACTGCGATGCCGCAGTGAATTATGGGCCGTGACACGCCACTCGAATTTGGCACGAACGGCCCATAACATTCGTTATTCGACGAACGGTCGAAACATACAATGTTTGAGTCGAACATGGGTTCGACTCTAACACGAAGCTCATCCCTAACCATCACTAGCTTCCTACTCACATTTTAAGAACTACCCATCCATCTCTTATCTCCCTGCTCTGTCCACTTACCACCATGTCCCATATACAACAAATACACTCCCCTCACTTTTCATGGATTCCTCCCACTCTTCAAATTCCTTTCATTCCTTTCAACACTCTGCCATGCATTCCTCTCAGCCATCAAATTCCATGCAACTTCCATCAGCCATCAACTTCCATGAATTCCTTCCTACCTTCAACTGCCATGCATTCCTCCCAACCATCAACATCCATGTATTCTTCCACACATTTTTCTGGTCTACCTACCACATCCTCCTGTCCTGCTCCTTCAAAAACCTCAGCCCAGGGAATAAATGAGGAAACATTTGTTGATTGTCAAAGATCCTCACCTAAAAATTATGGAAATCTGTGAACTAACATTTTTTTTTGTTTTGTTATAGTTTGAGTTTAGGTACCTGTAAACTTGTTAAAAAAGGGTTCTACTAAATTAAGAAAACAAGTATAGTGAACAAACAGACTTGTTACCTAATATGGTGTTGGACCACCTTCGGCATCCAAGACTAGTGTTGCTCACGAATATTCGCATTGCGAATATTCGCAACGAATATTGCATATTCGAGTATTCGCGAATATCTCGAATATCGCGGCGAATATTCGCTATTTCGAATATTCGATATTTTTCAAATTTCGCAAAAAAATTCGCAATAAAATTCGCAATAGCGAAAATTCGCAATTTTTTTTTTATCAAATATCACGAATATTCGATATTAACGAATATTCGCAACCGCATATGTGAAATTTCGCTTTTTTTTTTATATAAAATATACCGAATATTCGTAAATATCGAATATTCGTGATATTTTATAAAAAAAAAAAAAAAAATCGCGAAATTTCACATTAGCGAAAATTCGCATTAGCGAAAATTCGCATTGGCGAAAATTCGCAATTTTTTTTTTTATAAAATATCACGAATATTCGATATTAACGAATATTCGCGAATATTCTTCGAAATATTCGCGAAATATCGCGAAATCGAATATGGCGTATTCCGCTCATCACTATCCAAGACAGACTAAAAGAATTTTAGTCTTGAATGGAATCTGATAACCATCTTCATTAAAAAATAAGTTTCACATTCATGCGCAATGTCCTTTTGTCTCTTTTGGTTAATTGACCATGTGGACCGCACTCATGCTTATCAGACAACGTTTTTCCACTAATGATGTAATGTTGGCTCTCCAAGGTTGGGAGATGAATACAAAATCCTGGTGTTCCTCATGGCTATGCTGCTACTGTATCTAAGCATTTGTGTATGTTTTGTAAAAGTACAAAATAAATAAATAATTCATCTGTGCACTACAAGCACACTTTTAGCAACATTTGTGTGTCTCATCTTCATAAGGGGTAGGAGAGAGGGGAGGAGGTTGGTGGTAAGGGGATGGTTTGAGGAGGTTAAGGTTCCATGGGAGGACATGAGGGGAGGAGGTTAGGTGTTGAGGTGAAGAGGGAGTTAGGGAGGGGGAAATGGGGCTTGGAGAGTGGGCATGGAAAGTGTGGTAGGGAGGTGGGTTGGTGCTTACCTCAATGTGATGATGAACCTTTCCATGGATGGAATACTGTTCTGATAATAGGTGTCTTCTTGCTTCAGATGTGGAAAGAGTAACCCAAGCAACTCATAAAAACTGTAGAATATAATATTGATTGTTAGTCAGCAAATAATTTAAAATTAACCCACCTTTTTTACTGACATCTATGGGCCAGATTCACGTATTCCAGAGCATCTTTGCTCTGGAGTAACGCTTCTGATTTGCATTGCGCTGCCGAAATTTTAGGAGCAAGTGCTGTCATTCACGAAGCACTTGCTCCTAAAGTTGCGGCAGCGCATCACAAATGAGCCGGCGGAATTCAAATGTCGCGGGTACGGGGCGTGTAGTATGCTAACTACGTGCGATCCCGCCGCCAACGTACTGCGCATGCGTCGAGTGTCAAAACATCCCCGTGCGCATGTTCCAAAATCTGTGAATGAACGTCAATGACGTCACATTCCCATTCATGACCGTTTTACGCAAGCAACGTTTTTTTTTTTTTTTCCGACGCGATGACGACGCCTATACCTAACATAGGATACTCCAGCCCCATGTAGGTATATCTATGCGCCGCGTATCCCGTCCGGAAACGTCGTATCGTCATTGCGTCGCGCCGGATTTCGATCGTGAATTGCCGATTTCCGCTCATTAACATATTTTTTGAGCGTAAATCGGCGGGAACGCCCCCGGCGCCATTTTTAAGTTGAAGTAACGATGCGATGGCGAAACTCAGTTACGCTGCTCGCATCGGAACTTCAACCCGGCGTTTCTTGTTTTCTGGTTACAGAAAACAGAAACGCCGGCTCAAAGCCACAGTTAGGCTGGCGGATCACTCGATCCGCCAGCGTAACCTTTCCTGAATCTGGCCCTATGTGTATTCAAAGAATTTGTCTTTATGCACTTGAAGATCACTGTACATTGCCCAGAACTGGCCACACTGTTCTCTATTAGCAATAACAGGATGGATCCAGTATCTGTGCTTGCTTTCTTTCTCTTCTTCCTCCAGCATTAGTAGTGCAGCTGCTGCGCACGCAAGGAAACTGCTTGGCAGATGACTAATTTTAAAACTGAGCTCTTAATATTTCCTCCCCCACGTGCCCCTTCCCCCGACTTCTCTATCAAGATCAATGGCACATCTATCAGTCCTTCCCCACATTCCAGGGTGCTAGGGGTAACCTTAGACTCTGAGCTGTCCTTTCAGGCCCACATCCAATTCCTGTCCAAATCATGCCTCCTTAGCCTCCGCAACATTTCCAGAATACGCCCCTTTTTAACTAATGACACCACCAAGCTTTTAATTCACTCCCTGGTCACCTCTCGCCACGACTACTGCAACTCCCTCCTCTTCGGATTACCTTTACATAGACTATCCCCCCTTCAGTCCACTGCAAGACTCATCCACCTTACCAACCATATAGTGTCCTCCACCCCTCTCTGCCGAACCCTCCACTGGGTCCTGCTCACCCACCAAATAAATTTCAAAGTACTAACAATAATTTACAAAGCCATCCACAACTCGGCCCCCAGTCACATCACTAACCTAGTCCCAAAATACCAACCAAGCCGCTCTCTTCGGTCCTCCCAAGACCTCCTGATCTCTAGCTCCCTTGACACCACCTCCTATGCTCGCCTCCAGGATTTCTTCAGAGCTTCTCCCATCCTTTGGAACTCCTTACCCCAATCTGTCCGACTGTCCCCTAATCTATCCATATTTAGACGATCCCTAAAAACTCTTCTCTTTAACCACTTTAGCCCCAGACCATATTGCTGTCCAAAGACCAGAGCACTTTTTGTGATTCGGCACTGCGTCGCTTTAACTGACAATCGTGCGACGTGGCTCCCAAACAAAATTGGCGTCCTTTTTTTCCCACAAATAGAGATTTCTTTTGGTGGTATTTGATCATCCCTGCGGTTTTTATTTTTTGCGCTATAAACAAAAATAGAGCGACTATTTTGAAAAAAATGCAATATTTTTTACTTTTTTCTGTAATAAATATCCCCCAAAAATATATAAAAAAACAGTTTAGGCCGATACGTATTCTTCTACATATTTTTTGTTAAAAAAATCGCAATTAGCATTGATTGGTTTGCGCAAAAGTTATAGCATTTACAAAATAGGGGGTTGTTTTATGGCATTTTTTTTTTTTTTTTACTAGTAATGGCGGCGATCAGCATTTTTTTTCAGTACTGCGACCTTATGGCGGACACTTCAGACACATTTGACACATTTTTGGGACCATTGGCATTTTTTAGCGATCAATGCTATAAAAATGCATTGTATTACTATAAAAATGCCATTGGCAGTAAAGGGGTTAACACTAGGGGGCAGGGAAGAGGTTAAGTGTGTTCCTGGGTGTGTTCTAACTGTAACTGTGGACTCACTAGGGGAAATCACTGATCTTCTGTTCATACATTGTATGAACAGAAAATCAGCGTTTCCCCTGCTGACAGGAACGAGAGCTATGTGTTTACACACATAGCTCTCGTTCCCCGCTCTGTAGCGAGCAATCGCGGGTGCCCAGCGGGGATCGTACTCGGGGGCGCGCGGGCCGCCGGCGGCGCGCACGCGCCCCCTAGTGGCCGTCAAAGTGCCGACATAGAATGACGGGCTCTCGCCCAGGAGAGCCGACCTGCCACCGTAGAATGACGGCGGCTGGTCGGCAAGTGGTTAAAGAAGCCCATTCTGCTTCTAACACTGTTTTACTTCCTCCATCAGCTCATCCCCCACAGCTATTACCTTTTGTATCAATTGACCCTCTCTTTTTAGATTGTAAGCTCCCTCTGATTCCTCTTGTACCAAATTGTAATGTAAATGTAATGTCTGCCTTTATTTTGTTAAGTGCTGTTCAAACTGTTGGCGCTATATAAAACCTGTATAATAATAATAGTAATAATAATCTTCAAGGCTTTGTGAAGAACATGCAGGAGAGCATACGGAAGCTCGACAGAAAAAAGCACACCACAAAACCAGGAATCGGAGGAGATGCAGGTGCTTAAGAAAAATACACTGGTTTACATCAGCAAATGGTGAGAACACCTACCTCAAAACGCCGGCACATAAAACACAAAAACGCCTCAAAAACTTTGTACAAACGCTAGTAAATAGATACGCTCAGGTGTGAATAGAGCCTTAGTTATAACTAAAATTCACTTGTACAGTTGATGTCTTGCATAACGACATGCAAAATAACAAAACAACATAATCAGGCAGTGAATTCCCAAAAGAGCAGGAGGCTTTATTAATATCAACTGCAGCTGGGAGCAAGTCTAAAACTTGCTCAGAAATATAGAGTGTTCCCAGACTCTTTTTATAAGAAACTTTCACCATAGAATTAACAAAAAAAAAAAAATGAATGTATGCAAATGCAGACCATGATGTCTGGAACTGTCTGAACTCTATCCCAGTGAACTTTCCCTCAGTAAATATTTGATTGTCTTTAAAAAAGGTACCAATATAATATAAGTACAGAGGTCTTCTGTTTAACTAATCTAGAGTTTAACATTTAAATATACATATATTATATCATATTTTACTCCTACATTTCTAGAATTAATAACTATTGCTTGACAATAATAACAATGAGTTATTAATATATATGCTAATTAATATTAATAATATGAAATATGCAGGTTAATATGAACATTCTACTACCCTTTCTGATATGTATTAAATGTTTTCCCTCCATCTCTGTATAGGAAATGCATGGCAAGGGCTGTTACAGCAAACTACTAGTGACCACCATTCAAAGCAAGGAGTCTGCTGTACATACTAGGGCCTTTCGATAAGTGAAAGCAATAGCCTGGGTGTTGTTTTTCAAAAACAATTTGACGATAATTGAACAATTTTGAAAAAAAAAAACATGTAATAAAAACATCAGATTTTCTTTGACATAACATAGGATATCATCAAGTTGTCTTGTGAGATGTTAACAGTAAGCCAGTTCAACAATTTTATGAGTAGTGTAAATAATTATCTGCGCACCCTGCATGATAAGAATACCTGGTGTTCCAGCAACCTCAATATCTCCTCTTATTCCAACAAACTTTCTGCTGTATGTATTATCTACTGAATCAGTCTTGCTTGATATTCCTTTTTGTTGTTTTCATTATTGTTGACAGTAGTTCAAACACAAGTAAAATATTGCCTCTGGACTACATTGTGCCCACCCCCTGCTTACCAGACCGCTCAAAGCCTCAATATGCATCCTTTCTTTGATAAAGGGAGAGAAAAAAACAGCTCTCATGTTTGTAGGTAGTACACACATACTGTCCATATTGTGAAATATACAGCATTATGAGAAACAAAATATAATCTGACTTCCTGGTGGTTGTCGGATTTCCAGAAAGAAAATACAATTTCACAGAAAGTTGTAGGAAACAAACTCTACTGGATAGCATTATTTTATATATAAATGTGTCTACATATGGGCCTATTATGAGCAATGATCTTATTTATATTGAATTCACTTAAACATAGATCTAATTTTAAATACACAGTGTAAACTCTACATTAATAGTGAACAAGTGGGGATGAGTTGTTACAATTTGCGGATCTAAAACAGAAATTTGAGCTACCTAATCCCTATCTCTTTCACATCCTCCAATTGCGACACGCATTCATTTTCCAGTTTGGCTCCACCAAGATGGAACCTAGGTCCTCATTTCTGGAGAATGTCCTGCTGGATGAGTCCATGAAAAAAACATTATAAGAATTATATAAAGGACTTTACCCTGTCCCTCCCCCTCAATAGCCAGGTGTAGGGAGCCCTGGGTGGTGGAGTTGTGGATTTGGGAGGAGAAGAATGGGATGATATGTGGAGCATCCCTTTCACTCACTTAGGCCGCGTACACATGATCGAACATGTCTGCTGAAACTGGTCCACAGACCAGTTTCAGCGGACATGCTCGATCGTGTGTACGGCCTATCGGACCGTTTTCCAGCGGACAAAAGTTTCCAAACATGCTTAGAAACCTATACGCTGGAAACCTGTCCATCGGACATGTTCGATGGTAAGTACACAAAATCATCGGACCAAAATCCTGCGCATGCTCAGAATCAAGTCGACGCATGCTTGGAAGCATTGAACTTTGTTTTTTCATCACGTTGTTGTGTTCTACGTCACCGTGTTCTGGTCCAAGGGGATTTTGGTCCGATGGTGTGTACGCACATCAGACCAACAGACCACTTCAGCCTGGTCCGATGAAAACGGTCCGTCGGACATGTTTCCTTGGACATGTCTGATCGTGTGTACAGGGCCTTAGTGTCAGCTAAAGATTGCTTAATACAATTTAAATTCCTACACAGGATATATTACACCCCAGCAAAGTTATCTAAAATTTACCCGGGTACATCAGCATAATGTTGGCATTGCTCACAGTCACCAGCCAACTTTAGTCAAGTTTTTTTGGTATTGCCAGGCAGCCAAGGAGTTTTGTTCTGTCGTTGGGTTCGGCATAACAGAGATTGCCCTTGATAGTGGAGAAACGCTTGCTTGGCTTAGTGGAGGGTTTAGTACCTACTAGAGCTCAGTGCACTTTAATTAGCCTGCTATTGTTCTATGCTCACAAGGTGCTGATTTTCTATTGGAAGAAACCCATGACACCCTCACTATCATACTGGAAAGGGCTTGTAAATAAGGTGATTCTGTTTTTATAAAGCAACGTATTTGAGCAGTGGATGCCCTAAAAAAAATTGACAAAGTTTGGAAGATCTGGTTGGATAGCCCTGTTTCTGTAGCTTAATGATTATTTTGATCTTACTACTTGGGCGGAGGTTGGTTGGGTGGTGATGGATATGGGTGCACATAGCTCTGGAATTCTTGTCATAGCAATGGGATAATTTCAGGGCTGATTGCTGCCTAAACAGTTTTATGTTTATGATGAATGGTCTTATTGCCTAGAGATCTGCAAAATCACTATATTTCAATCTATAATATGATGTTGGTACTCCTGCTGCTTTAAGGGGACTTGCATTCAGGAAGGTGGAGTTGTCCATCGGGTGGTCAGCCTGGACTGGAGGGTGGGGAGGTGTTTTTGGGTGTTTTTCTAACTGCTACCTTTTAGAATTCCACCCTGCTTGACACAGATTTGGTTTATTTCTTTTGTGTTACTTTTTTTTTTGTGCTATGCACAAAATATTAATAAAAAAAAACTTACAAAAATTTTTTGTAAACAAGTAGCAATTGTGTACAGCAGCTCAACAGTCATCGCTACCATGCTGTTCAAGTTAAAGCATTTGTTACGCTTCATATTCATAATATGTGCCTGCTGTACCATGTACTTGTAGGAGAAAAAATCCTGTTCTGTTTGTATTGCTATGCAAGGAACTCAGTGTACTCCCCATCAATGATCAGACTTGTCCTGACACCCCCCCCCCCCCCTGCTGCACAGTCATTCACTGGCAAGCTGCTTCCCCCCAGCTTTTATGCAGCTGAGAACAAAGGGTATGTGATCTGATTTTTTATTTTAAAAAAAGGGAAAAAGGGGTTTATAATTATAATTTTTTTATATAACTATACAAAAATGTTTTGCCTTTCATTTATATTTTAAATTGAATGTGTTGTTTTACAAGGTGATCATTTACAATCACTTTAACTAATGATGAGGGATTACTAAAGCCCTGTACACGCGATCGGTTTGTCCGATGAAAACAGACCATGTTTTACATTTTTCCTATGGATAAAAAACGATTGAACCTTATTTTTTTCAGCACGTCGTAGTGTTTTACGTCACCTCGTTTTGGTGTGTAGGCAAATAAAATGTCAGCTTCAACGGATATCCGACAAAAAAATCTATCAGACTAAATTCCATCAGATATCCAATCATGTTCACGAGGCTTAAGGTACTATGAGCTTTCAAAAAAACGTGCACAGAAAAAGTTGTATCTTTTTAGACAGTTCTTCACTTACCTCATCCTTCGATTTTGCTTTTAAATGTCCTTATTTCTTCTGAGAAATCCTCACTTCCTGTTCTTCTGTCTGTCACTCCACACAGTAATGCAAGGCTTTCTCCCTGGTGTGGAGTGTCGTGCTCGCCCCCTCCCTTGGACTACAGGAGAGTCAGGACGCTCTCTTCGTTGCAGATAGAGAAATGAGCTGTGTGTTAGTGGGTGTCCTGACTCTCCTGTAGTCCAAGGGTGGCGAGCATGACACTCCACACCAGGGAGAAACCCTTGCATTACTGTTTGGAGTTACAGACAGAAGAACAGGAAGTGAGGATTACTCAGAATAAATAAGGACATTTAAAAGCAAAATCGAAGGATGAGGTAAGTGAAGGAGAACTGCACTAAGGTAAAGGAAGCTTTAAATATCCATAACATGAGTATTAGAAGGACAGATGAAAAGCCCCACACCAGCTTATTTTGGTGAGCCCTAAGTCATTGAGAAGCTTGTATATCCTTACGAATTTTGTAGCTACCTGTTCGTATTACATACATAGTCCATTGATGTTAATTGCCTGCTTGATGTTCAGTGCTGAGTCATGGAAAATACATATAACATATACTTATTTTGATCACCTATCTGGTAAGCAGACTTGTTGGAAACACTGTTGTGCCATGTGCAGTTCCTATAGCACTGAAGCTGGTGTGGGGCCTTCTAATATTCATGTTATGGATATTTACTGTTTTCATATGTGATTTGAATGTAATTTTATATTGGAAACTAGCGCTGCATTTCTGAAACAGAATGATGGCCAGATTGGGTGCAGACAGTCAGTCCAGGTTCTATACAGGTAAACAGAGCAATGAGGCACAATAGCAGAAGTGACAGGCTAATGATCAGGAATTACACAGACAAGCTGAGTACAAACACAGTCCAAACAATGTACAACTATAATCCATAAACAATTAGACAGAGGTCAGAGACAAGCAGATCTCAATCCGAGATATTAATTAGGCACTAGGGGGAAGTAGTGGGTACCTTTTATAGGTGGTTAATGAGAGACAGGTGTGTACAGCAGAGGCCTGAACTGCAGTGAGTAAGGCCGGGTTCATACTGTATGACACGACAGCCATACGACTGTGGATCCGACTTTGTCCTGAGACTTAAAGTCTGACATCCGTCTGACTTCAATGAACGGGGATCTGACTTTGATCCTGACAATCCAGGCACTTTGTGTCTGGTATGAATCTTTAGGGGGAACTTCACACCAAATAAAAAAAACGCCATGGGTTCCTCCTCCAAGCGCATACCAGGCCCTTAGGTCTGATATGGATTTTAAGGGGAACCCCCACGCCCAAAAAATGGCATGGGGTCCCCCCAAAATACATACATGTTGATGAGGACAAGGGCCTCTTCTCAACAACCCTGGTCATTTGTTGTCAGGGTCTGCAGGTGGGGGGCTTATCAGAACCTGGAAGCCACCTTTAACAAGGGGCCCCCCAGATCTTGGCCCCCCCACCCTATGTAAATGAGTATCTTGTACATTGTACCCCTACCCATTTACCTAAAAAAAAAGTGTGAAAATAAAACACAGTACACAGGTTTTTAAAGTAATTTATTAAGGCAGCTCCTGCGTCTCTTTCGATTTCTTCTCCCCTCCGGCTCTTCTGCCTTCTCCACTGATTTCTTCTGCCTCTGCCAGTTCTTCTCCCTTCTCCCGTTCTTCTCCGCTGATGTCTTCTAGCCCTCTCTGGTTCTAGCCCTCTCTGGTATCTACACTGAGGATCCGAAGACAATGTCAACAATTCAAGGTGTGTAGATTTTGCTATCAATACCAAGACACCAAAAGAATTGGCGTATCCAGAGCCTTTTTAGAGCAAGCTGTAATTGACCTGTGACATGCCGTACTATTAGCACTGTAACATTGACCTTTTGAAGCTTAAGGAAATATAGGACGTTTTGAAACTGGTGATCGTGATCCCTCCACCATAAGTATATTGGCCTCTCACCTCATTCATATACTTGACCTGAACCAGGTCACAAAACAGCAATGATTTCATCCCAGAAAAAGGTCGCTAGTCAGCTGATTTTATGTCCCAGATGTACTCCACAGCATATGCAAATGAATAAGAAAGGATCAAGTTCTTACCGTTTAAATATTTTTTTTATTGAACTAAACAAGCAGTAAACTACTTACAATGTTCAGCACTCTGTGAACGAGTGCCAATATACAGGTACGTGGTTTGCTTCAAACCGAAAAGATGGCCGCGGGTGACGTCAGACGAGACTCCTCCCTCCGTACACTTTACGTCCATGGGTGGGACTTCTTCAGCGTGGGTTTGAGTGAACTGTGACACAGTACACACACTTAGAGTAATCCAGTACAGCTTGCTGGCCAGAGAGTTTCTGCCTGTGAGCTAGGGGCAGGTGCACTGTGCTGTGCTGATCCTGTAATATCTCTCCTCACACAGTGTGTGCTATATGGATAGGACAGAGGAGGCTGAATTTGCTCTGCTTTCTATCCTTGCTATGTGTGCCCTGGCCCACACTCCGCCCCACACTCCACACTGCTGTAAAAGGGCTTGTTGTAGAGCTAGTTCTAGAACCTGGCTACCTGACCCTATGAGAAAGCAACCTGGGGACATACTTGTGAGTAGGAGAAGACATAACTTCCTCTTCTCTCTCTCTCACCCCCTCACCTTCTCTCTCTCTCTCTCTCTCTCTCTCTCTTTCTCCCCTCTCTTTCTTCCTCACTCTCTCCAACCTTCTCTCTCTCAGCCCCTCTCTCTATCTTTCTCTTTCTGTCTCTCACCTTCTTTCGTTCTCCCACCCCCTTCTCTCTTTCTCTCTCTTTTTCTCTCTTTCTGTCTCTCTCTCCCCCCTTCCACCCATAACATACTAGCTGGCTGCTGTAGCATATAAGGTTGCTTAATTTTTAGCAAAATTGTGTCTTGTAATATTTTTTTTGCTAATGGAGATTTGTTTTATTTATACATACAGATCTGCCAATAACATAAGCATTTTTATTTCTGTAGGTAAACTGCATAAATACTAGGAAAATAAGCTTTCATTTCTAAATCCTCTGAGAAAATGTTCATCTATTTAGAATGTGCTGCAAGATTATTTAACAAAGTCAAATGTAATTTCATGGAGACAGATGTATTATTTCCTCTCAAATAATTTTTTTTTTCACATTATGATTATGACTAATAGATGAACTGTGTAGTTTCCCCTCTAGTTGGTAATAGATCTCATTCAGTTTTAATGTAGTTGAGGTTCTTCTGTTTATTCTGCCAATAAAGTAAATACTCTAACAGCCTCTGCTAATACTGTTAGGTCGCGTACACACGATCAAATTTATCTGCTGAAACCGGTCCGACGGACCGTTTCAGCAGACAAATCCGATCGTGTGTACGGGCGAGCAGACAGGTTTGTCCATCGGACAAATTTCAAAGCATGCCTTGAAATTTGTCCGCTACAAACCTGTCCGTCGGATCTGTCTGCTGGTTAGTACACTAACCAGCAGACAGAACTGTCCGCGCATGCGTCGAATGGATTTGACGCATGCGCAGAAGCATTTTATTTCCGGGTTTGGTGACATGGCGGCGTCAACGTCACCACCACATCACCGCGTTCCCTGGCCGAGGGGATTTTCATCCGATGGTGTGTACACACCGTCGGACGAAAATCCAGAGGAGACATGTCTGCTGGAAACGGTCCGTCGGACATGTTTCAGCGGACATGTCCCTCCGTGTGTACGCGGCCTTATACTCTCATTTTGTTTGAACTTACAATGAATTGTGATATCAAAGCTCATAGGCCCCTTTCACACTGGAGTGGGAGGCATAGTGGCGGTATAGTGGCGCTAAAAATAGCGGCGCAATACCGTTGGAATTGACGCGGGATTCAGCAGCTAGCGGTGTGGTATTAACCCCCGCTATCGGACGATAAAGGGTTAATACCGCCCGCAATGCGCCTCTGCAGAGGCGCATTACGGGCGGTATTACTGCGGTTTTTCATTGTTTTAAATGGGAAGGAGCGGTGAAGGAGCGGTATACATACCGATCCTCTCACCTCTCCAAAGATGCTGCTTGCAGGAGGTTTTTTTCTCTCCTGCCAGCGCATCGTCTCAGTGTGAAAGCCCTCGGCTAGGCACTATTTTTAGCACTGTACCTCCTGAAAAACTCCTCAGTGTGGAAGGGGCCTAACTTTGGAGTTATACAGGGGAATCCTTTTGGAGACATACTGTATGTGTATTTTTTCTACTTTTTGCTACAACTACAGCTATAGTTGTTACTAATGCATTAATTGACTTGTATGTTCCAGCTGTTTGCTGTATGATCAATAGAATATGTCCCTATATATAGACAGAGATAATTTTATTGATGGGAAATGCTTAATTCCTCTACAATTTGTTTATTTTGATACAGTATCATTTAAAGATGTTTTAATGATTATTGTTCTGTAGAAGTAGCACATGCACTTTTTTAAGTATAACGTTTGAACCTGTTGACACAGTAAATAGCTTGGGACAAGTCCTTTATTAAAAAGGAAAAAAAAAACAGCAATGTAAATTCATTCTCGAGCGCGTATACGGAGGCAGGATTGAGTCTGCATTTTTTTCTCCGTATCCTCGCTCGAGAATGGATTTACACCGCCCGAGTCTTTTTTTTCTTTTTAATAAAGGACTTGTCCCAAGCTGTCTACTGTGGTTTTTAAAAATGTTGACATTTTTTTTGTAAATGTACCCCGTTACCAATTCACATAGGGGGGGCGTGATCTGGGGGTCCTCTTTGTTAAAGGGGGCTTCCAGATTACGATAAGCCCCCCGCCCACAGACGCAAGGGTTGTGGGGATGAGGCTCTTGTCCCTATCAACATGGTGACATCCCCCCAATGTTGAGGGCATGTGGCCTGGTATGGTTCAGGAGGGGGGCGCTCTCTTGACCCCTCTTTTCCTGCGGCCTGACAGGTTGCGTGTTAGGAACCCCACTCCATTTTGTTTTTAATTTTGGCGCGGGGTTCCCCTTTAAATCTATACCAGACCTGAAGGGTCTGGCTTGGATTTTTGGGGAGACCCCTACGTCATTTTATTTTAAAAAATTGGCGCAGGGTTCCCCTTAATATCCATACCAGACCTGAACGGCCTGGTATGGAATTTGGGGGGACCCCCATGCATTTTAAAAAAAATTGGGTTCGGTGTTCCCCTTAAAATTCATACCAGACCCAACGGGCCTGGTAATGGACTGGGGGGGACCCAAGCTGTTTTTTTTTTAATTACTTGTATCTGTATTGCCGGAACCCGACAATTCATTATAGCCGTGAGTAGTTTTAAATTACCTTTTTTCCTTTAGACAATAACCTGCATATTAACCTTAAAAATTAGCACTTTTGATTGTTCATGTTCGTGTCCCATAGACTTTAACAGTGTTTGCGTGTTCGAACTAATTTTTTGCCTGTTCGCATGTTCTGCTGCGAACCAAACCGGGGGGGGGGGGGTGTTCGGCTCACCCCTAGTCACAATATGCATTTATAACATAGCTGATTACTGAATAACTAGACAGTCTCTGATAGAATGAAAAGAGACTGCCAAAAATCAGCTGTGTAGCTTCCATGAGGATGTACACATGGCTTTCTCTGGATAATGAGAACACCAGATTGACGCCATAAGTTACAATATGTTCATTGCCACGCTATACAAAATATGTTTTATGTAATATATTTCTATGGACATTTCTATGCACTTATGTTTTTTCTTTTTGAAGCGGCTGTGTCCGCAAATATATGCTTTTACTTGCTAATGTCTTTTACAGCCAAAAATAACAGCTTGGGGGGGGGGGGGGCAAGTCTGTATGATGAAGCCCCAATTTAGTGAACTTGAAACAAGATTAGAGATTATTTTGATAAATTCTGGTGTCTCTTTCGCATACATTTAGATAAAAGTAACAGGTGCAGAAAAATTGGGCTTTGGGTGTCGGTGGTGCCTTTACACCATAACCCTATAGAGGTACTCTTGATAAAAGCAAGAATTGGCCTTGCTTTCAAAAATTGCAATTATATGCACCTGTTAAAAAGGTGCAGAAAAATTGAAATGTGGGTGTCGGTGGTGCCTTTACAATGTAACCCTATACAGGCACTTTTGATGAAAGCAAAAAGCCACTTTGCTGTCAAACATTGCAATGGTATGCACCTGTCGAACAGGTGCAGAAAAATAGATCTTTGGGTGTCAGTGGTGCCTTCACACAGTAATCCTATAGAGGTACTCGTGATGAAAGCAAAAATTGCTGTCAAAAATAAAAACATGATATGTACCTGTCAAACAGGTACAGAAAAATTGGTCCTTGGGTGGTTATTGTGCCCATGAAACCTACACCAATAAATGTCTTCCAGATTAAATCAACACCCACAAAGCTAGGCAGCCTAGACAGTCTTTCAGAGATTCGAGATCCAGAAACACTTAATCAGCGACAAAGGCATCAAGGGCTTAATAGCTGCTGCTAATCCAGAATGGATTCATTTTTAAATGTCAGCCAGTCCACCCTCTCTCTTATCTGTCACAAAACCTCCAGCAGCACTGAATGTCCATTCGGTAAGCACGCTGGATGCAGGGCAGCCCAGAAGCTCTATTGCATACTGGACAAGTTCTGTCCGGTGGTCTATTCTCATGACCCAGTAACTCGGTGGATCGGCAAATAGAAAGCTCTTCATATGTGTTTTCCCCCCTAGATGATCTCCCACTATATGATGAAGACGCTGCCAATTGGATGTGGTAGCTGACAGCCCTGGGCGCGGAGGATCAAACATTTTTTGAAAGCCATCACTGAGGCGACCCGCTTCTCCACTGCTCCTCTCTTGACCAACAAAAGCCTCAAAATTATGGTTTCCACCAAACAACAGTGAAAAATATATATGTACAAATGTGCATATAACACCGCGCTACCTAACTAAACATAAAAAAGCTGCCAACACAACAGAACTGGATAAATTCTGCAACAAGAAACAAATATCGACAAAAAAGTGTAGCGCTAAAATTATGTGAGAAATAAACAATATAATACTGCAAAGCATCATATGTGGCATGAGATACATTAATAAATATATTACGTGAAGCAACACATAAAACGAATCACCAAGTGTCCAAAATGATTATATCTGATTGGATATGAAAAAAAGGAGAAAAGAAAATCTAAAAAAATTCTTTAGTTGATTCAAAGTGTCCAAAAACGTGACAACAGATGAAGTGAGATAGCAGGTCCACCACCAGAGAGAAAATAGGAGGCTTACCAGAAAGCGTGGACTCAACTAAGTATATACCTAATGAGTCAAACAGGCTTAAAATGATGGTATCCGGACATCAACCTTCCATTGGAAACCAGGGGTGAGTTGTGGGTATAAATCAACTTCTCATATGATGGAAAACCAAGCAGGATGTAGCAATACCGGGACCAAAAAACTCATAGGTTCTTTACAGAAAATCAGGAATGCTCAGATGCAACAATAGGGGGAGAAAAGAAATGGATGAAAACATAGTGTAATAACGTATGGTACTTTTACTGTAATACACAAAATACAGTTGGTTGCACTCACATTTCAGCAGACATATCAAGGCATATAAAAACATCTAGCAGTAAAGTCAGCAGAAGACCCGACGCGTTTCGATGAAACGATCATCATCTGGGGTGCTGACCGACTGCTAAAACAAGATACAATATATAGCCATCTCGCCCCTACCTTAATCACCGCTCCAGCTAGCACAAATCATTAATCACAGCTGACTTCCGGGTATGGAGGTGCCGTGTAAACGGCGTGCGTTCCAGGACTCTCTCTGAAGGACCAATTGGAGAGCGACGCTGGACGTGTGGACGTAGTGACGTCAGAGCGTACGGAGATGCCGACGTCTAGCCATCTAGAGTGCGCAGGCGCTAAGGTGTCATCCTTCATGGCAAGTAATGATGACTATATGCGCTCCAAGCCTCATAGTAAAAGAGACCAGAGCGTATCGTCAGATGTATGGTCACATGACAATCATGTGAACCAATCGGGCATGTCCACGCATAGAAATGACGTATGGGCTATCAAAAAATCGCAATGTGTCAATAACGCCAATATAAGCTGGAATTAGGTACACAAATGGTAGCAAAAAATCGGGGAGATGGGATATAAATAAATGTCAGTATCAGGCAACAAATCAAAGTCACATATTAAGATGACAAATAATATTGATCACCTGAACGTAACAGAGTTAAAAAAATACATGGTCATAGGATTTAAATCCATGGTAGTGCATGTATGGCAACTATAGTCTGTAAAGACTGTATGTCATAAAATAAAGACTTAAAAAAGTCTAATAGAACTTTAATAAAAGGTATATTTAATGAAAAGGGTAAAATTGTAAAATTAAGATTAAAATTAAAATTGAAATTAAAAATAAAATTAAGGAGCCGTAATAGAGTATGGGCGCATGGAAAAAATAAGACATCAAGACTTATTAATGAAGGCATTTATGTCCCATTCGACATTGAGGCCATATGGCACATAAGTGCGCAATTCATATATCCAGTAGACCTCTAATCGGGAGACCCCTCTCGTTTTGGCTCCTCCCCTCCAAGGTGGTACATATTTGTCGATTATCAAAAACTGAGTACCCTTAGGGTTACGTTGGTGGCATTCCCTATAATGGTGTGGGACCGTATGTTTAGTGCTGCCACCCACGATTTTGGCAACATGTTCACCTACCCGTACGGAAAAGGTCCGTATGGTGCGACCAATGTACTGTTTTCCGCACGGGCAGATGATAAGGTACACCACATGAGTAGTGGCACAAGTGCAGAAAGATTTGATGGGATAACTGCGGCCCGTGTTAGTGGACCTGAACTCCAGAGATTTAGATCGTCCATTGGTATTAACCAAGCAAACATTACATTTTTTGCACGGGTAATACCCCTTTATATCTTGAAAAAACTCAAGGCGACATGGAGGATCGACGACATTGGGAGCAATACTATTCCTGAGCGTGGGGGCTCCTCTAAAGATGATTTTAGCCCTTTTTGGTAAGGTGGGTCCTAAAACTTTATCACTCCTAAGTCCCAATGTCTATCGATAATGGTCTTAATATCCCTGTGTTGAATAGAATATGCAGTGAGGGGCGTGGCCTGGCACCGGAACGTGATGGCAGCATAGTTAGAGAGCTCCGCTGTCCAGACCCTCAGACTTGCCTTTCATAAGCCGTTTCCCTCGCTTCTCAGGCACCTTGATGGCGGGTAAGAACCAACAGACTGCCCGCTCTCAGCTGGACCCCTCCACGCAGCTAAACAAAACAATTCCGGCGATGTTCCGCGCCGGTCCGGCGGACACGCAGGCCGCGTCTCAAGCCTCGGGCTCGAGTTTGGAGCTGCCGCTGCCGTCTTCTTCCGCCTCCGCTGGATTGTCTCCAGGTATGGCACCCTCACAAAGCACACACCCGCTATGCATGGCGGATATGCAGCAAGTGGCCCTAGACATAAAAACTGCTCTGTTTACGGCAATAGCTGACCTAAAGGGGGAGATTAGAGCGATTGCATCCCGGGTGGAGCACGTGGAGTCGGCCGCCATGACACACGGGGCAGCCATACAACAGGTACAGAGAGCCTCCACCACACATGCCCACCATCTCATAGATATGCACAGACATTTGAAGGACTTGGATAACAGGGGGCCCCAACGTGTGCAACAAGCGGTATGGGCTATCTTTAATACCCTGCTGGGGAGACCATTGGATGCTCCGGTGGAGATGGAGAGGTGTCATAGGGCTCTCCGGCCCAAGGGCAGAGACACAGACCCACCCAGGGATATAGTGTGTTGCCTGGTGAACTTTGTGCAAAAAGAGGACATTCTGCGCCTGGCTCGTAACCATGTGAACTTGGAGTATGAGGGGACCCGCATTCAGTTGTACCAGGATCTGTCGGCTATTACACTGCAGCACAGACGAGACCTGCGTCCCTTGTTGCAAATTTTACGTGATAGGCATATCATGTACAAGTGGAAGTTTCCATTTTGCCTCCAAGCAACAGTGGGAAACAGAACGGCTTCGCTGAGGATACCTGATGACCTGCGACAGTTTTGTGACACGCTGGGCATTCCTGTAGCCAATGTACCTGACTGGTATGGTGCATTTTTTCAACCTGAACCCTGGATCCCCACCCGGCTGGATGACACCCCGAGATCGCAGAGGAGCAGGCAAAGGCGACGCAGACCATCCACGTCTCCCCGCCCAGGTTTCGGGGAGATATGGAAACAGAAGAGAGCCCTCGTGTGTCGCCATCCTCAGTGCGGCGGCGAACGGAGAACTGAGACCCCTTGAACAGGTTGTGGTAAGCTGATCCCGTCGGTTTGAAATGTACCCCCCCCCTCTCCCTCTACACCCGCAGGGACATTGCATACCATCTTTTGAACACTCGGTCACCCAAGTCTTGCCTCATGCTCGGATCCCTATTTTCCCCCCTGTTGTCATCAGCCTATAGGGACTTAAGCAGGCACCTGTGCTAGCATACGGGACTGTAGTAAGAAGTTAATAGGCTTCGCCCCATACCCCGGGGCCCCGGAGGGTGGAGTTCCGAAACGGGGAGGTAGGCTGCCGCCTCCCGGGCCTTTAACCCTGTCTAATGTGACTGTTTTCCTAACTCTGGACATAATAGGTGAACTTCATAGCAAAAAGTTACATGACTGATTTGTATCCAAGCTGCACTATGCAGCCAACCTGAAGATCTGCTCTGGCTATTGACAACACAGGCATGTCTCTTTTACGGTTGGCTGAGCCGGAAGGGGTACATATAGAATGCACCCTATTGCAGGATTTGATGAGTAACATGGGGGCTCTCTGAAGTCCTCTCCCTCCGCCCTCTTTCCTACCCCGCCTGTACTTCCCGTCTGTTCCCCCCCCCCCTCTTTTTTTTTTCTTTTCTTTTATGTCTCTTTATCGGCCCTACCCTTCTCTCTTATTTAACCCTTCCCCCGTCCCCTCTTGATCCCTTCCCCCAACCCTCTCCATACTCCTTGGCTTTACGTTAGGGAATCGGGTGCTGACCCTGCTATTAAAGTTTCTTTGCTCATGATATACTGTATAGGGGTGGGGGGTGCTGGTTCTGTTTTGGGCTGGAGATCAGTCATTGTTTTTCTATTATAATATCTCATAAGTTTGTTTTCTTAATGTTTCAGGGGGGTACTAGCAGTGGCCTCTGGGGCTTCCACATGGGTGGGATTAGGAGGCTTCGGGGGAAGCTACTGATTAGTACCCTTGGGAGCGGGAGTGTCAATAACTGTTTTCTGATTTGATCTTTTTTGTTCATTTGTTTTCACACTGCTTGGTTATATGGGTCTAGGTAAGCTAATACCCCCCTTGGGACGGGGTCATGACGGAGTCGCATGTATCGGACAGGGCCTGGAGGGTTGGGGTGGGGGTGGAGGGGGGAGTGCGGGAGACCTCTCTTCTTTTGATGTAGAATCACAGGTAGTGTGACCCCTCTCCACACCTTCCCTAACGCTATAGGGATTCCTAGGTGAGCACGATTTTCTAAGGTCTGGGGGATCTGGACAGTGGGACGAGTAGATAAATTCGGAGACAGGTCTACATCCCCACCTCAAGGGAGGCTGGACCCCTTGTTCCCTCCGGTACGGAACTGGACCTCCTGATTTTGGAGGTACCCTATACTTCTCATAGGTAGCCCAGCAGGGCTTGGATTACCTCCGGTTTGGTGTTTGTGCCCCTAGTTAGGGGGTGCTGTGTGTTTTTGTGTGTTTTTTTTTGTCTCTTCTTTTCTTCTCTTCTTCTTCTGTCCTCTCTCAGGTGTGGATGATCAATCGGTCTTCTTGTGCTTACCATATTGCCCATTGAAGACAGGCAGGGCCGTGTCCCCTACTACTGACGAGTGCTGCCTATCTTCCTGATTTTTTTTTTTTTCTCTCTCCCACTCCCTGCCCTCTGCCCCCTCCGTCTACTAAAACATTTCATAGGTCTAGACTTTCCTCCTGAGCGCCCATGGCTTCGATATCGCAATCTGCAACTCCTCTATCGCTCAAGGTTCTATCGGTCAACGCCAAGGGCCTTAATCTTCCTGAGAAACGCTCCAGTTTTCTAGCAGAAGCACGTAGACAAAAGGCGCATGTCGTCTTTTTTCAAGAAACTCATTTCAAATCCAATGGCATTCAATGTCTAACCAACAAATGGTACCCTGAGGTTTTCCATGGGACTTGTGCTGATTCCAAAACAAAGGGAGTAGCGATCCTCCTGGCGAAATCGATGGCATTCCGCCTTACGGACCAGATGGTAGATCCGGGAGGTAGATTTCTCTTCCTCAAGGGGCTCTGGAAGGACAGGCCGGTGACGCTTGCTACCGTGTACTGCCCTAACTCCAAACAGGTCTCTTTCCTGAGAGATACGCTTGCAAAACTCACTACCTTCAAAGCTGGCCTCTTAATCCTCGGAGGGGATTTTAACATGGCCTTTGACCCAACTCTCGATACGTCTACAGGCACCTCTTCCCTCCCTTTCACGGCCTTGCGGCGTGCGAAACTAGACCTGGCGTCGTTGGCCTTGCACGACACGTGGCGCACCCTGAACCCCAGAGGGAAGGACTTTACGTTCTTCTCGTCTCCTCACCAACGATACTCGAGGCTTGATTATATCTTCCTGTCACAAAGTGATCTCTCGTATCTACATGATGCGACAATTGAAAATCTAGTACTGTCTGATCACCACCCAGTGACCCTTACTCTACGGTTCACAAAGATCTGGAGACTAGACGCCTCCCTACTTACGGACCCTGCAGATGTTAGTACCCTTAAGCAAGTCATTGGGGACTACTTCCTGCACAACGATACACCAGATGTAACGCCTATGGTTCAATGGTAAGCACATAAATGTGTTGTGAGGGGTCACCTACTTTCCATAGCGGCCAGGCGGAAAAGGGAACATCTGGCCCTGATTCGGGAACTAACTGATAAAATTTCTAGGTTAGAAACAAAACACAAAGGCTCATTAGAGCTAGAGGTAGCGGCAGAGCTAGCGGAGACTAGGACGCTTCTGCATGAAGAACTTTACAAAAAAGCTCGAAAGCGCATGATATTATCTCAGAAATTGTTCTTTGAACACAGAAATAAGCCGGGAAGATTGCTGGCCAGGTTCAAGCAGAATCGGGTCCTGGCTTCCACTATTCATCATGTAAAAGATAAACGAGGTGGGATTCATACTAAGAAAGAAGATATTGCTAACCAATTCCGGGAATACTATAGCACACTATATAACATTAGGTCGAAGGAAAAAGGGGTGGGCTCACCGGCCAACAGGAAATTCCTGATTAACGATTTCCTACGCAAATATAGCCCCCGGGCGCTATCTGTGGAGGACCAGCAAGCCTTAGAGACCCCGTTGACGTCTGAGGAATGGGTGGAAGCCTTGAAAGCCACCAAACCAGGCAAGAGCCCGGGACCAGATGGCCTGACGGCCCAATATTACAAATGCTTTCCCGAACTTTTGGCACCAGGTTTCCTTAAAGCTTTTAACTCTTTAGCGAGCTCATCTTGCAATTCTAACACCCTACTAAAAGCTTACATCTCAGTAATACCTAAAGAGGGCAAAGATCCCTCAGATGTAGCAAATTACAGGCCGATCTCGCTCCTCAACGTGGATGTCAAGATTTTCTCAAAAATACTGGCGACGCGATTAGCCTTCCACGTTCCGGCCCTGGTCGGTCTTGATCAAGTAGGTTTTGTCCCTGGCAGGGAGGCCAGGGACAACACCCTCAAAGCCCTCAACTTGCATCACTGGCTTTCCTCTATGAAGAGTGAAGGATTCTTTCTTTCATTGGACGCGGAGAAGGCCTTTGACCGAGTGACCTGGGATTACATGCACTCAGTCCTAGAGGCACTTGGCCTAGGGACAAAATTGAGAGCAATGATAGGGGCACTTTATTCGACTCCACGTGCTAGGGTCCGAGTAAATGGCCACGTATCAGAGGCCTTCTCCATTCACAATGGCACAAGGCAGGGATGCCCTCTCTCGCCCTTACTGTACATCCTCACCCTAGAACCCCTTCTGCGCTGCATTCGGGCCCATCCTGACATAACAGGGCTTAGGTTGTCTCAAAAAGAATACAAGCTTGCGGCCTTTGCCGATGACATTTTGCTCTTCCTCTCTTCCCCCCTGACGTCCCTGCCTAACCTTTTACAAGTGTTTGAACAGTTTCGATGTATCTCGCATCTAAAGATTAACTTTTCCAAGTCGTATGCCCTGAATATCTCCCTGCCTTCTTCGCTAGTTCTCCACTGCCAGAAGGTCTTTCCCTTTCGGTGGAAGACTGATGATATCACTTATTTGGGCATTAGAATACCAGGTAAACTGCCAGACCTTTATGAGAAGAACTTTTTGTCTGAGCTGAAGGCCATACAACAGGACTTGCTAAAATGGGACTCTCCCACTATCTCTTGGTTTGGAAGGGCAGCCATTCTGAAAATGACGGTTCTTCCTCGAATGCTATATAAGCTGCAGACGATTCCGATAGCCCTGCCAGCCTCCTTCTTTACAACCTACAAGAGGATATGTAGGAAGTTCCTGTGGGGGTCTAAAGCACCTAGAATTAGCTGGGCAAAGTTAGTTTTGCCTAAATTAGAGGGAGGTATTGGCCTCCCGGACCTGCAAAGGTACTATTGGGCGACTCATCTAACGCAGATAGTGGACTGGCGAGTCCACACCCGCTGTAAAGGTTGGGTCCACTTAGAGAATCAGATGGCGGGAGAAGACCTGGGGAAAGTTCCTTGGATCTCCAAGAAGCACTGGAGGCCTACCGCCTTGTCTCATCCACTGATAGGAGCTACCTTGTCGGCATTTACGAAGGCCTGTGACAGGCTTATGGTGTCCACAACGGATTGCGGATTGACTCCTCTTAGAGGTAATCCGGACTTCGTTCCAGGGCAAGATGGGAGGTACTTGATGAAAGAGTGGCCACACGATGAGATCTTGGCCAAGCACTTCTTCTCTGGGGATAGATTCCTATCCATGAAAGAGCTTGAGAAGATGTCTCTAACTAAGAAGTTTCCCCTGTTTGCTTATTTCCAAGTGCGGCATTTCCTGAATGATCCAAAGGTCAGAGGGTCGTTTGCGAAATCGCCCACGACACTTGAATCGCTATGCTTGAGTAACTCACCTTTAGAGACGTGTGATTTCAACCCTGTATGCTTCCATGTTTAGAGCTCCCTTCGCTTTTATGCAGGCGGAACAGGTCTCTTGGGAAAACCGGCTAGCTAGACCGATTCAAGCGAAGGAATGGGAGAAAGTTAACTGGTTCATCTTCAAGGGTTCACTGAATGTGGGCATACAGGAAAATGGATACAAGATCAGGACACGGTGGTATAAGACACCGGACTTGGTACACAAATTCTGCACGGCAGTATCGGACCGATGCTGGAGGTGTGGACGAGCTCTAGGCACATTCCTTCATGTTTGGTGGGAGTGCCCACTAATTCAACCGTATTGGCAGAAAGTACATGAAGTGACAACGGCGGTATCTACGCTACCCCTGGAGTTTTCATCAGCACAATATCTGCTTCATCTTTCAAACATTCCTAAAAAACGGTACCGCAATTCTGTAGCAATACATATGGTTAATGCCGCCAGACTGTGTGTTCCTGTTCACTGGAGAGCTAGGCTGCCACCAACTGTAAAAGAATGGGTGGCGCGTGTGAACCAGATTGCAGCGATGGAGGAACTGATATGTATTGCTCAAGATGACATTCCAAAGTTCACTGGAGTCTGGAGTGAGTGGTGTGAATTCAGAAACACAGCTGACTACCATACTCTTACACGGAATTAGACTGGATCAGGATGCAGCGAATATACCTGTCTGATGTCCGCTGGTCTTTAATACCATTGACCTGTGCATTTTTCAATGAACTATAGACGGCGGGGGTGGCGGGCCTCCCCGCTTAACCCCCCATTAGGGTATGACTTGATACCCTCTCCTCAACCCCCCCCCCCTTTTTTTTTTCTCTTCTTCTCCCCCCCCCCTTCCTCTTCTTCTCTCTCTTTTTTCCTGTGGCCTCTTTCTTTAAGGCCTCTTTCCATTAGAGGATGGAGGGTTTGGAGGACGGGGTGGTCTTGAGCCCACTCCCTCACTCATCCCCTTCCATGTGGGAGGACCCATGTGACAGGTATGGGTCGGGGTTAGGCTGACAAGAGATCTGGGCTAATAGGTTGATGTACAAACCTTTTACGTCGTATGTATTCTTGGGGCACTAGTAGACTTCTTTAACCTCCCTGGCGGTATGATTCTTTCAGATTTTAGGTGCTAAAAGCGGTACCATTATTTGCAAGGGAATTTGGCGTTTTATACTGTAGGCTTGTAATTCTTAGGAATAACTCACTGAAATCTATCCAAACAAGAGTCTAATAGGCATCCTGGGTATGATTTTTTTTTTTTTCTTATTAAAAATTATAATATAATAAATAATTATAAAAAATTATAACAAATAATAATATAATTATAGTAAAAATTATTCAATAATGTAATCAAATCAAAATCACTGACATTTGCTCAGTTGCAGAATTTTTGCTGTCATTATTATTTTTTTTTTATGACGAATTTCCCCACAAATCGCTATCGCTAAATTCTGCAAGTGATTCTGATTTATTATCGCTGTTTTTTAGCTGCTCTAAAACAATTTTTGCCATAAAGGGACACTTTTGGTTGCTATGGGCAATCTACAGTTTGCAGGGAGAAAGAACAGTTTTTATTATATAAAAGGACATGTAGTGTACAGGGCAGACCACTAGGGACATGGGGGGTGTGTATTTTTTACATACAGTACTGTAATCTATAAGATTACAGTGTACTGTATGTATAGTGTTTGTTTACTTTTTTAAATTTGGCGCCGTTCCCCCCCCTACGTCGCGACGCTCGCAGGGAAGGGAATCGGCGGAACACACAGCATCAGGCGGACATCCGCCCGCCGTGTACTGCGGGGATTCATCGCTGGATCGCAGAGAAAAGGTAAGTAAACTTTTTTCTGCATCCAGCGAGGCAAGTCCGTGTGTGGCACGGGGTTACCGATCGTAGCTTTAAAATCTCACCCCGTGCCACACACGGGAAGACCGCCAGGGAGGTTAATGTACACCTGTATTGGGCATTGCCCCCGCAATTTATATATTGCCATTGAATGTGAGATTGTTATTTGCTTAAGGCTGTGCGATCTCTGCCTATACCCCTATTGTACACATTAAGATATAGATCCTCATATATGCTCTTGTATTACATGTTGATGGAACTATTTGACTTGTTCTGTTGTCACCATTTATGTCTTAATAAAATCTTTGTGGATAAAAAAAAAGAATATGCAGTGATCATAGAAAGCTTAAAAGAATCATCTTGTTCTCGTGGGGCTTTCTCTATCAATAATGAGTTACGTTCTATTAATGCCACTTTATGTAATTCTGCATCCACTGCCATGATATCATAGCCCTTTTCCACAAATCTATTTTTGAGCATGGAAGCCTGTGAAAAATAAGCGTCGTCATTGGTGCAGTTCTTACGCAACCGCAGGAACTGGCTACGTGGGACAGAATTAAGCCAGGTTTTGTGATGGCAACTGTCAGTGGGGATAAAACTGTTTCTATCAGTGGCCTTAAAATGTGTCCTGGAATGCACGCCGTTTACACGGCACCTCCATACCCGGAAGTCAGCTGTGATTAATGATTTGTGCTAGCTGGAGCCGTGATTAAGGTAGGGGCGAGATGGCTATATATTGTATCTTGTTTTAGCAGTCGGTCAGCACCCCAGATGATGATCGTTTGATCGAAACACGTCGGGTCTTCTGCTGACTTTACTGCTAGATGTTTTTATATGCCTTGATATGTCTGCTGAAATGTGAGTGCAACCAACTGTATTTTGTGTATTACAGTAAAAGTACCATACGTTATTACACTATGTTTGCATCCATTTCTTTTCTCCCCCTATTGTTGCATCTGAGCATTCCTGATTTTCTGTAAAGAACCTATGAGTTTTTTGGTCCCGGTATTGCTACATCCTGCTTGGTTTTCCATCATATGAGAAGTTAATTTATACCCACAACTCACCCCTGGTTTCCAATGGAAGGTTGATGTCCGGATACCATCATTTTAAGCCTGTTTGACTCATTAGGTATATACTTAGTTGAGTTCACGCTTTCTGGTAAGCCTCCTATTTTCTCTCTGGTGGTGGACCTGCTATCAAAATTCACTTCATCTGTTGTCACGTTTTTGGACACTTTGAATCAACTAAAGAATTTTTTTAGATTTTCTTTTCTCCTTTTTTTCATATCCAATCAGATATGATCATTTTGGACACTTGGTGATTCGTTTTATGTGTTGCTTCACTTAATATATTTATTAATTTATCTCATGCCACATATGATGCTTTGCAGTATTATATTGTTTATTTCTCACATAATTTTAGCGCTACACTTTTTTGTCTATATTTGTTTCTTGTTGCAGAATTTATCCAGTTCTGTTGTGTTGGCAGCTTTTTTATGTTTAGTTAGGTAGCGCGGTGTTATATGCACATTTGTACATATATATTTTTCACTGTTTTTTGGATCACTTCACTGCAGCAAACCTTTTTGTCATATCCTTATTATTGGGTCATCTTAATATGGATATCTTTGACTACAGAGCCCAACGTGTCATGAACACCGAAGGTGTTTTTCTATCATGGATCATGACACAGAAATAGGTGGTATGTTCCTGAGATTAAAAAACAACATGGTCTCTGAGCTGCATTTGCAGTGGGACATTGCCTTCCTTCAGCAATATATTGCGGAAGACATGGTACCTAGAAGTCTTCGTTGGGAGGTACAGCCCCAACAGGGCGACCTTGATTTAGACTCCTGGTACCGTTACTTTAACACAGCCGGTACCAACTTTTTGGGCTTCCTGATTTCCCGTAAGCAAGCTAGACTCGAAGTGCTTGATAGGGAAATTAAGGAGTTAAAGGACAAACTGTTGAACTTCAAAAATTCAAATGAATACAGCTCTCTTTCCTCTAGTCTCCAGCTACACTTGGAGAAGGAGGATAGAGAGCAAAAACATAAAAAACATAAGAAGTACTCCAGGGACACTGGGGATTATAAGACCAGGACTGTCTTCAATTGGCAAAAACCTGCAGATACTTCAGGCAATTCAGATCCCCTCTCTGCTGCTAACACCAGCGAGAGTTACCCTGAGAGCCATACCACTAATTCACAACGACCTAATCAGATGTATCCTAAACCCCAACCCCCCATAAGGGGCCCTCCACCAAGAGTCAGACACCCTAGTTTTGACTCCACAGTTAGGACCAACTCTAATCGCCATACTAAGAAAGGAGGTAAGGGTCGTCCTAGGGGTAATACATCGGATTATAGGACACCTGTACATCATAACCAAGGTCATTGTGATTACGTTGAATCACCTAGGAGGACTGATGGGTATGTGGCCCCATATGGGTCTGGCCCATATCCATACCAATATCCCCCTATGTACACACACAATAGGTTTTTGCCCTTACAGGAGGTCCAGGGTGGCCCTATGGGATATCAACAATCCCATTCGAATTATGACCATCATGGCTCAGATGGTCAACCCAATAAGGATTTTCAGTGGGGTGTGAGAGGCCAAAAAAGGCCTTCGGACCCAAAAGAGGCAACAGGGGAGGTAGGAGACATCAGAGGAAAAAAGAGAAAAATGCAGTAGGCTCGGGATTGTTCAATCTCAGTGGGAAAGAACTCACTACTGATGAACTTGGCACACTTTGTAAATGTGCACAAAGCCAGAGATGAAAGACACATCATACTTACTTAGTGAAAGATGGGGGGGGGGGGTGTGGAGGCGCTTGCTAATGAAATAAATGTCTCACTCCTAAATGTGCAAAGACCCCTCCCCTATCATCAACAATTGATGGGGGGTAGGCAAGGAGTGATAATAATGTGGTTAATGACCAGACTATTAATGTAATAAAGGATGTGCAATGTCGCATAATATTGTGATTTGCTGAAAAAATACAATGGTAAAAAACATTTAATAATGTGCCATAAAACAAAGCATAACGTATAAATTATGTATGAAAAATGCTTGTTGACAGTCCAGTGATAAACAAATCAATATAAATCCCAAAAAGTGCATAGTGCTGAAAAACATCCAGTTGAGTTGCTAGACAAAGCAACCCAATTCAATTACAATAAAGTGCTAGATGTGCAGTCCATATAAATAAAAAACTGTAAAGTGCTTTCAAAGTAGTGCAATGTGCCTCAATGTTCATCCAGTATTAAGGTGCTAAGTAGACAGGTGTTAATATATTAACTATATTCCACCGCACACTGTGTCCAAAGAATCCAGGAGAAAGACACCTAGTGAAACCGTAAGCACAAGCCTCTCACCTTCTGGAGGTGATTTAGCCTGACAATACCCGGTTTCCACTACAGATCAGCACTTTTTTATTTATATGGACTGCACATCTAGCACTTTATTGTAATTGAATTGGGTTGCTTTGTCCAGCAACTCAACTGGAAGTATTTTAAACGATTCAGATACATATTTGTTGTTACATAACAATCCCACCAATACATATAAAAAAGAATTGGTGGATATAGTGGCAAAAGGTTTTAGTTCATGCATTTTGAATAAAAAGGAAAAGACATACCTAGTGCCTACAGCTCCCAGGATTCCGACGATATACCACCTACCTAAAGTTCATAAGGATCCATTACATCCACCCGGTAGGCCCATTGTAAGTGGAATCGATTCGATAACATTACGTATAGGTCGGTATATCGATTTCTACCTACAATCTTTGGTTAAAGCAACACCTTCCTATCTTAAGGATACGACTGCAACCATTAAACGCTTGGAAGGGGTTGAGATAAAGGGTGACTACCTTCTCGCTACTGCGGATGTAGCATCCCTATACACCTGTATCCCCCACCACCTCGGAATTGAAGCTGTTCAGCACTTCCTTGATCGTGAACATACCATTGTAGAAGTGCAGAAAAAGTTCATTATGGAGTTACTGGAATACGCAACCACCCACAACTACTTCTGGTTTGACCAGAAATACTATCTCCAAAAACGTGGCGTGGCTATGGGGGCCAAATTTGCCCCCAGCCTCGCCAACCTTTTTATGGCCAAATGGGAGGAGGACGTCGTTTATCATGATCAACATCCGTCCCTTGTCCTATGGGCTAGGTACATTGACGACGTCCTCCTCCTATGGGATGGTTCGCGACAGAGTCTGGAGGAGTTCTTTTCCTTTCTAAATACCAATGAACGTGGCATTGCATTCACGTTTGATTCTAGCCCTGTGAAGATCACATTCCTTGATCTAGAGATTGGACTTGAATCCAGACTTTTTAAATTCCAGACACATTTTAAGGCCACTGATAGAAACAGTTTTATCCCCACTGACAGTTGCCATCACAAAAGCTGCCTTAATTCTGTCCCACGTAGCCAGTTCCTGCGGTTGCGTAGGAACTGCACCAATGACGACGCTTATTTTTCACAGGCTTCCATGCTCAAAAATAGATTTGTGGAAAAGGGCTATGATATCATGGCAGTGGATGCAGAATTACATAAAGTGGCATTAATAGAACGTAACTCATTATTGATAGAGAAAGCCCCACGAGAACAAGATGATTCTTTTAAGCTTTCTATGATCACTGCATATTCTAATCAACACAGGGATATTAAGACCATTATCGATAGACATTGGGACGTACTTAGGAGTGATAAAGTTTTAGGACCCACCTTACCAGAAAGGGCTAAAATCATCTTTAGAGGAGCCCCCACGCTCAGGAATAGTATTGCTCCCAATGTCGTCGATCCTCCATGTCGCCTTGAGTTTTTTCAAGATATAAAGGGCAAAAAAATGTAATGTTTGCTTGGTTAATACCAATGGACGATCTAAATCTCTGGAGTTCAGCTCCACTAACACGGCCGGAGTTATCCCATCAAATCTTTCTGCACTTGTGCCACTACTCATGTGGTGTACCTTATCACCTGCCCGTGCGGAAAACAGTACGTTGGTCGCACCATACGGACCTTTTCCGTACGGGTAGGTGAACATGTTGCCAAAATCGTGGGTGGCAGCACTAAACATACGGTCCCACGCCATTATAGGGAATGCCACCAACGTAACCCTAAGGGTACTCAGTTTTTGATAATCGACAAATATGTACCACCTTGGAGGGGAGGAGCCAAAACGAGAGGGGTCTCCCGATTAGAGGTCTACTGGATATATGAATTGCGCACTTATGTGCCATATGGCCTCAATGTCGAATGGGACATAAATGCCTTCATTAATAAGTCTTGATGTCTTATTTTTTCCATGCGCCCCTACTCTATTACGGCTCCTTAATTTTATTTTTAATTTCAATTTTAATTTTAATCTTAATTTTACAATTTTACCCTTTTCATTAAATATACCTTTTATTAAAGTTCTATTAGACTTTTTTAAGTCTTTATTTTATGACATACAGTCTTTACAGACTATAGTTGCCATACATGCACTACCATGGATTTAAATCCTATGACCATGTATTTTTTTTAACTCACAGGTTTATTCTCTTTTTTCCTGTTACGTTCAGGTGATCAATATTATTTGTCATCTTAATATGTGACTTTGATTTGTTGCCTGATACTGACATTTATTTATATCCCATCTCCTCGATTTTTTGCTACCATTTGTGTACCTAATTCCAGCTTATATTGGCGTTATTGACACATTGCGATTTTTTGATAGCCCATACGTCATTTCGATGCGTGGACATGCCCGATTGGTTCACATGATTGTCATGTGACCATACATCTGACGATACGCTCTGGTCTCTTTTATTATGAGGCTTGGAGCACATATAGTCATCATTACTTGCCATGAAGGCGGACGCGCTGTGATGACACTCTAGATGGCTAGACGTCGGCATCTCCGTACGCTCTGACGTCACTACGTCCACACGTCCAGCGTCGCTCTCCAATTGGTCCTTCAGAGAGAGTCCTGGAACGCACGCCGTTTACACGGCACCTCCATATCCGGAAGTCAGCTGTGATTAATGATTTTTGCTAGCTGGAGCGGTGATTAAGGTAGGGGCGAGATGGCTATATATTGTATCTTGTTTTAGCAGTCGGTCAGCACCCCAGATGATGATCGTTTCATCGAAACGCGTCGGGTCTTCTGCTGACTTTACTGCTAGATGTTTTTATATGCCTTGATATGTCTGCTGAAATGTGAGTGCAACCAACTGTATTTTGTGTACTACAGTAAAAGTACCATACGTTATTACACTATGTTTTCATCCACTTCTTTTCTCCCCCTATTGTTGCATCTGAGCATTCCTGATTTTCTGTAAAGAACCTATGAGTTTTTTGGTCCCGGTATTGCTACATCCTGCTTGGTTTTCCATCATATGAGAAGTTGATTTATACCCACAACTCACCCCTGGTTTCCAATGGAAGGTTGATGTCCGGATACCATCATTTTAAGCCTGTTTGACTCATTAGGTATATACTTAGTTGAGTCCACGCTTTCTATTAAGCCTCCTATTTTCTCTCTGGTGGTGGACCTGCTATCAAAATTCACTTCATCTGTTGTCACGTTTTTGGACACTTTGAATCAACTAAAGAATTTTTTTAGATTTTCTTTTCTCCTTTTTTTCATATCCAATCAGATATGATCATTTTGGACACTTGGTGATTAGTTTTATGTGTTGCTTCACGTAATATATTTATTAATTTATCTCATGCCACATATGATGCTTTGCAGTATTATATTGTTTATTTCTCACATAATTTTAGCGCTACACTTTTTTGTCTATATGGTTTCCACCAGACTGTAACCTACCAGAGTCGGGAAAGGTGTTACATAAACTCCTCTTTAAGGTGTCCCCAAGAGATTTCATCTTCTGCTCCCTCTGTGGGGACGGAGGGTTGCCAACCAATAGTGATCCTTCTCCTTGATGCCACGTATTCTTGGGTCCTTTCACAGGATTTAAAGAATGAGGAAGCCCATGCACTGCAAGTTTGCGGAGGCATGAGAAGCAGAATCTCGAGGATCACTGAGTACGTTATCTGGAACTGCCTCCTGCCAGCCACATACTACTCCCAAGGGTTCTGGGGATGGAAAACTATCTGTTAAGTGCTGATGTATGTCTTGCTCTGCTTCAATGCCTTCAAAGCGGCCAGATTCCTCCTCTTCCCTCTTCTCTTGTGTGTTCTGTGGCGCGTAGGAAGAATGTTGTCTGCAGAAAGCCGGCCTTGAGAGGAAAGGAAGTCCTCCTCTTTTTCCCACAAGTTCTGCCTCAAGTGCCCTGTCTGTCGATAATCGCCATGTAGAGTCTGCTCCAGCAGGAACACAACAGGAAGGAGCACTTGGAAGTGCAGTCGCTACAAATCTGAGGGGTAGATCTGAAATGAGGGGAAGCTCTGCTGATTTTATCAATCAATCATGTGCAAGCTAAAATGCTGTTTTTTATCTTCCTTGCATGTCCCCCTCGGATCTGCAGTAACTGTACTTCCATGTGCACTTTCAGTGCACTTTCAAGTGCAACACTTGTAGTTTGCACTTGTAGTGCAATGTGTATTTGCCTTTTCGTAAATAACCCCCATTGTGTCACTGATGCCTGCATTGTCACGGCTCACTATCCTTGTGGCCTCCTCAAATGGTGACAGTACAGTGCATGCATCCTTTATCAGCAGACATTGGCATGGGGAAAAAAAGCCAAGCAGGCCTGAGCCTGCTGTTGTGCCATATAAAGAAAAAAGAAAGTTGCACTATGGGGAAACTAAGATAAAGTATCCCCAGTGGGCAACCAAGGGGCTACCAAGGCAGTGATGGGCAGTGATATAGATAAAATAATTTATTAATCGTATAAATATACAAAAATTTGGGATAAGAGATTTAAACACTAATTACAGATACTGAATGTATAATATAGAGATTAACCAATATACCTACTTACAGCAGCCGGCCGGTGCTGCACACATGAACCTAGTTCATGCAACAAGCAACAATGCGACACACATAGGACACAAACATGTAACAAACATAAAAAAACATATAACTCGGGCGATCCGGACGCCAATTAGATCACTGCTGCTGGAGATTCCGTGCGGTAATTACCGTTGAAATAACATTCGTAAATAAAAATAAAATTATATAATGTATGGGAATTTCCAGCCGGAGTGCCCCTGCGGGAGAAGGATGTGGTAGCAACTAAATATAATATATGGTAGTGTGAGTATAACTGCATCCAGTTTAATGATTGTTGTAGACCATAGTTGCACAGATCAGATGATTGGTGCTGGTCGATTGGAACACAGTATGAACAACTTTGAGTGAGTTGCGGCCACTATTAAGGAGACTACACGCAGAAGTCTCCTCCGAGAGATCCTGATCCCGCTGGGGATTGTAGGCGTGGCGTGGCGTCCGATGCCGTATTACGTCAACGCGTTTCGCAACGTTATTGCGTAAGCTTCGTCTGGATCAGGATCTCTCGGAGGAGACTTCTACGCCGGAGAATCAGTATTAGACTAGCTGTACAGCTTCAGTCAAAAGCCGGGACTTGTACCTACATCCACAAAGGATAGGGCACCTTATTGGGCACTCTCAAGCCAAAGTGTGTTCCACGATGGTACACCCGGCCAGGCTACCTGCCGCATATGCTGTCTAGCTCTGACAGACCTGATGATACTTGCTACGGCCAGCAGCATTTTTTCTATTCATGAGCTGGGAGTCACACACTGCTGTCTGTTATCGGACCTTTCTCTCAAGAGCCTGGTAAGACTGTTCCTTTCATTGTGTTGACGACTGTTGGGACTGCTTATACCCGAGAAACTTGGGGACATTTAGCAATTATCTGGTCCACTTCTATGACAGTGTCAGTCGGGTTGTATACCAAAGGGACTGTCAGTGTACTATGTCAACATCATAGTCATTGAAACCTACACTGGAATCATAGGAAAATACTTCAATGCGTGTAGTCTCCTTAATAGTGGCCGCAACTCACTCAAAGTTGTTCATACTGTGTTCCAATCGACCAGCACCAATCATCTGACCTGTGCAACTATGGTCTACAACAATCATTAAACTGGATGCAGTTATACTCACACTACCATATATTATATTTAGTTGCTACCACATCCTTCTCCCGCAGGGGCACTCCGGCTGGAAATTCCCATACATTATATAATTTTATTTTTATTTATGAATGTTATTTCAACGGTAATTACCGCACGGAATCTCCAGCAGCAGTGATCTAATTGGCGTCCGGATCGCCCGAGTTATATGTTTTTTTTATGTTTGTTACATGTTTGTGTCCTATGTGTGTCGCATTGTTGCTTGTTGCATGAACTAGGTTCATGTGTGCAGCACCGGCCGGCTGCTGTAAGTAGGTATATTGGTTAATCTCTATATTATACATTCAGTATCTGTAATTAGTGTTTAAATCTCTTATCCCGAATTTTTGTATATTTATACGATTAATAAATTATTTTATCTATATCACTGCCCATCACTGCCTTGGTAGCCCCTTGGTTGCCCACTGGGGATACTTTATCTTAGTTTCCCCATAGTGCAACTTTCTTTTTTCTTTATATGCACTGTATTGGCTACGGCAGCGATCCCTAAAATAAAGGAAGTGACAGGCTGTAGATTTCGCAGGATAAGTACACATATTGTTGTAGAGGTAGATGGTTCAACCTCAGTTTTTGTTCATCTGCTGTTGTGCCATACTTACACTCATTGATAGCCCTCTGCTGTGCAGGATTGCTAAAGTCAAGTTCCACCTGGTGGACATGTCACAAATCAGGCGGTTTACGAGCAGGTGGAATTCTTGCTGAATTTCAGCCAACCGAGCACTGGTTGTGTATGACTGCTTGAAATAGCTACAGACTCTTCTGGCCTGCTTCAGCAGATCTTCTAACCCTGGGTACCTATTTAAAAAACACTGCCCCACCAAATTGAGGACATGTGCCATGCATTGCACATGTGTCAACATTCCCTGTCTCAGGGCGGAGAGGAAGTTTGTGCCATTATCGCACACCACCATTCCTGGCTCCAGCTGGCTTGCCCATGCAAAGCTGTCAGAATCTCTGCTCCGGTGTGGCTCCTGTCCCCTAGACAGACCAGCTAAAGCACTGCATGGCACCTTTCAGCCTGACTCATTGAATAGTCCCTTAAACGCTTAGGGGGTACTTGTAGGTCATGGGACATTTCAGCAGAGGAGGGCATGAAGGAGAAGATGCTGACAAATACCACATCATCACCACTAGTTGTATGAAGACGTGGCAGCACAACAAGCTGCAGCACTAAGCCCTGTCCTGCATTCTTCCAAGTTTCAGAGTTACATAGCGTGCTGTGAACAAATAATATAATCCCTGACCAAGCTTCCTGGACCATGCGTCAGCACTAATGTGGACTGTGTAATTATAAAATAGAGCTATTCAACCCTCTAAAAGGTTTTTTGCTCTATGCTTGAGCATATCACCAATCCAAAACAGCTTGGCCCATTTTATTCTGTCTTAATCTAAGCCTTGCTTACTTTATCGTAATTTTCTTCTTTTAAGTGTTTTCTTTTTGTCTTCTTTTTACCGTTATAGAAAAAGACAAAAGGAAAAATGAAAGCGATTTTCAAGGTGCTAATAAACTTCACCCTCAAGAAATAGATTGACACAAATTTATAAAATCATGAATTTTATTTAAAAAACATGTTTCATGATTTTGTAGTAACATTTATGATTATATGAATTTGTATCAATGTGTTTTCCGAGGGTGATGTTTTAGCACCGTAAAAATCCCTTTAATTTTTAATTTTGCCTTTTTCAATATTATTTATGGATGTGGTGCTGAGGTATCCATATGTACCTATTGTCTTACTTTTACTGTTATAGTCTGACAATCTGTTCTTTCCTTTGTTTAATTTTATAACTTGATTATTCATCATCAAAAGGGAAAGATTAACTCCACAGAGGATTCCATTTTCTAGAATGATAAATCTTCATCCATATTGCACATATTTCCATTCACAATGTGCTAATAACCTGCATTAATTTCATAAATAAATGTATTTGTTCAACTCATGGGCTGCAAATGCTTAATGGAAATGTTCGCAGTCTGTCAAGAAAATAATTCTAGTGGAAGCAAAGAAATAATGAAATAGAAAAAAAATGCTCTAAGACTACTTCCTACTGACCAATGCACCTTCCAGCACTTCCCCCTGGATTCTTTTACACAAAAACACATTGTTATATGCTCCATTATAAAGCTGTTCTGCTTTAGTAGCCCTCTCATGACTCAAGGGAAATAGTGATAGATTGCAGTTAAGTTGTCCATCAGCCTGATCACTGCTTGTCCGAAATAATGCACTAGAACACTCCAGTTGAATAGACGGATTTTCCAAATGTTTAAAATCAGTTTCTCTGAGAAAAGATGATCAGAAATGGTTGTGCCTTATATAAATTAAGTCATGCAACAATCATTCCTCGAAAAAGCCAGCATTTGCTCTCATCACAACCACAATGGAGACAGAAGGAAAATGGAAAAAAAAAAACATAACAATTAGACAGCAATTGAAAGAGAAACAGCCTTGAAAAGCTGGTTATACATTGGTTCAATAGCTTGAAGGCTTTTCATTTTGGGATACAAAGAGGGTTGCAGAAAATTCTGTTTTCATTTTAAAACCCTTTTAAAATGGTAACTGCATCCTGTCCTTGTAGATGTATTACTTATGACATTCCAGATTTCATCCGTTCATGATTTTACATTAGAGTTAAATCTCGGCAGCTTGAATCTCACGGCTGAGTTAGCCAGAGCCTATAAAATATTGAAACCTTTAGAGTAGCAGCCAGCTAGGTTGAGAGAAGTTCATGTCCAGAGCTCAGCTTTAGATTCTGAGACATCCCAATTGGAGTGTAGAACAGAAAAAAAAGCACTGATAAAATTTTCATTAAAATGAGTTAAGGATATTGCTTGCATGTTTCCCAGCATCTATATGAAAACTTAATCTGAGCTAATGGAAAGTATATGAAAGCCTTTCTCAATTCAAACAGGGTTGGTGCATAATTCATAAATTATTGTCAGAGAAGTGATTCTTTTCTGAGATTTATTCTCTTTTGGGCTCAAGTAGACAGAGGAAAACTGAATGTTTTTGACCTTTAATGCTTGCAAATTTTACAGTAGAGCTGTCAGTATACCTAAGTAAACTGGTCACTTCTGCAAATGGCAGGAAAGCGCCAATAACAACTGACTGATATGTAATATTTACAATGCCTTGACTTGTTGATTGTTGATTGTAAACAAACCCAGCAATAATTTACACTGAAGTTTTATTGTGATAGTCAGATTTAAAATAAACTATATTTGTGCAAAAGATACATTTAAAAAAAAAATCCTTTTGAGCAATCCAGTGTGCAGATAAAGTAATTTATTTGTTATTAGGGTATTCCTACCTAATTTATTGTATGAATATTTTTGTATTTATGAAATTTTGACTGCATTTTATTTGTATGGTCTTCCAAAAATTAATTGAGCAGTTACATTTACTGCATTATACTCAAGATATCCTATTCTTACTGTAAAATAAAATCCAGGCTGTGAGAGGGAGAGCTAGACCTGCCTCTCACTTCTTGGGCTGTCCAACCATGGCAGCGGTTGTTGTGGCTAGGGATGAGCTTCGTGTTCGGAACTAACGTATGTTCGACTCGAACATCGTCCGTTCTATCGTTCGTCGAATTTCGAACAAAAACGATCGTTCGCGGCAAATTCGAGTGAAACGAAACAACCTTTTTAAAAACTTTTTTCCATTTATAATAATATCAATGGGAAAAAAAGTTTTAAAAACGGTCGTTTTTTCAGGAGTCCTGCTCCTGAAAAAACTACCGTTTTTAAGACTTTTTTCCATTGATACATGTTCCCTGGGGCAAGACCCGGGTTCTGAAAGACGTTTTCCAACAATAACTTGAATATTGGTCTTTAAAATGATCGTTTTTTAACTCGAACGTTCGAGTCCCATAGACTTCAATGGGGTTCTAAATGTTCGTGCGAACGATCGGACTGTTCGACAATTCTGGTGCGAACCGAACGCGGGGGTGTTCGGCTCATCCCTAGTTGTGGCACTTATAGCAGCCTAGAGTCAGTCACCGCATAGGAATGTACCTTAGACGTGTGTCCATCATAATGGTGGCAGAGTTTTTCCACCCAACAGTGCTGTGTGATATCACCTTTCTGTTTTGTCAAGGAGACGTAATTCTGGACTGACCAGTGGCCCATAGAGGATCAGTGTGGTGCTCAGTGACAATGGAAACCACTAGCCACATAGCTTCCCCTCACCGCTTCTGACATAGTTCTGGTTTCTATTGACTGGTGATTTTTCACACACAAGGACTAAAACTCCTCCATCTGCTCTGTCCTTTGATGAGTCCAGCAACAGGTACAAGACTGCATTCAGCTCTATCCATCTATTTAGTCATCTGTCTATCTACCTATCTATCATCTATTGTGCACAAACAGCTTTGCTCACTGACTTGTGCAACTTTGATCAATGTCACTGTTACTGCCACACGCTTTTTCACTCTATACTACTGCTATCCATACAAATACTGTTGCCTTAGAAGTTTTAAAAAGTCATTAAACCTGGCATACAAAAAGACAGATAAATCAAAGTGTGAATAAATCATAGTCATGTAAGTATATATAACTATTTATTAATTTAAAATATATGCATGAATGCTCTCATAAACATGATGAAGAAGAGAACATGTAGAGTAATGTAATGGCAGCTAGGGTGAGCGCAGGTCTGCTCCAAGGCTCAGAAGTGCTGGAGAAGTCCAGCTGGGCTGGATGGAAATGCACACTGCAGCTCTGGGATAGCTCCCCTGACTCCACACCCAAGGAAGAAAAGCTGCCGCTGTCAGTGCCTACACACTTTCTGGATGACATCACATGCCAAGAGTGCAGAAATGCTGAGATGCCCGTAGGGAGAGATGCACATTTCTGGAGGAATTCCCCTTTCATCAGTCTCCAGAGACTGGAGATAGAGACAGGAGACTGATGAAAGGGGAATTCCCACAGAAACATGTCTCTCTCAGCCACCATCTTAGCATCTTGGCACGCCTGGCATGTCATCTAGGAGGTGTGTAGGCACTGAAAGCAATGTTTTTTTCTCCTTGGATGCGGAGTCAGTAGAGCTCTCCTAGAGCTGCATTGTGTGTGCAGCTCACATCAGCTGCCAGTACACCAGACTACCTACTCTCTCATTTTATCATGTTTGTGACGGCATTCATACACATTTTTTTAATCAATAAATAGTTTGATACAGGTGACAATAGGTGCAAAAACTCACCCCTTCTGAGTCACGTCTTGTCTCTGCCCCCTACCCACCTCTGAGCAACAGTCCTTGGTTCCACCCCCCCCTAACCACCTCCCAGTAGCAACCCTTTTAGAGACAACAGAACCAAGTATCATTTTGTAGTGATAGGTAATTTGTATGGAATTTGTTAATAATAAGATAAGCAGTACAATTGATCCCAATGCAGCCAGCAGCAGTAGACCATGGATTCTCTCAGCAACAATAGAACCCCCCAGCAACAATGGACCCCAACAATAATAGACCCCCAGCTGCAACAACAGATTTCCCAGCATCAGTCCAGCATTAATAGATTATCCAGAAGCCAGCAACAATTGATCCTTTCCAGCAACAATTGACTCCCCAACAACATAAGTCCAAACAACAACAATAGTTCTCTCACCGGTATCAATAGATCTTGCCAGCAACAATAGACTGCCACACAAAAATAGATGCCCTCTGGTAACAAAAGATCCCTTAACAGCCAGCAACAATAGACCTCTCCCTCAACAGTAGATCCATTCTATCAACAGCTGACCCCATCAGCAACATAAGCCCCCCCAGAAACAAAAGATCCCACACCAGCAGCAATAATAGACCTTTACCATGCAAAAATAGACCCCCTTCAGGAACAATAGATCCCCCAGCAGTTAGCATCTATAGATCCTCCTGCACAACCCAGATCCCCTTGCCATTACATACATTCAGTGCAGGAGGTGCCAGAACTCTGTCCCCCTGCATTCCTACTGAAAAAAGACCAGGTTATATACCGTTGTGTGAAAAGGTAATTGCCCCGTAGACCTAATAACTGGTTTTGTCACTGTTGGCGGCAACAACTGCAATCAAGCATTTGCAATAACTTGCAATGAGTCTTTCACATTGCTGTGGAGCAATTTTGGCCCACTCTTCTTTGCAGAATTGTTTTAATTCAGCCATACTGCATGGTTTTCCAGTATTAACGGTCTGTGTAAGGTCATGATATAGCATCTCAATTGGATTTAAGTCCTGGCTTTGACTAGGCCACTCCAAAACCAAAATGTTGCTTTATTTGAACCATTTGGAGATGGACTTGCTGTTGTGTTTCAGATCACTGTCCTGCTGTATAACTCAAGTGCACTTGAGCTTGAGGTCACAAACTGATGGCCGGACATTCTCCTTTAGGATTTTCTGGTAGAGCTCTGAATTCATGGTTCCATCAATTATGGTAAGTTGTCCAGGTCCTGATGCAAAGGCCATCACAATACCACCACCATTTCTGACTGTTGGTATGATGTTCTTGTTATGAAGTGCTGTATTAGTTTCATGCCAGATGTAACGGGATGCACACCTTCCAAAAAGTTACATTTTGTCTCATCAGTCCACAGAATATTTGCCTAAAAGTATTGGGGATAATCAAAATGTTTTTTGGTAAATGTGAGATTTTTTGGTCAGCAGTGGCTTTGCCTTGGAACTTCCCCATGGATGACATTTATGCCCAGTCTCCTTCTTATTGTTGTATCATGAAAACTGACATTATCTGAGGCAAGTGAGGCCTGCAGTAATTTAGATGTTGTTCTGTGTTCTTTTATGACCTCCTGGATGAGTCATTGTAATGCTCTTGGAGTAGTTTTTGTGGGCCGGACACTCCTGGGAAGTTCACCACTGTTCCAAGTTATCTCTATTTGTGGATAATGGTTCTCCCCATGGTTAACTGGAGTTATGGCTTTGAAACCCTTCCTAGACCGATACATGTACATTACTTTGTTTCTGAACTGTTCTTGATTTTTTTAGATTGTGGCATGATGTGTGGATTTTTGTGATCTGTTAGCGTGCTTCACTTTGTCAGACAGCTTCTTGATTCACCAAGTCTGGCAGTGATCAGGCCTGGGTGTGGCAAGTGAAACTTAACTCAGCTTTCCAAAAAAATGTGGTTAATGACAGTTCATTTGTGATTCAGCATGGGAGGGGGCAATTATTTTTTCACATAGGGCCAGGCAGGTTTGAACAGCTTTTTTATCCTTAATGAATAAAATAATAATTTAACCACTTCCAGACCGGCTCACGACAATATACGTTGGCACTTTGAAGAGGAATATCGTTGTTATGGCAGCAGCTAGCTGCCATAACCCCAGTATCCTCTTCTACGGTGAACGGTCCGGTTTCAGACAAAAGTGGTCTCTGCATCAGTTTGCCACTCACTTTTATCGGTGGCAGAAGAGGGCCCCCCTCCCGCCATGCTCCGGTGCCCTCCGCCACTTACCGAAGCCGCTGGCAGTGTTGGAGGCAATCAGGTCCTCTTCCCTGTTAGGTATGGAGCTGAGTGAGGGGAAGATGGCCCCCCACCCAGCTCCATACTATTGCAAGCCAGAAGTTACGTCAAAGTGTCACTTCCACCCATAGCTCTTAAAGGGACAATTTCTTAAATTGCTTTTTTTATTGCATTTTAGTGTAAATATTAGATCTCTGAGCTCTTTTTGACCAAAGATCTCATATTTAAGAGAACCTGTCATGCTTGTTTCTATTACAAGGAATTTTACATTTCATGTAATAGGAATAGTGCATTTTTTAAAAGAACAGTGTTAAAATAAAAAAATAAAAAGTAAAAAAAAATATATATTCACATGCAGAAGCAAATGCAAAAGTGTGTAGCACCGCATATGAAAACAGTGTTTAAACCTCACATTGTTAGAGTGAGGAAAAATGTTTCTAGACCTCCTCTGTAACTCAAAACATGTAACCTGTAGAATATTTTAAACATTGCCTATGGAGAATATTAAGAGTTAGGCCTCGTACACACGACCAAGGAACTCGTCGTAAAAGACACATCGTTTTCCTCGACGAGTTCCTTGTTAGGCTTGTCGAGAAACTTGACAAGCTGTCTTTGCGTACACAGTGTCAAGGCAAAATCTCCTCGTTCTCAAACGCGGTGACGTTCAACACATACAATGGCAGGGTAAGTTCGATTCCACTGGCACTACCCTTGGTGCTACTTTTGATAATCTCATGTTACTGTGTGTTAAGTAAAAGTTTGGTGAGAGATGATTTGCACTTTTCAGTTTGTTACAGCATGACAAATGTGCTATCTCCATTACTAATGCTACTTTTACCGAAGGTGAACTCCCGTCTCATACTTTATTCTGAGCGTGCGCGGGTTTCTAAGCATACACACGAACGTGTTTCTCATCGAAAACCAGCCTGACGAGGAACACGATGAGGAAATTGAGACTCCCGACGAGGAAAAAGAGAACTTCTCTTTTTTTCTCGTCGAGTTCCTCGATAGTTTTCTTAATTAAAAACATACACACGACCGTTTTCCTCGGCAAAAAAGCTCTGCCACCAAGTTTCTTGATAGATTCTGTCGAGGAAAACGGTCGTGTGTAGGAGGCCTAAAAGTTTGTAGTCATTTCATGAGCAGTCACAATTTAAAGCGTGACATGTTGGGTATCAATTTACTTGGCGTAACATTATATTTCACAATATAAAACAAATTGGGCTAACTTTACTGTACTTTACTTTACTAACTTTAATTTAAAAAAGTGTATTTTTCCCCCAAAAAAATTTGCTTGTAAGTCTGCTGCTCAAATACAGTGTGACATAAAGTATTGCAACAACCGCCATTTTATTCTTTAGGGTATTAGAAACAAATATACATGGGGCCAGATCCACAAAGCACTTAAGCCGGCATTTCACTCGATGCGCGGCGTAAGTCTAAATATGCGTCTGCTTATCTATGCGCCGTATCCCCAAAACAAAAACGGCTGAAATCTAGAATTTTTCGACCAACGTAATTTTGATAGACCGGCGCATCGTGCGCGCAAAAATGTGCTAGACACGCCATTGATTTGCTATGCAAATATGCAAATGAGGGAGATATGGCGATCCACAAAAGTAAGTTTGTGCGGTGCAGGCTACGCGCTGTGCGCATCAGCTGTATGTCTGGTCTAAAGTTAGTCCTTATAAAAGCAGGTTTAAAATTGGACAATCCGTCTACATGTCAGCTAAAGCAACACCATTAGGGACGAGCTGAGCAGCCACACTTGCAGGACAACAATCTGTATGCCAACATGCCAGGGGCATCCTTGCTCATAGCTATACTACTGACTTTAGATGAGCGCAGAAGGAGGAGGGCACGGAGGAGGGCACGGGGGAGGATATACCGCACACGCATAGACATCTTTGGCATGAGTGATTCTGAGGTGTATCGCATCTTTAGATTCACCCCTCATGCCATCATGGAATTAACCACAACCCTGCAGGAGGACATCACCAGCCCAACACAACGCTCACATGCAGTGCAGCCAGTGGTCACGGTCCTGGCAACACTCCATTTCCTTGCCAGTGGCTCTTTTCACCCTAATGGGTAAATATATATTTTAGATACATTTTTTCTGTTTAGTATATATTTTATATTAGTTAATATAATAAATATATCATTTTATTTTTATATCTAATATATATTTAATATTTTAAATATTATTATAATTATATTATTTATTATTATTATATAATTTATATATATATATATATATATATATATATATATATATAGTAGTTCAACTTCCAGTTCCTCTCTGACATCTCTCAAAAACACACAATCCAAAAAACACAACGACACAACACAAACCTACAAACAGCAACAGACAACGGAACAAATGCATGTACTTTTGCAAAGGAAGGGCATTTCTCTCGGTCTATTTAAGCACTGTGCGTAGCTCACTAAGTTGACCGGGCCAAGTTCTTATCTCACTGATTACACCAGGCCGAGTTCTGAGCATGCGCATAGAGGTGCTGACCATAGTCTGCTTAATGCGTGCATGCGCAATCCGGCCGGCCCTTGATTTGCATGGGGTCACGGCTCATTTCAATGGAACACACCCACGTCCTTCCCAATTTGAATTACACTGCCTTACGCCTCGGAATTTACGTTACACCGGCGCAAATTTGTGCGCAAATACTACGAGGATACGACACTTGCGTCTCTACATTGCGCCGGTCTAACGTAAAGGAGGTGCGCTACGCCGGTCAATATATGCGCCAATGTACGTGAATCTGGCCCATAATGTTTAGGGGTTGTAAGTAATTATCTAGCAAAAAAATACGATTTTAACACGTAAACAACAAATCTCTGAAAGAGGCTTAGTCATTAAGTGGTTAAAAACTGTGGCCCAGATTCACAGAGCGATTACGCCTGTCTAACTGGTGTTAGACAGGAGTAATTTCAAATTTCGTGCGCCGTATCACTAGTTTGTATCCTCAAACCATGATACGGCGGCTTCGGGCTTCGATCCGAGAGGCTTACGTCTTCGTAAGCCTTCGGATCTACGCTGCAAACTTAATTTAATTTTTTTTTTTACGTAACTCGTTCGGGAATAGGAATGTCCGTAAACGACGCTACTCAAAAAAAAATGACGTAACGACGTGATTTCGCGCAATGCACGGCGGGAAATTTCTGAACGGAGCATGCGCAGTTCGCTCGCCGCGGGAACGCGCCTATTTTAAATGTTTCACGCCCCCTACTCGCATAGATGGCTTGCGCCAGGAGAAATTTACTACGCCGCCGTACTTTACTGGACAAAATCTACCGGGATTCCACGTAGAGCCAGGTGAAATATGGCGGCGTAGAGTATTTCTGATACTCTATGCAAATCTAATTGTATGTGAATCTGGGCCTGTATCTTTGATTTATTTGGGTTATCTTTGAGTAATATTACAATTTGTTTGATGATCTGTATGATTTAAGTGTGAGAAATATGAAAAAAAATAAGTAAGGGGGCAAATACTTTTTCACACAACTGTATACTTACTGCACTATGCTTCCTTTGCATTGGATTTCTCTGTCTTTGTGTATGTCTACATGGTTCCAGAGCTCCCCCTCATCATCTAGAAGCATTGGATCTTTGCACATTACAAACTTTGCCGATTTCATAGATTAACCCATGAACAATTAGTTAGATCTTCCATACAGTGCATTGTTATCATTATTTCATTTGCAATAGGAAGCATTATTGCAGGCCTTAGGCTGCATACACACGATAGGTTAAACAGAGGAAAACGGTCTGATGGACCGTTTCCATCGGTCAAAACCAATCGTGTGTGGGCCCCATAGCTTATTTAACCATCGGTTAAAAAAAGCCAACTTGCTCAAGATCAAGTTGACTCATGCTTGGAAGCATTTAACTTCATTTTTTTCAGCACGTTGTTGTGTTTTACGTCACCGCGTTCTGACCCAATCGTTTTTTTAACCGATGGTGTGTGGGCGTGATGGACCATCAGTCAGCTTCATCGGTTAACTGATGACAGCGGTCCATCAGACCGTTCTCATCAGATGGACTGATCGTGTGTATGCGGCTTTAGTGAATAGTCGTATTTAACTGGAACTAGAGCTGAATACCCATTTTTTTCTTTTTACCATTAAATCTGGCATAAATGTCTGTTTTGGGTCTCTGCATAAGACATAATGGCACACCACACTTACAGGCCTAATCTGTATGTGATCCCTATGTTTCAAAAGAAAAAAACAACACCTCAAAGTTCTGACATTACCAGAGTCATTGATTGAATAATGTTCTAAATATAAGAGAACAAGCTTCTTAGAATAAAAGTCAATGATATTTTTATAATGACATGATTCATACAGTATATACCTTGTGACATTAGATATAATGGGACATTTAAGTGCTGAAATACATGTTTTCACTAATATAATCATTCAACAAGATATCAGCATTTTAAAATGGTTCTTGTATTATTTTAATGTTAGTGCTTCGAAATATAAAACATTTAATGGCTTAATTTTTTTCTCAAACGTGTTTAAATTCCTGTCTGTTCACAATGAAATAGAATAAAATAGTTTTATTGTAGCGTTGCTTATTTGATAATTAATATTTAGTAAAAGAAAATATTAGTACTGTATGTGCTAAAATTTGAGCAAAACAAGCTTTACTACTGTTGAATATACAATAATACTAATTTTCTTTATATATATATATATATATATCTCTTTTTTTTAAACTGAAATACCATCTATTAAATAAAAATAGAATTTTTTTTATTATTTTTTTTTGTAGTGTTTCGCTTAAGTAGCCATAGCTGTTCCGTCTGTAAGAGTTAGAGTTAGCGTATACAAATGGTTGGGAAAAGTGGTAATAAGGCATGAGTTTAGATGCAATGGGAGCAATTCCCTGGCCCTCGAACAGCTCTTCAGGTGATGTAGTTCATTTTCTGTGGCTGGCTGTGTCAAAGCATACCCAAAGGAAAGGTGTCCAGGGACGCAATATGCAGAAAGTGTCCGGCTGATAAAACCCAAGATATCCCTGGGCTCAAACAGTTCACTTTTCAGTTGCTCTTGATTTACTTCAGAATGCTCCTTAAGGGAATTTTTGTCTTTCTTTGCTTTAGTTTCCCATTTCCTTCCTTGTCATCTTTAAAAATCCATTAAAGATCAGTAAGACAGCTTCTACAAGGTTTGATTTCAAAGTGTTTGTGCACCTCAAGATAGCAGAGTGTATTAGGCTTGATTTAGCAGCTTAATGTGATATGTCATGACTTCAGCACGATGTTCTGACCTGTAAGAAAATATTTCAGTTCATTCCAAATCAGCCTAAATCAATGACTTTGTGTTTAGGCCTGGAGTAACATTTAATTTCTAAAGGTATTTAAACAGACAGAATTTATTTTTGGTCTTTAAAAACAAAGAAAACTACAGCAATAACAAATGTTACATTTTCTAAATACAGTAAATGTAAACCCAATCCTATAAATATTGTACACGCAACATGTTAATGCAATTTGAAAATTAATTTTCAACCTTCATAAATCTGCAGCTTTCAATAGAATAATATCTGGTTATCCTGAAATGGCAGTCCTTGTTGAGGCACTTCCTGTTATAAGGGTGAGAATTCCCTGTCTTCTCATAATTCTGCTTCTGTCTTGTCAACCTGTAACATGGTCTTCAAGTGGAGACTACGAGTGGCCATTTAACACACATTACACAGTATTGGTTGACCATTGTCAAAACCCACACTAATGCCTCGTACACACGATCACTTTATGTGATGAAAAAAACCGACGTTTTCTGTAAAGTAAAAAACAACGTTTTTGAAACTTCAATTTTCAAAGACGATGTTGCCTACACACCATCGTTTTTTTCACAATGCTCTAGCAAAGCGAGGTTACGTTCACCACTCTTTTCCATTGAAGCTCTCTTCATAACTAGCTTCTGGGCATGCGCGGGTTAAAAAACGTTGTTTTAAACAACGTTTTTTGCTACACACAGTGACTTTTTGTGAAACAAAAAACAACGTTTTGAAAAACGACACAAAAAATTGAAGCATGCTTCAATTTTTTTTTGTCGTTTTTTACAAGACATAAAACAACGTTTTCCCCTACACACGGTCAATGAAATTGACGTTTTTAAAAACGTCATTTTTTTTCATCACATAAAGTGATCGTGTGTACGCGGCATTAGAAATGTCTATGACCCCTTTTACAATGGGGCGCTTTTCAGGTGTTTTAGCTTTAAAAATAGCGCCTGTAAAGCACCTTAAAAGCACCTCTCAATCCACCCCAATGTTTTCACACTGGGGCGGTGCATTTGCAGGATGGGAAAAAAAGTCCTGCAAGCTGCATCTTCGGGGCAGTGCAGGAGCAGTTTGTACACTGCTCCTGCACTGTCCTGCCTATTGAAATTAATGGGCAGCGCTGCTGAAGTGCCTGCAAATCGCTTCTGCAGCGCCGCAATACAGGCACTATTAACCTCCCTGGCGGTATGATTCTTTTAGATTTTAGGTGCTGAAAGCGGTACCATTATTTGCAAGGGAATTTGGCGTTTTATACTGTAGGCTTGTAATTCTTAGGAATAACTCACTGAAATCTATCCAAACAAGAGTCTAATAGGCATCCCGGGTATGATTTTTTTTTTTTTTTTATTACAAATTATAATATAATAAATAATTATAAAAAATTATAACAAATAATAATATAATTATAGTAAAAATTATTCAATAATGTAATCAAATCAAAATCACTGAAATTTGCTCAGTTGCAGAATTTTTGCTGTCATTATTTTTTTTTTATGACGAATTTCCCCATAAATCGCTATCGCTAAATTCTGCAAGTGATTCTGATTTATTATCGCTGTTTTTTAGCTGCTCTAAAACAATTTTTGCCATAAAGGGACACTTTTGGTTGCTATGGGCAATCTACAGTTTGCAGGGAGAAAGAACAGTTTTTATTATATAAAAGGACATGTAGTGTACAGGGCAGACCACTAGGGACATGGGGGGTGTGTATTTTTTACATACAGTACTGTAATCTATAAGATTACAGTGTACTGTATGTATAGTGTTTGTTTACTTTTTTGAATTTGGCGCCGTTCCCCCCCCTACGTCGCAACGCTCGCAGGGAAGGGAATCGGCGGTACACACAGCATCAGGCGGACATCCGGCCGCCGTGTACTGCGGAGATTCATCGCTGGATCGCAGAGAAAAGGTAAGTAAACTTTTTTCTGCATCCAGCGAGGCAAGTCCGTGTGTGGCACGGGGTTACCGATCGTAGCTTAAAAATCTCACCCCGTGCCACACACGGGAAGACCGCCAGGGAGGTTAACTTATTCTTCTACCACTAGCACAGTTAAAAGTGCCTCGATAGCAGCCAAAAAGCGCTGCTATAACATTGGTAAAGTGCTGCTAAAACTAGCAGTATTTTACCACTAACACCTGCACCGCCCCAGTGTAAAAGGGGTCTTAGAAGGGACATCAGCTCACTCTGAGAGCCTGCAAAGGATGAGAAATTTGAAAAAAAAGAGGAACTGTTTATGTAACAAATTGGTAAATTTAATACTGCTGAGGTTTACATCTACTTTGAGAAATATTAGTTGTTAATATAATTATTATTCTTATTATTCATATTTTTATTATAGTGTATGTTGATGCTGTTATTACCATTATTGCTCAGGGTTATATTATGAGCAAGATGACTAGGGTCATTTCCTTAAAGGGAAGCTTTTCTTCTAAAAATATAGGGCTGCCATTATTGACTTAATTCTTGAAGTGTCTAGTTGTCTGATTTTTCTATTGACCCTCTGGTATAAATATTATGGGCCAGATTCAGGTAGAAGTTACGCGGCTTATCTCTAGATAAGCCACGTAACTTCTAACCTACGCCAGCGTATCTGTTTTCTGTATTCAGAAAACAAGATACGCCGGGATTGAGTTAAGATACGAGCGGCGTCATTGTATTTCGCCGTTGTATCGGAACTGTCATTTTAAAATGGCCGCTAGGGGCGTTCCCTCTGATTTACGCCGAGAATATGTAAATCAGCAAGATACAGCAATTCACGAATGTACGCGAGCCCGACGAGGTCACTGTACGACGTTTACGTAAGGGTTTTCCCGGCGTAAAGATAAAGCAAGAAAAAGCAGGCGCATCCTATGTTAAGTATGGCCGTCGTGACCGCATCGAATTGAAAAAGTTTTACGTCGTTTGCGTAACTCGTCCGTGAATGGGGATTGACGTCATTGACGTTCACTTCGAAAACACCGTCATAATTTGGAGCATGCGCACTGGGATACATTGACAGCCGGCGCATGCGCAGTACGTTCGCCGCGGGATCGCGCCTATTTTAAATACTACACGCCCCCTACCCACCCAATTTAAATTTCGCTGGCCCATTTTCGCTACGCCGTCGCAACTTTAGGAGCAAGTGCTTTGTGAATACAGTACTTTCTCCTAAAGTTTAGGCGGAAGTAACATAAATGAGCAACATTACGCCGGAATAAAGAACCGCTCGCCATCCTGAATCTGGCCCTTTGTGTTGCTTATCAGGAAGAAATATGCATATAAGGCAAACTAGGAGAAAAAATAAATCCTTATCTGCATACTAAATTAATATTAATCAGTATGATAGCCAGACATTTGCAGAATAAAAGTCAGACATGGCAGTCTCCATATTTTAGCAGGAGTGTGGATCTGTGTGTGTAAACACACAGATCCACCTCCTGTCAAAGGTGAGGAGAACGATGTGTGTTCCCAGTGCAGAGGAACACAGATCGGACTCCTCCGCTTGTGAGTCCCCTTCCCCTACAGTTAGAATCACTCACTAGGGAATATATTTAACCCCTTCAGCGCCCCCTAGCGTTAACCCCTTCCTTGCCAGTCACATTTACACAGTAAGCAGATTGCCACCATTACTAGCAAAAAAAAAAAATGCAATAAAACTATCCCCTATTTTGTAGACTTTATAACTTTTACGCAAACCAATCAATATGCACTTATTGCTTTTTTTTTTACCAGAGATATATAGAGGAATACATATCGGCCTAAACTGAGGAAATTTTGTTTTTATTTTTTATTTTTATTTGATAGTTATTAAATCAAAAACTTAAAAATATTGTGTTTTTCAAAAAACGCAGATGTGATCAAATACCACCAAACAAAACCTCTGTATGTGGGAAAAAAGGACGTCAATTTTGTTTGGGAGCCATGCCACGCAATTGTCATTCAAAGTGCGACAGCGATGAAAACTAAAAATTTGTCTGGGCAGAATGGGGGTGAAAATGCCATGTATTGAAGTGGTTAAGCTAAATAATTTGTAAAATTTTGGTGCACATGTTAACTTGACTCAAGAATGCTTTCATTGACAAAATGTACAGCTTTTATTTTATTTTTATAGACTATTCTTTACAGTGTATATAGATGCTTTGTACTAAGCATATGATATGGAATATGTGTGTTCAAAAAAATTAAAAATTGCTTGTGTCTTGTATGAGTTTACATCTGCAGTACTTCTCAGCCCCCAGCATGTAATTGGACAGAGTAGAATTAGCAGCACAGTGATGTGTTATCTCTGTGCTCGCTCCTTCTTGCATGTTTTTTATTAACAAATGTACACTGCAACAAACCTGATTGGTCTTTTGTGCTGGTTCTTCCTCTCCCAGTCTAAGGCCCCATACACACGATCGGTTTCCTCGGCAGAATCCATCAAGAAACTTGGTGGGAGAGCTTTTTTGCCCAGGAAACCGGTCGTGTGTACGTTTTTCATCTAGGAAACTGTCGAGGAACTCGATGAGCAAAAAAGAGAGCAAGTTCTCGTTTTCCTCAACGAGAGTCAAATTGACTCATCGTGTTCCTCACCTGGCTGCTTTTCGACGAGAAACTCGAGCGTGTGTATGCTAAGAAACCCGTACACCTTTGGTAAAAGTAGCGTTTGTAATGGAAATAGCACATTTGTCATGCTGTAACAGACTGAAAAGTGCAAATGTCTCTTACCAAACTTTTTCCTAACACGCAGTAACATGAGATTAGCAAAAGCAGCCCCTGCCGTTGTATGTGTTGAAGTCACCACGTTTGAGAACGAGGAGATTTGGTCTTTAACGTCTGTACACAAAGCAAGCTTGTCGAGTTCCTCGACAAGCCTAACAAGGAACTCGACGAGAAAAACAATGTGTTTCGCCCAACGAGTTCCTCGCCGTGTGTTGTTCTGATACTTTTATTAGTTACGTTAACCAGTTCTGCTTTTGTACACGTAAACCCCTTACAGACCAGAGCAATATTTACCTTTCCACTATGTGCCTGTAATATCTTTGTCATTTCTTAAGATAGCAAAGTAGCACATACATTGGTTTTCTGGGGACAAACAATCTTTTTTTGGCAATATTTTTGTACATTTTTTTTTTACTTTAAACTCTTTTTAATTCTTGTGTAATTTGTAGACAAAAAATATGAAAAAAATATGTTTTTTTTTTCTATTTTAACTGCTTGCTGACCAGCCGCCACAGTTATACGGCGGCAGGTCGGCTCTGCTGGGCAAAATCACGTAGCTATACGTCACCTCGACGAGCAGCCAATATTGGCGCGTGCGCCGCCAGAGGCGTGTGCGCGCCCCCCGATTGGCCCTGACGCCCACCCGCGATCGCTCGTTACAAAGCAAGAACCGGGAGCTGTGTGTGTAAACACACATCTCTCGATCCTGTCAGGGGGGAAATGACCTATCGTCTGTTCATACAATGTATGAACAGTGATTTGTCATTTCCCCATGTCAGTCCACCCCCCTTCAGTTAGAACATACCCAGGGAACATGATTAACCCCTTCCTTGACCCCTAGTGTTAACCCCTTCACTGCCAGTGGCATTTTTATAGTAATGAATGCATTTTTATAGCATTGATCGCTATAAAATTGGCAATGGTCCCAAAAATGTGTCAAAAGTGTCCGAAGTGTCCACCATAATGTCGCAGTACCGATAAAAATCGCTGATCGCCGCCATTACTAGTAAAAAAATATATTAAGAAAAATGCCATAAAACTATCCCCTATTTTGTAAACGCTATAACTTTTGCACGAACCAATCAATAAACGCTTATTTACGAAAAATATATACTGAGGAAAAAATGTTTTTTTTTATATATTTTTGGGGGATATTTATTATAGCAAAAAGTAAAAAAATATTATTTTTTTTCAAAATTATCTATTTTTGTTTATAGCGCAAAACTAAAAACCGCAGAGGTGATCAAATACCACCAAAACAAAGCTCTATTTGTGGGAAAGAAAGGACGCCAATTTTGTTTGGGAGCCACATCCCACGACCGCGCAATTGTCAGTTAAATTGACGCAGTGCCGAATCGCAAAAAGTGGCCTGGTCTTTGACCAGCAATATTAGTAATCAATGGTATTATAAATATGAATAATAATCATAGGGGCTTAAATTGGAATACATTTTAATTTTAATCTTTGCTTTCCATTGTTGTAAAGTAGGCACCCAATCTTGGGTTCACACCTTAGCTTACTCGTTCCCCTAGAGCAGGGGTAGGCAACCTCAGTCCTCCAGCTGTTTTGAAACTACAAGCCCCATGAGACATTGCAAGACCCTGAAAATCACAAGCATGACTCATAGATGCAGAGGCATGATTGAATTTGTAGTTTCACCACAGTTGGAGTGTCAAGGTTGCCTACCCCTGCCCTAGAGGGTGCATTCAGATTCCAATAAGCCCTCTGCCTTCAGACCTACACAACCAGCAGGCCAGGGTTGTGGAGAAGAGATCCTTGTCCTTATTATGTTGTGTGCATGTGGCCTTGTATGGTTTAGGAGGGGGTCGTTCATTCTTATCTCCCCCTTTCCTGGCTGTCGAGGCTGTATGCTCAGATAAGGTTATAGCATGGATTTTTTGGTGGTAGTCATGCTTTTTTTTCTTGATTCCTGCATGGAGATTCTCCTTAAAAACCCATACTAGAACCTGGTGTAGAAATAAAGGGGACCTTATGTCCTTTTTTTTTGTGGGGTTAATGGGTGAGACAATACGGCCCAAATTGCATAGAATTGCACAGTTGAAAAAAGACACAGTCCATCTAATTCAACCAAATTTCTCTTTAAGGTCCAAAAAGGATATGAGTTGCTGAGCTAAAGACCTGAGCTAAACAAGTGATAACATGTTTACACCAGAGCTCAGGATGTGGTATCATACAAAGCTCAAACAAAGATTGAGTCTGCCAAAATGGAGTGTGGCTATTAATGCCCAGAACTGGGGTACTGGGGTTAATTTAAGTCAAACAGGCTGTTCAATTTGCAAGGGAATTTGCCCCAGAGCTTGGTAAATGAGGCGAAGCTCAGCCAAAGCCTATCATCCAACCATGCACATGCAATATTTTTTATATATATATATATATATATATATATATATATATATATATATATATATATATATTTGCATGTGATTTGATCTAGTATCCTATGTAAAAACACGGAAGAAAAAGTTGAAAAAAAATGACAATATTCAGAATTGCAGTTTTTGGCGATCTGAACACTTTTAAGTGCAACAGAGGGATTTGAGGTCTTTTAAAGTACATGTCATCACCTATTACTTTCACAAGGAATGTTTACATTCCTTGTGACAGCAATAAAAGTGATACAATTTTTAAAAGGGACAACATAAAAAAAAAGAAGGAAAGAAAATAAATAATAAAAATGAAAAATACATTTTAAAGCACCCCCATCCAAGAAAATGCATGCGTAAGTCGCGCCCGCAGATGTAAACGGTGTTCAAATTTCACATGTGAGGTATTGCCACAATCGTCAGAGTGAGAGCAATAATTCTAGCAAAAGACCTCCTCTGTATCTAACCTGGTAACCGTAAAAAAAAAAGTAAAGCGTCATGGAGATTTTTAGGTACCATAGTTTGTCACCATTTAATGAGTGTGCGCAATTTCAAAGCATGACATGTTAAGTACCAATTTCCTCAGTGTAATATCCTCTTTCACGTTATAGAATAAAATTGGGCTAACTTTACTTTTCAGTTTTTTCAATCCATGAAAGTGTATTTTTTCCCAAAAATTGCATTTGAAAGACCCCTGCGCAAATACCAGGTGACATAAAATATTGCCATGATCGCCATTTTATTCTCTAGGGTCTCTGATTTAAAAAAAAATATATTTATAATGTTTGGGGGTTCTAAGTAATTTTCTTGGAAACAATACGGATTTTAACTTGTAAGCAACAAATCAGAAATAGGCTTAGGCATGAAAGGGATAAGCTACATACCTGAAAATTTTCACAAACAGACTAGTTCATTTTTTAGAGCCATTTTATATTCTACAGTAGTGCTGGGTAGTGTTTGACATTGTTGGAAACAAAATTCACCAATCATTCCCATAATTTCCCTCTACAGCCATTAACATGGTGCTTTCCATTAATCCTTGATTCTTCCACCCACCAACTGTTTTCACTGCCTCTTCAGTCATTGTAAATATGATAGATTGATAATTACATTTTCACAATACCATCATACCATCATATGATGCCCTGGTATTGAGGTGGGGATATCTGAATGATGCCTGCAGCTACAGGCATCATTCAGATATCCTTTCTTTTCAACCAGTGATTCCGCGCACAATAAGAATGATCATAGCGGTAGTTCCACAGCTTGATCGTTCTTATAGGTGGTGGGAGGGGAAGTCCTCCTCCTCCTGCTGCCATCCGGTGCTTCTCCGGGCTCTCCCGTGACATCATGCACGGGTACCCGGAAGTAAACAAAGCCGCAATAGTGGCTGAAAGAATGATATCGGTGAATTTTTTTCCCGATCTCATGCTTTCAAGCCTGGAGGAGAGATGTGGGCTCCACATCTCTCCATAAAGAGGACCTGTTAGGCTGCGTACACACGAGGAGACATATCCGATGAAAACGGTCTGACGGACCGTTTTCATCGGACATGTCTCCTGGAAGATTTTGGTCTGATGTGTGTACCCACAATCAAACCAAAATCCCCGCGGACAGACAGCGCGGTGATGTGGCGGTGACATTGATGCCGCGACGTCCACAAACCAGGAAGTAAAATGCTTCCATTCAACGCATGCGGGGGATTTCGATACGCTGGTTAGGCGTACTAACCAGCGGACATGTCGGACGGACAGGTTTCCAGCGGACAAGTTTTAAAGCATATTTAAAACTTTTGTCTGCTGGAAACCTGTCGGCTAGGCTGTACACACGATCGGATATGTCTGCTGAAACTGGTCTGCGGACCAGTTTCAGTGGACATGTTCGATCGTGTGTACGCGGCCTTACAGTGATTCTATTAAAAGGGATGTGTACATTCCTTGTAATAGGAATAAAAGTGATAAAAAAAATGTAAAAAAAGGTGTAAAAAATAAAAATAATAAAAAAAATTAAAATGCCCCTGTCCCAGGTAGCTTGCGCTCAGAAGCGAACACACACATAAGTCCCGCCCACATAGGTAAACGCCATTCAAACCACACATGTGAGGTATCACCGCGTGTGTTAGAGCATGTGCAACAACTCTAGAACTAGACCTCCTCTGTAACTCTAAACTGGTAACCTGTAAAAAAAATTACCTATGGAGATTTTTAAGTACCGAAGTTTGGTGCCATTCCATGAGTGTGTGCAATTTATAAGCGTGACAAGTTAGGTATCTATTTACTCGGCATAACATAATTTTTCACATTATATAAAAACAATTGGGCTAACTTTACTCTTTAAAAAACAAAAAAGGCGTTTAAAAAAAAGTTGCAATGACCGCCACTTTATTCCCTAGGGTGTCTACTAAAAAAATATATATAATGAGAAATTCTGAGAAATTTTCTAGCAAAAAATTATGATTTTTACATGAAGGAGAGAAGTGCCAGAATAGGCCCAGTATTGAGGTGGTTAAAGACATTGTAAGCATAGAAAAATATCTGTTAATTATACCGCCTGATAACTGCTGACAACTCTGCCTCTGCTGCACTAAAATACCAAGCAATGCTTTCAGCCCTGCTGAACTACAGGCCACTTTTATGTTGTGTCAGGGAGTAGAGAGGAGGATTTTTGTGACAATGTTGGGCTGACAACATTGCTGGGGATTTTAGCTTCAGCTCACTACAGGAGGTTAAGAGCTCACTGGATTTTAGACAGTTTAACATGATTTTTTTTCTGTCTAATAATACATAATAGGAATACTGTACACATAGGGAAACATGCATACATTGCAGAGATGTACTGCATATGTTAGTTTTTATTTTTGTCTAGACATATACTTTAACTACTTGCCTAACAAGCCAATTCTGACACTTCTCTCCTACATGCAAAAATCATAATTTGTTTGCTAGAAAATTACTCAGAACCCCCAAACGTTCTATATACATCGCACAGTATTTGAGCAGCAATTTTTCAAATGCGTTAAAAAAAACAGTAAAGTTAGCCCCACTTCAAAATTGCGCACTCTCGTGGAATGGTCCCCATAGGCAACGCTTTTAATTTTTTTACAGGTTTTCTGTTTAGAGTTACAGAGTAGGTCTTGCTCTAGAATTATTGCTCTTGCTCTAACATTCACATTGACACATCACATGTGTGGTTTGAATGCCGTTTACATATGTGGGCGCAACCTACGTATGCGTTTGCTTCTGCGAGCGAGCACGCAGGGACAGGGCACTTAAAAAAAATATTGTTTATTTTACATTTATTTTTATATTTTAATGCAATCTTTAAAAAAAATATCACTTGTATTCCTATTACAAGGAATGTAAACATCCCTTGTAATAGAAATAGGGCATGACAGGTCCTCTTTACAGCAAGATCTAATGTCTATAAGTCCCCAGATCTCACCTCTGGGCTGGGAATCCTAAAATAAAAATAAAAAAATAACGATCACAGCTTACCAGCCAAGAGCGGGATTATTTTCAAATTTTCAAATGCAGAGGCCGGGCATGACGTCATAACTTTTGCGCCTAGACTTATAATGATCATAGAAATTTCAGGGTCTATCTGGCCCTCCAGAAATCTCTATGGTCAACATCCAGCTCTGTTAGATCCCTCCTCCAGCTCACCGATCACACGAGTGAGCCAGTAGAAGCAAAAGAGGGTGGTGGGAGGACGCAGCCACCTGTAAGAACAATCAAGCAGCTGATTGTTCTAATGGTGATAGGAATCGCCGGTTGTAAAAGAAGATATCTGAATGATGCCTATAACTGTAGGCATCATTCAGATATCACCACTTAAAGTCTGTGACGTCATATGACGCTGGGCGGGTGGCAAGTGGTTAACAGAAGTAGTATATTTTTTCCCGATACCATTAGTAAAAGAGTATTTGCGTATACATAATATTATATGGTTATCGTTGCGGAAAACAAAAAAGGAATAGTTGATCCCCACACATGTTAGATTTATAAAGTTCTTGGTGCACATTGTAGGGGATACCCAGTCAATAAACACAAAGATCTCTGAGGTTTCCTTGGTTGCAGTATAATGTAACAAAAATGGAAGTTAAAGCACCACATCACTGCTACAAGGTCCAGATACAGCTTTATTCCAATAAAAGTTGGAGGAACATTCCAAAAAGTATTTAATGTGTTTTGGGGGTCCAATAGTGCCCCCTTCATCAGGGCTTGATTGACAACACTGTGAATAGACTAGAAATTCACTGGACCTTTAATTTTATTTTTTTCAGTATGACTGCAAGCACATACTTTGTCCACAGCTGGATTATTTTTTTGGGATCGTCCCTCTGACTTTTATTGAAATAAAGTTGTATCTAGACCTTTGGGAGGTGTGTAGCACATCAGCTTCTATAACTTTTTTGCATTACACAACAAGTCGAGGAGACCATGGAGATCCTCTGGGTTCAAAGAAGCTGCCTGACTGGGAACCAGATCAAATACATCAACATCAATATTTTAGGAAAGCAATACTACCAATGGGTTAACCCTTTTTATTTCCAGTTCTATTTATCCATTTTCCTCAAATAATCATGAAGGTCAGGACATGCACAAGTAAAAGAAAATAAAGATTCCAAGGCTTTATTTAATGACATTAATCATTGTGTGTTAGAACTTGGTAGAAGACATTTTCCTGTAAAAGGTATGTAACCAAATAAAAGCCCACAATCAGAAGTTTCACTGTATTTGCCGTCGTATAAGACGACTGGGCATATAATACGACCCCCTAATCTTCCAGCTATGTTGGTTTTGGGATATACTCACTGTATAAGACGACCCCCTTCCTACTAGTCATGCCTCGCCTCAACTCACTGTGCCATTAAATGCCTCACTGTGCCATTACATGCCAGACTGTGCCACCATTACATGCCAGACTGTGCCACCATTACATGCCAGACTGTGCCACCATTACATGTCTCACTGTGCCATTACATGCCAGACTGTGCCATTATATGCCAGACTGTGCCACAATTACATGATAGACTGTGCCACCATTACATGCCTCACTGTGCCACCATTACATGCCTTACTGTGCCATTACATGCCTCACTGTGCCACCATTACGTGCCTCACTGTGCCATACATGCCTCACTGTGCCATTACATGTCTCAACGATCCCTTACCTTATCCCTGACATGCAGAATCTGTAAGACCGTGGCCGTCCATTTTTCAAAAGCTGCACCTCCTCTGTGTGCTGTTTCGTGATAGGCGGAACACTCAGCTTCCCAGGAGACACTGGGGCTGATTTACCAAGCCTCTGCGCCATGAATTATGGTGCACAGGCAGGAGTAACAGCCGTTTTGACATTTACTAAAGAAATACGCCGGCAGTGCAGTGTATTTCTTTAGTTACTAAAATGCCTAGTGCGCCCAGGAAATGGCGCATTGAGCTCCTGTATAGACCTGGCGCACGGCATTTAGAAATGGAAATAGAAGCTGTGTGGGCGGGAGGTTATTAGGGGGGATGTGGGGTGATGTGGGGAAGTGTAGTGACATGTGTTTGTTTATGTTTTATGGGCCAAAATGAAAATGAAAGTGATTTTTGTTAACATCCCCGTACGGCTGCACAGTACGCCTGAACCTCGGGAGTTTCATTTGCATACTGGGCATGCGTACACTGCATTTTCTTTGTCAGTACGCCGGGAAAATCTTGGTAAATCCCAAGCGGCGTAGCTGTATTTGCGCTGCATGAGAAGGTGCACGTGAATCCCCGAGCTGTTTTCAGCTTGCGCTGACCATGAAGGGGAAATCCGCGCCAAATTTCAAACAAAAAAACGGCGCGGGTTCCCCTCCAGGTGCATACCAGGCTCTTAGGCTTAGTCTGGAATGTAAGGGGTTAAACCTACACCGAAAAAACGGCATGGGGTTCCCCCCAAATCCAGACCAAGCCCTTATGCCAAGCACGCGAACGCCCCCCCCCCCCTACTAAGCTGTACCAGACCGCATGCCCTCAACATGGGGGAGTGTGTGCTTTGGGGGAGGGGGGCACTGCCCCCCCACCCCAAAGCACTCTTGTCCCCATGTCGATAGGGACAAGAGCCTCTTCCCGACAACCCTGGCCATTGGTTGTCCGGGTATGCGGGCAGGGGCTAATAGGAATCTGGGAGCCCCTTTAATAAGGTGGCCCCCAGATACCAGCCCCCACCCTATGTGAATGAGTATGGGGTACATCATACCCCTACCCATTCACCTGGGGGGAAAATGTAAAGTAAAAAACACACCACACACATTTTTAAAATAATTTATTAGTCAGCTCCGGGGGTCTTCTGCCGAGGCCCCCCCTTTCTTCTTTAAGCTCTTTTACAAGGGGGGGTGTAGGCCCGGTCTTCTCTCTTCCGCCGGGGCCCTGGGCTTTGCAGTTTTCTGCCGGGGAGGGCGCCACACCCCCAGGTCTTCTCCGGTGTTTTCCGCCGGGGCCGCTGGCTTCAACGTTTTCTGCCGGGGGGTGCGCCACTCCCCCGGTCTTGTCTCCGCTGTCTTGTTGTTGCCTCTTCTGCCTGGCTCCTCCGCGGGGGCCAGGGCTTCTCTCCACTATCTTATTCCTTCTTCTCTTCCATTCAATGTTGACACGACGAGGTCTTCCGCTGTAGTGCCGTCTGGGCATTGCGCATCGACTTATATATAGGCATAGGGCGTGGTCACCGGCTGATGCCACCCTGCGACCTCAACCTTTGTGACATCACATTCCCGGGACATGATGATATCTGTGTTTTTTTCCCCCTGAACTCATGCTTTCCAACCTGAAGGGGAGGTCTTATTGAATTATCACATAACAACAATAAATAATAATAATTAAAACGCCCCTGTCCCTAGTAGCTCACACTCAGAAACGAACACGCATGTAAGTCCCGCCCACATATGTAAACACTGTTCAAACCACACATGTGAGGTATTGACGCGTGCGTTAGAGCGAGAGCAATACTTTTAGCACTAGACCTCCTCTGTAACTCTAAACTGGTAACCTGTAAAAAAAAATGTGTCGCCTATGGAGATTTTAAAGTCCTGAAGTTTGGCGCCATTCCGTAAGTGTGTGCAATATTAAAGCGTGACAAGTTATTTTTCTATTTACTCGGTGTAACATCATCTTTCACATTATCACAAAAAATTGGGCTAACTTTACTGTTTTGTTATTTTTTACCACTTGAGCCCCGGACCATATTACTGGTCATTAACTGGGCCAGTTTTTGCGATTCGGCACTGCGTCATTTTAACTGACAATTGCGCGGTTGTGCGACGTGGTGCCCAAACAAAATTGGCGACCTTTTTTTCCCACAAATAGAGTTTTTTTTTGTGGTATTTGATCACCTCTGCGTTTTTTTCGCTATAAACAAAAATAGAGCGACATTTTTGAAAAAAAATATATTTTTTACTTTTTGCTATAATAAATATCCCCAAAAATATATCAATTATTTTTTTGTTTTCCTCAGTTTAGGCCGATACGTATTCTTCTACATATTTTTGGTTCCAAAAAATCACAATAAGCGTTTCTTGATTGGTTTGTGCAAAAGTTATAGCGTCTACAAAATAGGGGTTAGTTTTATGGCATTTTTAATAATATTTTTTTATTTACTAGCAATGGCGGCAATCATCGATTTTTTTATTATGGTGGACACATTTTTGGGACAATTGGCATTTTTATAGCGACAAATGCTATAAAAATGTCACTGGCAGGGAACGGGTTAACACTAGGGGTGTGATTGCAACTTTGTTTTATTTTTCTGCATTTTGGTTGAACTGAGCATGCCCAGGCACTTAGAATTTTTGATGTTGCTTTTTGTGGGTGGAAATCACTTGGATGCCTCTGAGAATGCTCATAGAGCTTGGTTTTTGGGCTAGTAATTTAAGGACATCCTCAACAGGTGTACAAGTTCACCCAAACCAGAGACTGAACTTTGTCCATGTGTTTTCAATTGCTTCATTAGCACACATGTTATTTATATGGCTTATGAATGGGTTCACACTTGTTCCGACAACGCTCCTACATTGGGAGCTCATGTAGCATGACGTGTGAAAATCAATGTTTCCCTATGAGAGCTGTCTTAACTGGTCCTACACAAGTCGGTCCAACTTTGAAACTACTCCCTGTACTACTTTGGTCCTACATTGATCCTACTTCAGCCCATTGAATATAATTGAAGTAGGACCAAAGTAGGAGCCTTGTCCTAACCATCCGACTTTTGCCATCTGACATGTGATTACAGCACCAGTAAAAGGTATTTATCTCACTCTGGGATTGTTTTGATTGGTCAAAGAACAAGTCAGTCTATCACAAAGTAGGACCAAAGTAGTATCCTGTTCATGAAAATCGGATGGATGTAGGACCAATGTAGGATCAATGTAGGATCAATGTAGGAAAAATGTCGCAGAGCAAAGTAGGATGAAAGTCGTGTAGTGTAGTGTGAACCCAGCCTAAAGCGTGTATAGAGCAGTTGTCAGCTGCCCTGAGAGAGGGCAGGCTGGCAAGAATGTCGTTGCTAAACAGATATGTGTTTTTGAGCAAGGTTTTTTTGGGCAATGTATTTTTTTTTTAAACCACTTCCCGACCGCCTTACAAGTTTATAGGGCGGCACTTTAGAGTTGAAAATATGTTTATTGGATTTTTAACATAATAAACATGAACAGCATGAGATGTCACAAACAGGAAACAGTCATAGATACTTAGCAGTAAGGAGTCAGCCAAATGGCTATCGCCCACAGCTGGACTCCTATCAACGTAGAACTGAACGGGAACAGTTATGACAAGAACCCGGTACAAAAACTTGTGTGCGGCCAAAATGGCCTCTTAATAGGTGACGACAGTGCAAATAGAGCTTCCAGGAAGGAAACAATAAAATCAAAAAAGAGAAAAGAGAAAAAAAAAATAAAAAAAAAAAATATAATAATAATAAAAAAAAATAATAATAAATGGGACAAAAAGGGACAGGGACCAGGGATAAAAAGTAACATAAAAATGGGAGGTCAAGAATCAGGGGAGTGAGTGGGCGGGGAGAGAGAGAGAAGAAGGAAAGAAAGAGAATGGTGGGAGAGAGAAGAATAGGGAAAAGAAAGCCAGAGGGGTATCATAGAGTAGAGAGAGAGTTGCTGATATCGGGACTGGGAAAGCCTGCGTGAAGTAGGTGGGTGAAAGGGAACCTGGCTTGACTCTAGTTGGTGATACATGTGGAAGCGATCAGGAATGATCATGGTTGGGTGGACAACATTTTCGCCAGGGTGTCAGAGGAAGAGAAGTGGAGCCAGATAAGCCACAGTAATGTATAATTATCAAAGGTGTCGTTATCAAGGGCTAGCATCTCCTCCATTCTCATGGTGTCGTTCATAATAGAGACCCAACGTGACAATGGGGGAGTTGCGGACGACTTCCAATAGGAAGGTATGAGCTGCCTCGCCGAGGACATGAAGAAACGGAGGAGACCCCGTTTCTGCGATTTAACTGAACCTGGAAGTATAGAGAGAAGCGCAATTTTAGGAGAAGGAGTCAGTGATTCACAGTAGAGTTTGTTGTAACAGTCAAATACCTGAGTCCAGAAGGGGCGGATCCTCTCACAATCCCACCAGACATGTAGATAGGTCCCCTCAGCGGCGGAGCATCGCCAACAGGATGCCGGGGTGGATGGGAATATATTGTGCAACACGGAGGGGACCCTGTACCATCTTGACAGAATCTTGTAGTTCTTTTCTTGTGCGTAGCAGGAGATCGAGGATTTGTGAGTAAAGTAAAAAGAGGTCTGCCAGTCCGCCTGCTGAATGTCTTCGCCCAAGTCTGCAGACCACTTCCCGGTGTAAGAGGGTAGTTCGGTGTGCGTGAGTGTTTGTAAAAGGCCGTATATTGCTGACAGTAAGTGTCTGGGTGTCTCTGAGAGGGAACACAGTCGCTCAAACTCTGTGAGAGGACGATGTACCTGAGAGGAGGAATGTAGGTGCCTTGTGAGTGTGGACAAGTGTAGTGTAGTGAGCCAGTCATGAGAACCTGCCGGAGTCACTGGCGACCCCAGCGTAGGATGTACAAAGGAGCGTGCCTGGGGCCATTCAATCCTCTTGAAGGGGCCTAATGATGATACGCCAAGGCCTTGGGGAAAGGAGGGGTTATCGAATAGGGAGGATAGTGGAGAGGGATCGGAGGATAGAAGTGAACATAACCCCCTTTTGTACCATAGTCTGAGAGAGGCCAGTGTAAGTGGAGAGGGAGAAGGCATGTGTGCCAGTTCAGTCCCATAACCCCATAGAAGTGCTCGGAGGTCTACGTGAGACAGATCCTGTTCCACGGCAACGGAGGCCTTTAGAAAAGGTCGCGGGAACCACTCCAAGACCCGCGCAACGTGCGCGGCCTTATAATAGGTCTCGAAGTCAGGAATGCCAGCCCCGCCCCGCAGCTTTGGGCGGGTGAGCACATTGTATTTCACCCTAGATAGCCCACGTCTCCACAGGAATCTGATGGCCAGAGAGCGCAGGGAGTTAAAGAAGGATTTAGGGATTATGACGGGGACCGTTTGAAGGAGATATAGGAGTTTGGGTAGGGTGTCCATCTTCAAGGTGTTGATCCGTCCAAACCATGGTAGAGAGCGCCCCCCCCATTCCTCCAAGTCCTTCCGTAAGCGTGAGAGCAGAGGAACATAGTTTGAAGAGAAGAGATTGGACAGATTGGAAGGAATAACGATGCCAAGGTACGAGATTCCCTTCGTCTGCCATTTAAAAGAGAAATTGGCTTTGAGCAAAGTCATCGTAGCAGTGGGGAGGGAGACGTTGAGGGCCTCAGTCTTGGACAGGTTGAGTTTGAAGTTGCTAAATGAGCCAAAGCGACGGAATTCCGCAAAGAGCGACGGCAGAGAGATATGGGGGTCCTGTACGTATACCAAAAGGTCGTCGGCATAGAGGGATAGCTTGTAATGGGAGGAGGGTGTTTGGATACCGCGTATGGAGACGTTTTGTCTAATGGCGCAAGCTAAGTGTTCTATTACAATGACAAATAAGAGTGGGGACAGGGGGCAACCCTGCCGAGTACCATTAGAGATGTCAAAGGGCGCGGAAGCAGAACCGTCCACCAAGACCGAGGCTGAGGGCTGTGAGTAAAGGGACATCACTTTTGAAATAAAGGGCATTCCCAAGCCTAATTGTTCCAACGAGAATCGGAGAAATCTCCAGTTGACCCGATCGAATGCCTTTTCGGCGTCGAAAGAGAGGAGGCAAGCTTTCAGCCCCTTACGTTGGATGTAAGAGATCAAATGAATCGTTTTGGTAGTATTGTCCCTCGCCTCTCGGCCTGGGACAAATCCCACCTGGTCGTTGTGGATCACGCCTGGGAGTAGAGGGGACAAGCGATTGGCCAGAACTTTTGCAAACAGCTTTAGATCCACGTTGAGCAGAGATATGGGCCTATAACTGCTGCATTGGGAGGGGTCTTTGCCTGGCTTGGGTAGTACAGAGATGTTAGCAGATAACAGAGTCTTAGGCGGTAAGAGGGAGGCATCCAAGGCATTAAAGGCCTTAGCCATCAACGGGGATAAGAGTGGGGCAAAGGTCTTGTAAAAACGCGGGGTGTATCCATCTGGGCCAGGGCACTTGCCCACCTGTAGACTTTTGATGGCGCTGAGGAACTCGAACGCATCGAGGGGTTTATCTAGTTCAGCAACATCCGACGCATTAAGTGAGGGTAATGCTGTCTCAACAATATAACTTTGCATGTCGTCGTCCGAGGGCGGGTGACACCTAGTCGGTTCAGAGGACTGCAAGTTATAGAGTCGCGAATAGTACTCCCGAAAGGCCGAGGATATACCGACCGGATTGTACGATCTAGTTTGATCGGGGTGTGAGATAAAGGGAACGGAGCAACGTGGCGTTCTAGGGTGCAAGACCCGAGCTAAGTGCTTACCGCATTTATTGGCAAGTGAGTAATGGAAGTTACGCGCCCTGTCCCTGGCAATCAGGGAGTGGGAGTCGAGAAGCTGAAGGAGATCCCTACGAGCGTTTGATAAACGGACAAAAATAGCAGGGTCTAGATTACGTTTGTGCAAAGGTTCAAGCTCCGCTATGGTGGAGAGGAGACGGCGGATATCACTCGATCGCATTTTCTTGAGGCGGGAACCATGTTGGATGAGTACGCCTCTAAGCACACATTTCAAGGCTTCCCATTGGGTGGGAGGGGGGGTAGCGTCCGAGGAGTGATCCGAAACAAAGTGACGGATAGCAGCAGAAACTTCAGCCACACATACGGGATCCCGCAGTAAATTGTCATTAAGTCTCCAGTGTGCGCCTCCACGTGATGTGGGGGGGCGTGCAAGAGTCAAGTAAACTGGGGCATGGTCGGACCAGAGCAATTGACCCAGGGATGTGTGTATAGGGGTATCTAACAGAGACTGGGATATTAGGAAGTGGTCTAATCTGCTATATGAGTTGTGTGCTGCGGAGTAATGACTGTAATCCCTGTCTGTGGGATGCTGGACCCGCCAGACATCCACCAGGTGGGAGGAGTGTAGAAGAGCTTTGATGCGTGTCAGTGTAGAGTGTGGAATGGAGGACTTACCCGAGGATGTATCTGCAGACGGGGACATGACGACATTGAGATCTCCACCAATGATGTAACAGGGACCCCCGAAAGAGGACAGTCTGGTGAGGACCGATGAGAGGAACCGAGCCTGACCCACATTTGGAGTGTATATATTGGCCACTGTGAAAAGAAAGTTGTTTAGTTTCAGTTTGAGAAAAATGAAGCGCCCATTAGTATCAACCAGTGTGTCTAGAACCTCAGGCTTAAAAGATTTATGGAAGGCTATGGATACACCTTTAGACTTAGCTTGGGGATTAGAACTATGAAACCATTGTGTATAGTACCTGTTACGAAGAGCCGGCACGGAATCTGTACGGAAATGTGTTTCCTGGAGCAGCAAAATGTCAGAACGTTTTTTGTGAAAATGGAAAAGGACCTGGCTCCGCTTCTCAGGCGTGTTAAACCCCCTGCAGTTGAAAGACGCTAACGCTATCGGGCAAACAGAAGCCATGAGATTCGTAGGGGTGGGCGGTGTGGATAAAGGGCAGGAATACGGGCATAAGCAATACCAAACATCAGCAACTCTCGGAGATACAAATAGCGTCGGATAAGACCCAGAGGAAGAGAAAGAAGGAAGAGAGGGAGAAGAACAAAGGAGGGGAGAGGAGGGAATAGACAGAGGGAAGGGTAAGAACGGGTGCTAACAAAAAACATAAAGGCAAAAAGGAAATAAAAAGACATGGATTGAGTATGGACCCCGTCCGTGCCACCCTCGTCATCATGTAGAGGCAATAAGAAACAACTAGGGAAAGGCGGCAGGGAGGGAGACCACAATAGCAAGGTGAACAATGTGGAAAATAAATGAGCAATAACAAAAAAGGCCACTAGGTGGCTCCAAAAGACTGCACAGAAAAAGAAAAAAAATTTTTTAGCTAGGCTATTAGCCATAAGCCATACGGCATCCATAGTGACACCGTAAAAAAGAAAAACCCCTCAGAGGGGGGGGGGGCGCGGTGGGACCACTCCAGGTAGGGCGGACCCCCCGGCCCCAGCTCCACGGTAAAACAAACATGGAATAAGATCAACACGTGGTATGGTAAACAGTGGTACAAAGAGAGGAAAAAAAAAAAAAACACGAGTTGGTTAGGCATATGAGACAGGAAACCAAACGATCTAGTAGATACAGGCAACAGTGAGGTACAATAATAAAAAGCATATTGGTAGCAAGGCAACAAAGTATAAACATGTCATTTGAGGTCACATAAGAGAGGATACTTAGGAACAATCTGTGGATGTCTCCCCGTCTGGAACATGGAATCCGAACCACTTGGAAAGAGAGCCAAGATCAGAACAATAAACATCAACATTAAAGCAGTCCAGGACTCAGGAGGGGTAAACCCAGTAAGCAAAGTAGTGTCTAGGGAGAGCATCCGGCCGAGTCCCCAAAAGTAAAACAAAAAGAAAAATGAAAAATGAAAAATGGGGGGGATCCGACCCAGAGCTATTTCCGGGGGGAACCCCCGGAAAGGCGAGGCAAGCGGAGTGATTAGACCGACATGAACGTATTCAATCTTCAGAGTCCCGGCGAGGCAGAGGTTGGGGGTTGCGCTTGCGGCCCTGCGTCTGCCAGGGGGAGGCGAAGGGCAAACCTGGGGTGGTCGGTGCGAATGGCCAGTCCGGAAGAGAGACTTGTGGAAGACCCAGAGTGCTGAGGAAAGTAGGCAGGTCTCCGAGCGTGCGGAAGATGGCTGTCTTGCCCTCATGGTATACACGCAGATGGAACGGGAATCTCCATTGGTACTTCATCTGCTTGGATATCAACAGTTGGGTAAGCGGCTTCAACGCTTTCCTCATCGCCAACGTTTGACGCGACAGGTCCGGAAGAAGCATTACGGGGGCATCATTAAACAGTATAGTGTCCTGTGAACTGGCAGCTCTCATGATGGCTTCTTTAACCTTATAGAAGTGGACCCGGCACAGGGTGTCGCGGACGAAGGAAGGGTCCTGGTTCCGCGGGCTGGAGGTTCTGTGGACCCGGTCCAGCTCAATTGGATCGTCCTTAGGGCGGCGTAGTAGTTGATTGAAAATGGCGGACACGGCTGCTGGTAGGGCCTTGGCGTCTACTGTTTCGGGAATTCCGCGAATGCGAACATTGTTACGACGGTTACGGTTCTCGATATCGTCCTGTTGGTAAGCCAGCTGCTGTAGCATGACAGTATGGGTGTTCAGAATTTGGTCATGTGCCTGTACCGTTCTGCTAAGACCGTCTGTGGTGGCGTCCAGGTCTTCAAAACGAACGCTCACATCTTTCTTGAAGTCAGAGATTTCTTTTTTATAGGTTTTTTCAATCCTGTGAACACAGTGTTCAAAGTCAGCCTTGGTGGGCAGAGATCTGATATAGCTATGTAGGGAGCGTATCTGTGCCTCCAGGTCCCAACCCTCTCCCGAGGTCAGAGAGGCATTAGAGCGGCTTCTGGTGAGCACAAAGTCAGTATCCCCAGGGAGGGGGAGACGATCGTGCGTGCTCAACTGAGAGTGTAGGGACGACTCAGACCGGGCCGGAGACGGAGGTGCCTGCGCCATAGTGGTTTCAGAGCGGCGTTGCGATGCGGCGCGGGATCGGGCAAAGTAGTCTTCCAGGTCACCTCCCCTACGGTCCCCACTGGATCCCTTACGTGCCCGCTGCTTGTCTTTCCCCATGAGCCGGGGATTGAGCTGGTTTCCAACAATGAAGTGTCCCGTGGAGCTGGGGGTTCAGGGGGTCATGTTAAAGTCTCATTGCCCCATGTAAGAAGTCAAATCACACTGCCTGCTTCTATGCTGAAGGATGGGGGGAGGATGCAGGACAGCCAGGGAGCTCTAATGTTTTAGGGGGGGTGCAAGGCAGAGAAGGGGAGAGGAGCAGAGTCTGTGGGGGACTGACTGGACAAGGCAAGATGGCAGTTACTCACTGTTTGGAGTCAGGAGACCAGGAGATGCTGCTGCCTGTGCAGTGGAGAGCGGTAACAGGCTCAAGGAGTCCCAGCCACGCGTTAGGAGAGGATTAGGCAGTAGGGTGGGAGGATGAAAATAGAGCCAGAGGACCCGGGTGTAGCAAGCTGGGCGCCGCTCTCCAAGACTAGGCCGGAGCCGCGGCCTGTCCTAGAAGTGTCGCCGGACGTCAGCGGTTCTTCCGCGGGTCCCGATCGTTGTACACCTCGACCGCTCCCTCCGGAGGTGTAGCGGGTGGTGGATGGAAAGAGACAGCCGCCCGTCCCGCAGATAACAGCCCTCTAGTGTGACAGACGCCGGAGGACTCGTAGGCCCCAAGATGGCGGCGGGCCTCGGCAACGTGGAGCCGGCTGAGGGAAGGAGCGAACCGTCCGGGAACCTCGGAATAGGCTGGCATCCGTGGGAGGGATGCCCAGATGCAGGTGCAGGCGTTTTGGGAGCCCACCGAAGCAGGACTGGCAGGGGATGGCAATAGATTGTGTCAGGCCTGATGGAGCTCTGTAAGGACACGTCTTCCCCGGAGCACTTCCGGACACGCCCCCCTAGGGCGGCACTTTAAAGATGGATATCTCGGTAACGGCAGCAGCTGCTGCCACAACCAAGATATCCATCTTTAGTGTGAGCGGTCCTATAAAACATAATGGCGGTCTCCGCGGCGGATTCACCGCGAGATTGCCGTTAACGGCGGCGGGAGATGGTTCCCCCTTCCGCCGCTCTCCCGCGCCCTCCGCCGCTTATCGGAGCCGTCGGTAGCGGCGGAGGCGATCGGGTCCATTCGTCTGCTGTGTGGGGATGCGAGTGAGGGAAATATGTCCCTTACCCGTCCCCATAGCTCTGTTGGGCGTAAGTGATGTCAAAACGTCAGTCCCGCCCAGCGTCTTAAAGAAACCATTTTTTTTTTGTATTTTGAAAAAATTACAGTTTCAAATTTTACATTTTTTTTTTTTGCATTTTTGTCTAAATATGAGATCTGAGGTCTTTTTGACCCCAGATCTCATATTTAGGAGGACCTGTCATGCTTTTTTCAATTACAAGGGATGTTTACATTCCTTGTAATAGGAATAAAAGTGATCATTTTTTTTCCAGTGTAAAAAATAATAAAATAAATAAAAATAAATAAGAAAAAAAAATGTTTTAAAGCGCCCGTCCCGATGAGCTCGCGCGCAGAAGCGAACGCATATGAAAACGGTGTTTAAACCACACAAGTGAGGTACCGCCGCGATTGTTAGAGCGAGAGCAATAATTATAGCCCTAGACCTCGTCTGCAACTCAAAAAATGCAACCTATAGAATTTTTTAAACGTCGCCTATCGAGATTTTTAAGGGTAAAAGTTTGATGCCATGCCACGAGCGGGCGCAATTTTTAAGCGTGACATGTTGGGTATCGTTTTACTCTGCGTAACATTATCTTTCACAATATATAAAAAAAATTGGGCCAAATTTATTGCTGTCTTATTTTTTTATTCAAAAAAGTTAATTTTTTTCCAAAAAAAGTGCGCTTGTAGGACCGCTGCGCAAATATGGTGTGACAAAAAGTATTGCAAGGACCGCCATTTTATTCTCTAGGGTGTTAGAAAAAAATATATATAATGTTTGTGGGTTTTAAGTAATTTTCTAGCAAAAAAAAAACTGTTTTAGTCTTGTAAACACCAAATCTGAAAAACACCCACGATACTGAAGTGGTTAATGATGTTCACTTTGATGTATTTGTGCTGCATTATTTTGCTAAATATTTCTGAAGATGTTGTGACTGTTTCAATCCTGTCTGTGGGTCTATCTTGTTATTTCCAAAGCATAAACCATATGCCGTTTACTGTCTGAAATGAACCTATGTATATTTTTATTTTTTAAATGTATTTTTGTTTGTTTGTGTGTTTTTTTGTTTTTGTTTTTTTGCTTGCCTTGTTTTGTTGACCAATAAAATTACTTTTAAATTTTGAAGTTTGTTTTTTGTTACTTTTCATGCTACAGAATTTGACAGCTGCAGCTGAAATAATTTTGGCCATCAACAATTAGGTGTGATTTGTCTCTAAGCTACTTTCTTTGCGTGTATGCATGAAATGTTTGCTGTCATGTTTAATCACCAGGAAAGTAAAAAGACAGAGCGGTAAGTATTGGTTCCTTTTTACTGCAGTGGTCCTCAGCTTCAGTCCTCAAGTACCCCCGACAAGACATGTTTTGTGGATTTATCATATCAAGAATTGCTGTCCAGAATGTCTATTAAAGCACATGTCTCTTTTGATATCAAAAGAGGAGGGGGACAACGAGCGCCCAGAGGCGATTTAGTTTGCATGTGCTGCGCTATATATATATATATAAGTTCTTCACTCACTCACATGTGCAAGATGAAGGAAAACCTGCAAACAGGGCCTGTTGGAGGGGGGGGGGGGGGTGTATTGGTGGACAGACTTGAAGTGCTGATTTTCAGCACTGTGCTTAAATCTAGCACAAGACAATTCTATTCTAATTGTGGGTGTTTGAGGGAAGCCAAGTGAGTGTTAGAACCCCTGCTTGTGGTTTTTGGGTTGGGCTTTGTGTCACTTTTCTTAAAATTGGCATCACTACCGGTCACACAGCTGAACAGGAAGTGAGGTTAAAACCCTACCAATGTCTTTTCTTGGGGACACACAGGTCAATCTAACTAGTGTCTCCATTAAGCAAAGTGCACTGCTGTGTACACCCCAAATGATTAGTTACTTTGGGGTTTAGTAAAGGCAAAGCCGCTCTGCAGTAGAAGCGTAGGCAATGAAAATCAGAAGGGAAGCACTGATGGGTTTTAACATCCAATCCTGTAGAAGCAATTTTTTTTTCTTCCTTGCTTGTCCACTTGTAGTGCAAAGTGGATTTGCATTTAGTAAATGGACCCCAAAGTCCAAGATCCCTAATAATTTGGGGTGTACACAACAAAATGCAATTTTCATAATGGGAAACTATTTAGATTGATCTGTGTGTCCCCCAAGAAAAGACATTAGTAAGGTTTTACCCTCACTTCCTGTTTGGCTATATGACAGGAAGTGAATGAATTTGAAGTAGAAAGTGACAACATTTGTGAGGTGTCTTCACCCTATTAGGGGTGCAGGCATCCCCCAAAAAATGAGCAGATGATACTTATTTGCAAATTAGGAAAATTGTTTATTTAAAATTGGGTGGTGTTTGTGTGGGTCCCTAACACACATTCATACATATTAACAATGCTGTATCCTGGCCTATTGGCATGGTTATATTTTCTTAGGCCTCTCAATAAAATTCTCAGAAATTTGTGCTTAAACTAGAACTATAATCAACACTTTTTTTTCTTTCATTTTGGATAGAGGGAGGGAGGGAGGGTTATAGGCCCTGTCAGTTTATTTTGTATTATCCCTGCCCAATTGGGGAGATTTGCCTTCACTGCCCCATAGCCAAACAGGAAGTAAGAGAAAAACTATGCAAATTAAGGGAATCCAGTGCCCCCCTCCCCCAGAACTAGTGTGTGTGTGTCCTGAAACTTTCTGGGCATGTCATAAAAAAACAGGGTGTGGCCTTGACAGGAAGGGTGGGTAATTTTTTTATTAGGAAGTGCAGAAATTTAGTCAGGCCTAGGGCAGCACAAAACCTAAATATACTACTGCATATTAGGGCTTATTTAGACAGGATCTGATTTACAGCATGTTTTTATATTGTGGGAGGAAACCCACGCAGGCACAGGGAGAACATGCAAACTCCAGGCAGATGGATTCGAACCAGCGACCCTTTTTGCTGCTAGGTGAAAGTGCTATACACTACACCACTGTGCTGAACGAACATGATCGCGGCTGAAAGCATGAGATCAGTGTCTTTTTTTTCAATTCCATGCTTTCCAGCCTGGAGGATAGGTGTGGGGTCTCTCTCCATAAAGAGTACCTGTCACACACTAGTCCCATTACAAGGGATGTTTACATTCCTAGTAATAGGAATAAAAGTGATAAAAAAAAGGACAAATAGTGCAAAAAGAAAAATATTATGTAAAAAGACAAAACGCATACAAATTAAAAATTAAAATGCCCCTGTCCTTAGTAGCTCGCACTCAGAAGTGAACACGCATGTAAGTCCCGCCCACATATGTAAACGCTATTCAAACCACACATGTGAGGTATTGACACGTGCGTTAGAGCGAGAGCAATCATTTTAGCACTAGGCTTCCTCTGTAACTCTAAACTGGTAACCTAAAAAAAAATTTCAAGCGTCGCCTATGAAGATTTTTATGTCCCGAAGTTTGGCGCCATTCCATGAGTGTGCGCAATATTAAAGGGTGACAAGTTAGGTATCAATTTACTCGGCGTAACATCATCTTTCACATTATCCCTAAAAATTGGGCTAACTTTACTGCTTTGTTATTTTCTAATTTATGAAACTGCTTTTTTTGGGCAAAAATAAAAAAGGCGTTTGAAAAATTATTGCACAAATACCGTTGGAAATTTAAAAAAAATAATGACCGCCACTTTATTCCCTAGGGTGTCTGCTAATAATATATATAATGTTTGGGGGAGAGTAAGTTTCAAGTAAGAAAATATAATTTTTACATGAAGGAGAGAAATCCTAGAATAGGCACGGTATGGAAGTGGTTAAAGTGCAACAATAAAAGTGAAATATTCCTTTAAATTTCGTACCTGGGGGTGTAAAGTCAGCATGTGAAAAAGCGCATGTTTACCGTGGTTAGAACTGTCCCTGCACAAAATGACATTCTGAAGGAAAAAAGGCATTTAAAATTCACTTGTGGCAATTCTGAGCAAATTCATTAATAAAAAAAAAAAAAAAAAATGTGGGGTCCCCCCAAATTCCATTACCAGGCCCTTCAAGTCTGGTATGGATATTAAGGGGAACCCCGCCTTTAAAAAAATGACGTGGGGTTCCCCCCAAATATCCATACCAGGCCCTTCATGTCTGGTATGGATTTTAAGGGGAACTCCCCCCCAAATTTAAAAAAAAATGGCATGGAGTCCCCCCCAAAAATCCACACCAGACCCTTATCCGAGCACTTTAACCTGGCCGGGCGCAGAAAAGAGGGGGGACAGAGTGCGCCCCCCCTCTCCTGAACCGTACCAGGCCACATGCCCTCAACATAGAGAGGGTGCTTTGGGGTCCCCCCCCAAAGCACCTTGTCCCCATGTTGATGGGGACAAGGTCCTCATCCTCACAACCCTGGCCGGTGGTTGTTGGGGTCTGCGGGCGGGGGGCTTATCGGAATCTGGAAGACCCCCAGATCCCGGCCCCCCCTGTGTGAAATGGTAATGGGGTACACTGTACCTCTACCATTTCACCCAAAAAAATATTCAAAAGTGTAAAAAAAAGTCTTTTATTAATATCTTCTTTCCTCGCTTCTTCTTCTTCCATCTTCTTCTTTTCTTCTTTCATTCGGGTTTCTTCCTCCATCTTCTTCTTCCTCTGCTTCTTTCTTGGGTCTTCTCATCCCGCATCTTGACCGGTGTCTTCTTCCATCTTCTCCTTCCGTCGGCCTTCTTGTCTGCATTTTCTTCTTCTTCCCCGGACGCTGCGCTGGAAACTGAATTCCCCGCCGTGTGACGCTCCTGTGACCCCGCCCCCCTCTGACGCCATGGGTAAACTCCTTAGAAACTCCCCATGTGGTGCATGTGCATCAGAGGGGGGCGTGGTCAAAGGAGTGTCACACGGTGGGGAATTCAATTGGAAGCGGAGCGTCTGGGGAAGAAGAAGCCGCACAAGATGCGAACAAGCTTCCAATTGAATTCCCCGCCGTGTGACGCTTCTGTGAGCCCGCTCCCCCCTCTGACGCACATGCACCACACGGGGAGTTTCTTAGAAGATTACCCGTGGCGTCAGAGGGGGGGCGGGGTCACAGGAGCATCACACAGCGGGGAATTCAGTTTCCAGCGCAGCGTCCGGGGAAGAAGAAAAAGATGCGGACGAGAAAGCCGACGGAAGGAGAAGATTGAAGAATACGCTGGTCAAAATGCGGGACAAGAAGGCCGGCGGAAGGAGAGGATGATGGAAGAATACGCCGGTCAAGATGCAGACGAGAAGACTCAAGAAAGAAGCAGAGGAAGAAAAAGATGGAGGAAGAAACCCGAATGAAAGAAAAAAAGAAAAAGATGGAAGAAGAAGAGAGGAAAGAAGATATTAATAAAAGACTTGTCAAAAACCGACTCTTGTCTTTTTTTACACTTTTGAATTTTTTTGGGTGAAATGGTAGAGGTACAATGTACCCCATTACCATTTCACACCATTTCGCCCGCAGACCCCCACAACCCTGGTCGGACCCCAAAGCACCCTTCCCATGTTAAAGGCATGTGGCCTGGTACAGTTCAGAAGAGGGGGGGCCGCACTCTGTCCCCCCCTCTTTTCTGCGGCCGGCCAGGTTAACATGCTCGGATAAGGGTCTGTTGTGGATTTTTGGGGGGATTTTTTGTTAAATTTGGGGTGAAGTTCCCCTTAAAATCCACACCAGACCTGAAGGGCCTGGTATGGATATTTGGGGGGAACCCCACGTCATTTTTTTTTTTTACGGCGGGGTTCCCCTTGATATCCATACCAGACCAGACCGCGAGTCAGTTTTAAATGCCTTTTTTTCCTTCAGAATGTCATTTTGTGCAGGGACAGTTCTAACCATGGGAAACATGCACTTTTTCACATGCTGACCTTACACCCCCCCTAGGTACAAAATTTAAAGGAATATTTCACTTTTATTGTTGCACTTTAAGCATTATTATAACCACTGCTCCCGAAAAAAACGCAGTTTTAAAAAATAAAAAAAAGCATTGACTCAGGTCCCCAAACACGTTTTAGGACAAAACTTGCATATTAACCTTTAAAATGAACACTTTCGATTTCTCCTATAGACTTCTACAGGGAGTTTGGCGGTGGCTTTACATATTACTTGCATTGCACCCGCTGCTACGCCATTCATGCGCCTAATTAAGGATTCCTCCAGCACACTAATTAAGCCATGAACCGGCGCGGCGCATAGACAATAGTAAATCAGCCCCACTGTGTTCAGTGTTCCGCCTATCATGGATGCCCTCTTGTCCAAAACCGAGAACAAGAGGGCATCCGTGATAGGCAAAACACTGAACAGAGGCTCTGCTGGGAAGCCGAGTGTTCCGCCTATCACGGAACAGAAGAAGGAGAAGGGGCGGCTTTCAAAAAATGGACGGCCGTGGTCTGCATGTTAGGTTACTGGCGTATAAGACAACCCCCGATATTTAAGAACAATTTCATGGGTCAAAAAGTCGTCCTATACGCCGGAAAATACGGTAAGTTCCCAAATATATTCATGGCAGGGAGAGGATCTGAGAGATGCACTGGGCAAGTTATCTGCAAAGCAAATTTTAAGACGAACCCTCACTCAGCTTGCTTACCCCTCATTGTTCTCATTTAACAGACACAAAAAAAAGCAGTTACTTTTCAACACTCTTAACCATCAAACTAAACATAACTGTATTGCCAGCTTTATTCATAAACATAATAAACCATCCAAATAAGGTCTTCTTAGCTCCATTGTATCAAATTAGCAGATAGTATTGGATAGAGAATGGTTAAGCATCATTGCCAATAACAGCAATCCCATGGCTTACATATTAACTGTCAGGAGGTGCTAATTTGAGTGTTTTAAGATTGCATTAACAAGCATGTTTACATGCTTAGTTCCACCTGGACCTGTTTGGAGGTTTGTCAAAAAACCAACAAGCAGAAAAGATTGCATTTGAAAATACACATGCATGTTTAATTAAGCCAGGGCCACTGAACATCTTTCAAAATATCTAGCGGCTGAAATTTCAGCGTCACTAGAGCATCAGACATTATCACCTTTGTGAATACAATGGAATGTATAATATATAAAGTGTAAATAAAAAGGCGTGTTTAAAAAGTAATTTTTGCTTACTAAACAAACTTACCGGGGAAGCCAGTAAAACAGATGTAGGGCCAGATTCTCAGCGGCGATACGACGAAGTATCTCAGATACCCCGTCGTATCGCCGTTTTTTTTGCCTCGTATCTATGCGCGTGATGCTTAGCATCACTTTAGCATAGATACGCTGCAACATCCGACAAGTGTAAAACCATTACACTTGCGGATCGTAGGTGTAATGACAACTCCTGCCACTAGGTGGCCTTTACGTTGTTTTCTCATTTGCCTATGCAAATGAGGCTAGTAGGCCGATTCCCGATCGCTTTTACGCCGCCCCGTCGTCGCGTACGTCGTTTTCGTCCGCGTAAGGTTACCCCAGCTTCTATGTGGAGTAACCTTACGAAGTTCCATCGGATGCCGTCGGGTGCCGTCGGATGCCATGTTAAGTATGGCGTCGGGTCAGCGTCGGCTTTTTCCGTCGCTTACGTCGTTTTACTAACTCGTTCGTGAATAGGGAGTTGCGTAAATGACGCTCACGTCGTTTTGACGTCGGTTTCAATGACGCTTTCCGACGTGAGCTGGAGCATGCGCACTGGGCTTTTTCCCCGGCCGGCGCATGCGCAGTTCGTTTGACGCGGGGGCGCGCTTAATTTAAATACAAGCCGCCCCATTTGAATTGCGCGGGTTTACGCTGGGCGATTTACGCAACGCCGGCGAAAACTACGGAGCAAGTGCTTTGAGAATAAAGCACTTGCTCTAGTACGATGCGGCGGCGTAGTGTAAATAGCTTACACTACGCCGCCAGAATTCTTAGAGAATCTGGCCCGTAGTTACTATTCAAGCAAATCTTTGCAATAGGTCATTGGTTGATATGTTGATTATACATGGGCTAATTAAAATTCTAGAACAAATCAATTTTATCATTGCTTGAGAGTAATTACTCATTATTGCTATATTAATTTACCTATTTGATTCTAACAAGCCAAGGGCTTTCTTGAAAAGGCCATTATCTTTAAGCCTAAGGCCGCATACACACGACTAAATAAATCCGATCAGAGGGGGCGTGGCTACCGGCCTCTAAGATGGCCGCTTAGCCCGGGAGCTCCGTGACACACCGGAGATTTTCAGCCCACAACAGCGCACACAGAGGGCGTTTCGATCGTTGAGACGACCCGTTTGTTTGTGAATCCTCACTGAACGACGCAGTGATGGGAAGAAACCGCAAAAAAACGCTACAGCCTCAAAAAATGGAAATTTCATTCCCCTCACGGCGAGCGGGACTCCTCAACATGGCTCGGCTTCTGTTAGAGGAATTACACAGGCTATACTGCACTGCTCCAATGAAGGTATGCCACATAATGACTCGCTCCAGAGTGGCACACTGGGTGGTACCCCTTCGGGAACCCCGAGTCCCACTACCAGAAGCCCGGTTAAGTCTAAGCTGAGGAGAGACTCCCCACATAGGCCAGACTGCGTCAAGGAAATGACCACCCACTCTCAGGCCTCTTTTAACCCTAGAGAAAGAGAAGGGGATCCCATAGCAAATTTTCCTACAGCTGATAAACCAATTTCCGACACAATGCTCAAGGAAATGCTGCTCTCTCTTCGCTTTTCCCTGCAAGCAGATCTGTACAGAGGTTTAACTGAATGTCAGAGAGAGGTACATACTCTGGGTACCAGGGTGGACACAATAGAACACAGAATGGAGAATTTTGCCTCATCACACAATGTTATGGTGGACGCACATTCCAGTCAGAGAGATGAAATCGCATGGATCAAAGACAAAATGGCGGACCTCGAGGACAGATCTAGGAGGAATAACCTCAAACTGAGGGGTGTGCCTGAGACAGTGCCTCCTAATCAACTCCTCCAATATGCACAAACTTTATTTTCCTCAATGCTACCAGAAGCAACAGCCCAAGATCTCCTGATCGACCGTATACATAGGATCCCTAAACTGACATTTCTACCTGATGAAATCCCCAGGGATGTTTTACTCAGAATCCATTTTTTCCATGTGAAAGACGTAATTTTACAAACATCACGTAGACCAGGGAGCCTCCCCCAACAATACGGAAATCTCAGAGTCCTGCCTGACCTTTCTAGGCACACTTTGCAACGCCGTAGGAATCTATTATCAATCACCAAAGCGTTAATAAACCACGCAGTGCCACACAAATGGAAATATCCAGCTACCTTGGTGATTACTCATGATGGTTCTGATATTTCAGTATCCAACCTGGAAGAAGGTTTGACACTACTACGCCGCTGGGGAATAGTCCCGGACCAAACCACAGATCCGCGTACCATGAATGTCCCCCAAGGGATTCAACACGATTGGCAAGTAGTCTCCCGCAAGAAAAATAAGAAATCTACAAACGGCAGCAAAGCCCAAGTTTAATTCAAGCCCTACCTAGAATATCTCCGGTATAGAGTTGCTACACGGCAGCTCCTTTTTCCCCTGTTAGCTTAATAGCAGCTACGTCTGCGATAGGATCAGTTGATGGATCCATTTCTTAAAATTATTTGGTTGACTGTTTATGCTTTTTTTGTTTCTACCTTGTTTGTTTGTTTTCATGATATGCACAGGTCTCCTCAGGACATCTCCTCCTCTACCAGGTCCGATACCAAACCTCTTCTTGTCACAACTGTCTTGCTGGGTGCCAACGGCAGCGATCCCTACCTGATATGTGAGTACCAAGCCACGATTGTTAACCACACTGCTGTACCAACCTCACTATGGTGATCAAGATCTTGTCTATGAATGCTAGGGGACTAAACCACCCAGCAAAAAGATTTTCGTTATGGAAAGAGGTTCACAAATCTACCGCAGATATCCTATGTGTGCAAGAAACACACTTCCAAGCGAATAAAACTCCACAATTTACTCATAGAGACTTTCCTACTATCTATACTGCTTCCAACCCGACGGCCAAAAGAGGAGGTGTCCTGATAGCGTTCAAAAATTCTATAGCTTTCAAACCTAAGGATGTTATCACTGATGTTAAAGGCAGATACGTGATAATTGCTGGTGACATAAACGCTAAACCATACACCATAGTCTCACTTTACGCTCCAAACACCCACCAGTTGAGATTCAAGAGTGCTTAAGAGAGCTCATTCTTTACAATATGGCAGACTATTGGTGTGCGGTGATTTTAACATTATTTCAGATCCAATGATTGACTCCTCACCTAGAAGGACAAGAGGAGCTCAAACACTTCTACCGCTTCTACACTCAGAAGAACTATTTGATGCATGGAGATGCCTTCATTCGAATGACACGACTATACTTTTTTTTCAGGGAGACATGGTTCCTACTCGAGAATAGACATGTTCTTGACGGACAAGTGGCTACTGCAGGACATAGATAAAACATCAATTCATGACATTACGTGGTCTGACCACGCTGCTATCTCCTTGTCTATTGTAGAAAGAGGGGTCTCTCCCTCCTCATCCATCTGGCGCTGTAACAATAGGACTATACTAAATCCACACCACCAAAAATCCATTACCGAACACCTTAATAATTATTTCCGCCTCAATTCAGATTCTGTAAATGATCCCAATACCTTGTGGAATGCTCACAAGGCAGTTATACGGGGTATTATCATACAAATAGGGGCAATAGAAAAAAGAAAAAGATCTAAAGAAATCCAAGATGTCCTCAGTGACCTAAAGGATACTGAGAACAGTAATAAACAATCACCATCCCCTTCCCTGACCGCCAAATTGAAAGACCTTAGAGAAAAACTTAGGGAACTATTATCGCAACAATATGATAAACACTTGAGGAGGCTTAAACTCAACCACTATAACAATGCTAATAAAGCAGGTAAATACTTAGCAAATAGATTAAAGGTTATGCGCAATAAATCTAGAATAGCTTTCCTCACTGACCCATTCTCGCCACACAAAGTCACAAACCCCCAAAAAATTGCTGATCTATTTGCAAATTACTACGGCTCTCTGTATAACCTCAAAAAAGATGCCAATACGCCCCAACCTAGTATACATGAGATTCAATCCTTTCTTCGTACGCTGAAACTTCCCTCTCTAGCATCCCAACAATTGGAAGATCTTAACTTACCTATCACACCACAAGAGATATTGAAAGTCATACACTCCCTTCCCATGGGGAAATCACCAGGTCCCGATGGTTTTTCCAACGAATATTTCAAAACATTTCAAGCAGTTTTGACACCATATATGTCAACAGTCTTCAACAATTTTATGTCCACCACTTCCCTTCCCCAAGAAATGTTAAGAGCCCACATAGTAACAATTCCAAAACCTGGTAAAACCCCAGACACATCTGAGAACTTTAGGCCTATTTCCCTCCTTAACACTGACACCAAGATTTATGCAAAACTCTTAGCCACAAGATTAAAACATATCATCCCTACACTTGTTCGAAGTGACCAGATGGGCTTTGTGAGGGGGAGACAAGCCTCTGACGCCACCAGGCGTATCATTGATATTATACACCATGCTGGAAAGACTCGAACGCCTTCTCTGTTGTTGTCTATTGATGCAGAGAAGGCGTTCGATCGAGTACACTGGACATACATGGAAATGGTTCTACAGAAATTTGGTTTCCAGGGCTCTATCTTATCTGCGATATTGGCTTTATACTCTTGTCCCTCTGCTCGAGTGTACTCTTCTGGGTTTCTTTCAGAGTCTTTCCCTATAACAAATGGTACGCGGCAGGGCTGCCCTCTATCCCCGTCAATCTTCAATCTAATAATAGAACCCCTAGCCGAAGCCATCAGGTCTAATATAAGGATTTCGGGTTTTCAATTTGGCCATGAAAATCACACCATCAGTCTTTTTGCTGATGATGTGATACTACTATTGACCAACCCTGTTGAATCTTTGCATGAAGTTCACAATATTTTAATGTCATTTGGAAAGATTTCATATTACAAAGTTAATTTTACAAAATCTCTTATCCTTGACCTGGGGGTACCACCTCATATCAAGAGTTGCCTACTATCCCGATTACCCTACACCTGGAGCTCGGGCTCTATCAAATACCTTGGTATCACCCTTACGAGTAGTGTCTCTACGCTTATCAAAGCTAATTTCCCCTCACTGATTGAAAAAATTGAAACCCAACTCAAAAGGATCTCTGAGAAGGAAGTGTCCTGGATGGGCAGAATATCAGCTTTTAAAATGTTGATTATGCCTCAAATCCTATACTTCTTTTGTGCAATTCCATTGTGTGTACCGTACCATTACCTTAATCGCCTCACAACGTTGGGATGGAAGTATATTTGGCAAGGTAAAAGGGCACGGTGTTCACGTAACAATCTTGTGTCTCACAAAAAAATAGGAGGAGAAGGTCTACCCGACATACATGACTATATGTGGGCAGCTCGACTTGACCAACTTAAACACTGGTTCCATGACCTAGACGTTCCACCCTGGGTGAACATAGAAAATACACTGTCACCGACGGCTAACGTGAAACTTATGTTGCTCAGCGACAAATGGTCTCCTTGGAATCTGACCTCTTTACCCCCTACCATACAGACTTCATTAAAAGCGTGGAGACATATACTGAATCAAGACCATCAAGAATTTCAGGATATTGACTTCCGACTACCTTTGCGAATACTTGAAGCCAAAATACCCAGATTGACAGTCTCTGAACTCAATTCACACGGGGTGACTGATATTTCTGAACTCTACGCAAACGATACACCCCTATATCCTACCATAGTTGTATCCCAATTCCATTTACCTGACAGATCTTTTCACACTTGTGACAGAATTGTGCGCTTCCTCCACTCATTGCCTTCCCCGACCATATCCCTCCCAAAGAGGGTGTGGAAATTTTATTCTGTCGCTCAACCTGCCTCAAAGGGCATATCACTATTCTACAATATATTTCAAGATAAGATGACATTTTCTAAGACGACAGCAATGAAAAAATGGGAAGTAGACCTACGTACTAGATTTACAAAAGAGGATTGGACGTGTGCCTTTCAGACGATTCACAAAGCATCTCATTGTGTGAAACACTGGGAATTGTCCATTAAATTGACCAACAGATGGTACCACACTCCACTGAGATTGGCCACATTCTATCCTGGCACCCCAGCCAACTGTTGGAGAGAATGTGGTCAAGTGGGCAATCTCATGCATATATTCTGGTATTGTCCACATGTAAGAAGCCTGTGGAATCAGGTTTTTAAACTCATTTCCTCCATCACAGGGATATTGACTCAACCAGATCCAGCGTTAGCTCTTCTCAACATACACATTGATAGATTCCCTTTCCACATGAGGACAGTAGTTACTCACGTTTTATTGGAAACACGTACGTCCATTCTACGGAATTGGAAATCTAAAAACACTGTGAATATCTCAGATGTAATAACAGAGGTCCACAGGAATTTCACTTTTGAAAAGCTTATAGCACTTAACTCCATGACGACCAGACATTTTGATCTGTGTTGGTCCATATGGCTCCAAAACTGATGAGGTTCTCGAATATCTGTTCCATTGAATACATGATTATTTGTCTTAACTGCATTTATTTCTGTTTTGTTCTGTAATATACTATGTTTCATGTACAATTTGAATACTGTGCATACCCCCCTGTACCCTGTGCTTTTACGTTTCCCCTTTTTCTTTTCTGTTCCCCTTGAAAACCTCTACAATAAAAACTATTGATTGAAAAAAAAAATCCGATCAAATCGGTCTGACAGATCGTTTTGATCGGATTTGTCTGCTGTACACACGATCAAACCAAAATCCCTGCCGGCAGACAGCGCGGTGACGTGGCGGTGACGTTGACGCCGCCACGTCACCGAACCAGGAAGTAAAATACTTCCACGCATGCGTCAAATCCATTCGACGCATGTGCGGACAGATATGTCCGCTGGTTAGTGTACTAACCAGCGGACATGTCGGACGGACAGGTTTCCAGCAGACAGATTTTAAAGCATGCTTTAAAATTTGTCTGCTGGAAAAACCTGTCTGCTCGCCCGTACACACAATCGAATTTATTTTCTGAAACCGGTTCGAGGGACCGTTTCAGCAGATAAATTTGATTGTGTGTACGAGGCCTAAGGGTCCTTTCACACAGGCAGTCCTCCTGGCGGACACCGCTTTGCTCAGCTTACTGATCCCCACTGAGCAGGCGGATGACAGGTCCGTCTCCACTCACTGTGCTGAGACAGACCTGTCAGAGTCCCTCTCTCCTCTACGGGGAGATCGGATGAAAATGGACCATCTGTCCATTTTCATCTGATCCCATCCTCCAGACAGATGGAAAATAGGATCATTATCCGTCTGGATTTTACAGACAGGATCAGATCAGATAGCAGCGAGTGTCAGCGAACATGTCACCACTCACATATGCCACTCCATAGGAGTTAAATTTTGCCTACCACTCCATAGAAGTACAATTTTTCATTATGAGGAGTTTATAGGATTATTTGGTTCATACTCTGCCTCTCAACACCAATAACAGTCTCATCCCCCTCTGGCACACCTGGCAATAGTGCTAGTGCAAGGACCAATAATGAATACACACATTATAATTAGGGATAAGCTTTATGTTCGAGTCGAACATGAGTTTGACCCCAACATTGGCTGTTCGCCCGTTTGCTGAATAGCGAACAATTTGGGGTGTTCGCGGAAAATTCAAAAGCAATGGAATACCCTTTAAAAGTCTATAGGAGAAATCATAAGTGCTAATTTTAAGGGTTAATATGCAAGTTATTGTCATAAAAAGTGTGTGGGGACCTGGGTCCTGCTCCAGGGGACATGTATCAATAAAAAAAAGTTTTAAAAAGTACAGTTTTTTCGGGAACAGTGATTTTATTAATGCTTAAAGTGAAACAATAAAAGTAAAATATTCTTTAAAATGTTGTACCTGGGGGGGGGGGGGGGTCTATAGTATGCCTGTAAGGTAGCGCATGTTTCCCATGTTTATAACAGTCTCTGCACAAAATTACATTTCTAAAGGAAAAAAAGTCATTTAAAACTACTCTCAGCTATAATGAATTGTCGGGTCCCGGCAATACAGATACAAGTAATAAAAAAAGAAAAGGGCATGGGTTCCCGCTTAGTCCATTACCAGGCCCTTTGGGTCTGGTATAAATATTAAGGGGAACCCCCTAAACAAAATAAAAAAATGCATTGGGGTCCCCCCCCAAATTCCATATCGGGCCCTTCAGGTCTGGGATGGATATTAAGGGGAACACTGCGTCAATTTTTTTTTAAATGGCGTAGGGGTCCCCCTCAAAATCCATACCAAACCCTTTGATTTTTCATGTTTGGGTCCCATAGACTTTGTGTTCACGTGTTCGAACACATTTTTTGTCTGTTCGCATGTTCTGCTGCGAACCAAACCGGGGGGTTCATCCCTAATTATGATAAGACACAGAAATTGTCTTTACTGCAATATTTCTGTGGGAAAGTAACAAACAGTATCAGTATATATTGTGGAGATGCGACCCCGTGTCAAAGGTACACATGAGCAGTGTATGCCTGATTTTGGCAGGAATACTAATTACACACCTGTGGGCTGGTTTCATAAACATCCCAGCAACAGAGGTCAGTGCTCATCCTTGGAGACAGCTCTGTCCGGCAGACAGAAGTTCTGGCCTAGGAGTCAAGAGGAAGCAAGTGCAGCATGAATCTGCAAGCACAGAGGTGCTAAGCGTCAAGTTTGGGGGAGACAGACCAAGGCCTAATGCTGTGTACACACGGTCGTTTTTTTGTGATGAAATAAAACAACGTTTTAAAAAACGTCATTTAAAATGATCGTGTGTGGGCTTTTTTTTGTTTTTTAAAATTAAGTTTGAAAAACATCGTTTTTTTTTTCATAATAAAAAATTTCGTTTTTTTACAAGACAAAAAACGACCATGTGTCCACGCGGCATGCGACCACGCGGCATAAGGTGTAAAGGCCTGAGCAGAGTTCAGTTTTTAGCCAGGAATGCTGAATGCTGTTTGTTCTGAAGAAGGACTGTAATGCTGAATACCCCTGTGAGGGAATCTGCTGTTAATTTTTGAACTTTCTGCTTCTCTTGAATAAAAATGGACTGCAGTCTTTAAAATACAGTCTGGACTGACCGGTGATCCTGAAAATGCATACACCACTTGAGCATAATCACCCGGGATCTTTACAATATATTCAAGTAATCAACTCGAGAGCAATGACTGAAACTAAGAGCAATATAGCTCAATACTATATTCAGGGCTGCTTTCAAGGGGATTCCAAACCTTAGAATATACCCAAGAGCAGAGGCACACTTAAATGGCAAATAAATCACAATATGACACTTTATGACGGATTGGTTACCTCTATTCAAATTTGTCTCTACAATATAAGTCCAGGCAGGAGGAGAGAAGAAGACTGACCCCTTTGTATGTCAGACCTCTCTCTTCTGTCTCCTGACCTCACAGGCCCAACTACAAACACTGTATTCAAATCAATATTTAATGGCTTAGCTTCCCAGATAAACTGTCCCATTGTATGTGTGTGTGGGCCCATATGACACTAGAAACTTCAGTCCCTTTGAAGAAAGATGAGGCTTTGTATCTTCAGCTAGTCACTTTTTGGTGCACTTAAACTTCTGAATAGCAGGGACAAACAACACAACTGACTCATATTATTAAGTAAAGAATGCAGGATCTTCCTCAGCAAGGTGAAAGGACAATGGTGTCTGTTTACAGTGTCACTGTATCTGAATGGCCTTGAGTCTTGTGACACTACAGGTGTCAGCAAGGTGACCAATAACAATGATGTCTATATACAGTGTCAATACAACTTTATGTATGTGCAGTGTCCTTGTTTCCTGCAAATGGGCAAAAGCTCTCTCACCAAATCCTGCATTCAAGGCCCAAACAAATGTCCTGAAATGGGCATTTTCTTTTAGTGACCCAATTGGTCATCTTAAACTGGAACGCTTCACACTGTCGGTGCAGGTGCGCCTGGATATGTACCTGGGTTCCCTCTCTCTCTGACGTCCCAACTGGCTGTGGATGCCTGAAATCACACCGTTGACCGATCTGGGAGGCAGCACTCCTCCCGTAGGTCTAATCTTTGGCCAGGTAGTGCGATATTGCGAGGCACTCGCTACATTTGTATATCTATAGATCTAGATCTGTAGATATATCTATATATGTATACAGTATCTCACAAAAGTGGGTACACCCCTCACATTTTTGTAAATATTTTATTCTATCTTTTCATGTGACAATACTAAAGAAATTACACTTTGCTACAATTTAAAGTAGTGAGTGTACAGCTTGTATAACAGTGTCAATTTGCTGTCCCCTCAAAATAACTCCATCACTTTTACCCTCAGTTTCTTTAGCAAGGCAGTGGTCATCTTGGAGGTAGTTATCATGTTGGAATACTGTCCAGCAGCCCAGTCTTCGAAGAGAGTGGATCATGCTCGGCTTCAGTATGTCACAGTACATGTTGGCATTCATGGTTCCCTCAATGAACTGTAGCTCTCCAGTGCTGGCAGCACTCAGGCAGCACCAGACCATGACACTCCCACCACCATGCTTGACTGTAGGCAAGACACACCTGTCTTTGTACTCCTCACCTGGTTGCCGCCACACACGCTTGACACTATCTGAACCAAATACGTTTGTCTCATCAGAACACAGGTTCCAGGGATCCATATCCATATCTGCTTGTCTTCAGCAAACTGTTTGCAGGGTTTCTTGTGTATCATATTTAGAAGAGGCTTCCTTCTGCAACGACAGCCATGCAGACCAATTTGATGCAGTGTGGTCACACTTGAAGGTTGCTGTTCACAAGCGCAAACCATCCAACTTGAAGGAGCTGGAGCAGTTTTGCAAGGAGGAATGGGCAAAAATCCCAGCTGTAAGATGTGGCAAGCTCATAAAGCCTTATTCAAAGCAACTTGGAGCTGTTATAGCCGCAAAAGGTGGCTCTACAAGTATTGACTTTAGGGGTGTGAAAGGTTATGCACATTGACTTTTTCTGTTATTCTGTCCTATTTGTTGTTTGCTTCACAATAAAAATAAAACATCTTCAAAGTTGTGGACATGTTCTGTAAATTAAATTATGCAATCCTCAATCAATTCATGGTAATTCCAGGTTGTGAGACAACAAAACACCAAAACAGGCTAGGGGGTGAATACTTTTGCAAGGCACTGTACACTTTAATTGTTTGCATATTTTCACATCATTATTTAGTACTGCACTTTATTATTATTTCTTCATACACAAACTATCTATTTGTAGTGTTAGCAGCTTTTCTACTTACTTGGTGGCACAGTAATGTTTTAATTGTACCTCTATGGCAGTAATACGTTTTGGGCCAGATTCACAGAGCGATTACGCCGATCGTAACAGGAGATGCGCGGCGTAAGTCTAAATTTGCACATGCATTTCGATGCTCCGCATCCCCAAAACGAGATACGCAAGAAATCTACTTTTTTTTGTCCAGCGTAATTTCGATAGACAGGCGCATCCGTCCGCGCAAAACTGCGCTAGACACACCATTGATTTGCTATTCAAATATGCTAATGAGGGAGTTACGGGGATCCACAAAAGAATGTTGGTGCAGTGCAGGCTACGCGCTGTGCGCAACAGCTGCACGGCCTGTCTAAAATTAGACCATATAAAAGGTGGTATAAAATTAGACAATTCGTCTACATGTCAGAGAAAGCAACACTGTTAGTGAGGAGCTGAACAGTCACACGTGTTGCACAACAATCTGTATGCCAACATGCCAGGGACATCCTCGCTCATAGCTATACTACTGAATTTAGAGGAGCAAAGAAGGATGAGGGCACGGAGGAGGGCATGGAGGAGGGCAGGGGAGAGGATATACCGCACACGCATAGACCTCTTTGGCATGAGTGATTCTGAGGTGCATCGCATCTTCAGATTCACCCCTCATGCCATCCTGGAATTAACCATGACCTTGCAGGATGACATCACCAGCCCAACACACCGCTCACATGCAGTGCAGCCACTGGTCAAGTTCATGGCAACACTCCATTTCCTTGCCAGTGGCTCTTTTCAAAGAACAAGTGGAGTGGTAGCTGGGATGTCACAATCCTCCATGAGCAGATGTGTGCACTAGATTATTCCTGCAATCCTCAGACGCATGGCCAACCAAATCATCAAACCCACCACTGAGGACCTGCGGCTGAAGGCAATGACAGATTTCTACAGAATTGCCAGATTCCCACGCACCGTGGGAGCCATTAATTGCACACATGTGGCACTCCAGCCCCCCCATGAGACAGAGCACATATACGGCAATCGGAAGCATTGGCATTAAATCAACGTACAGGTGATAGTCGATGCCCAAGGCCTCATATGGCACGTCCGTGCCAAACACCCCGGATCCAGCAATGACAGCTACATATACAATCAGAGCCCCATCTGAATGGAATTCGAACAGAACGTGTATGGGGACACCTAGCTGGTTGGTGAGTGACATGGGTGGCATGCATGACTGTCCCCCCCCCCCCCATGATGCACACATCACAAGGGGCACATGCATGACTAACATCCTCCTGTCTTTTCCCTTACAGGTGACTCTGCATATGCACTGGGACCCCATCTCATGACTCCTATCCGGAACCCCCAAACCCTAGGAGAGGAAAGATACAATGAAGCCCACACCCAAACACGTGCAGTGGTGGAGCGCACCTTTGGCCTCCTGAAGTCACGTTTCCGAAGCCTGCATAAGTCTGAGGGGACCCTGTTGTATTCCCCAAACTTTGTGTGCCAGATCATCGGTGCATGTTGCATTCTGCACAACTTTGCAGTGAGAAAGTCCTGCAGATTGACATACGTGATGACCTGACTCCTGAACCAGACAATCCCCCCCTAACCGAGGTTACCCCGTCTTCTGAGGGAAGAGCAGCCAGGAGACAGCTCACATTAGGCATCTTTGCATGTTAAACACACACATTAATCATGGCACAATGAGAATGCATGCATGCACACCACTGTGGTCCCTAGCACAGACAAATTACATCCTCATCTAATTGGATTAGCACAAGCCCACCATGCTGGACTTGTGAGCAGCCACGCCACGCCACGGCTCCAATGATGTCACTGTACATTCATACACCATTCACACGGACCTGGGAATCACTTCTCCTTGGTCCTGGGGAACCCTTCTCCACAAAAACTGAGGGTGAAACCCCTTTGTCGGCAGGAATATCACCCCCACATTCCAAAAACATTCACATCACAAAAAAAAAAAAAAAATGTCCAGCAAAAAAAAGAGGGAAAACAAATTAATGCCGTTGGCGTGAGCCACGCCTGGGGCGCCCATGGCCACGGCCCTGGCTCCTCAGGGGAGACTCATGGGGAGGGGGGGGTAATCCTGGGAAGGAGGAGCAGCCCTTGGTCTCTGCCCACCTGGCAGCCTGCACTCCAAGGCCACGGCAATTCTGGTCAGGCCAGCACCTAGTGTTGCCGTGTTGGCCTGGATAGCCTGGGTGAGGGCCCTCACATCCTGCCCAACGTCTGCTGTTGTAGTCTGCAGTACGTTTAGGCAGTTTTTAAGAGCCCGGGAGTGGCAGTCCAGGTCCCCAAGCATACCCTTTATGGAGGACAGGCTCTCCTCCATCCGCCCCAAAGTCTGGCTGACCTGTCCCAGATGGCGGGTCTGAAGGGCCTAGTCCCTTCTCAGATTGGCGGGCAGAAGCTCGGCCACCCCCCTGGTCTTCTGGGACGACTTCCTGCCTCCAGCTGAGGCTTGTGGCCGGGGAGAAGGAGAGGCCCTTGGGAGATGAGCCCTGTTGGGGGAGGAGTGGGAGGGGCTAGCCCTTATGGAGGGCTGGCTGCTGCCAGCCAGAGAGGAAGACTCCTCCAAAAATAATAATCCACTGGCTGACATGACATCCTCCTCCTCCTCAAACTCCTCCTCCTCAACCTCCTCCTCTTCAACCTCCTCCGAGGACTCCGGCCTTGTCGGGGGGTCCTCATCAGGCTGGGATGGTGCGGTCAGCCCAGATGGCCCAGCACCCTCCTGCTCATCTGTGGATGACACAAAACATTTACAGGTTGGAGGATCCACACACTTGCCACATATTCCCTTTCACCCCCTCCCCCACACATGCTACATACCTGATAGGGCAAAAAAAACTTACCTGGCATCACGCCTTCATGACTGGAGTCATATCCAGGCAGGCCCTCCACCTGTTGTCTATGAAAGGTGTGGGCCACCGCATGCTCCTCCGCTGTCAGCCGAACAGGGCATGGTGGGCCCCCTCCTGTGGCCCTGGCATGGGCTGCCATTTTGGCCAGCTTCTTTCTGACCAGACGCCGGAGGTCATTGATCTTCTTTTCAATCCCTGACCGTGTCCGGGTCCCCCCCCCCCCCGATGCATTCACCTCGTCAGTAATGTTCTGCAAGATCTCACGCCTCCTGGCCGGGGGGGTGTTGGCAATCACCGGGCCGTGGAGGAAACACCCATATTGGGAAATGGCCCAGGCAAGAATTCGTTTCTCCCCCAAAGTAAAATTTAACTTCCTCTTCCTCTCAGTCATACTCATACAACAACTCTCTCCCAAACAGTCAGCAAAAATCACTCACAAAAACAAGCAGGAAAAATCAAGCAAGAAAACAAACAAACAAAAAACTATCAACCAAAAAGTCTCACAAGCAGTCACCAAAAAACCCTTTCAAATATATTCTACCAAACACTAGCTCAAACAGTCCACAAATATAACAAAGACAAATCACAACGCAACAAACAACAGAACAAAAGCACCTTGCTGTATAGGGAGGGATACAAAGGGATGTACTTTTGCAAAGGAAGTGCGTTTGTGTCTGTCTATTTATGCTGTCTGCGTAGTTCACTAAGTTGCCCTTGTCTACTTCCAATTTCACTGATTGCGCCGTTCCCGAGTTGTGAGCATGCGCACAGAGGTGCTGACCATGGTCTGCTTCATGTGCGAATGCGCGAGCCGGCCAGCCCTTCATTTGCATGGGGTCACGGCTCATTTCAATGTAACACACCCACGTCATTCCCAATTTGAATTACTCCGCCTTACGCCTCTGAAATTACGTTGCACAGGCGCTATTTTCTGCGCAAATCAATCGAGAATACGGTGATTGCGCCGCTACATTGCGGCAGTCTAACGTAAAGGAGGTGCGCTACGCCAGTCAAAAAATGCGCCGATGTACGTGAATCTGGCCCTTTGTTTTTATTTCTGCAGATTTATTACATAGTTACGTAGTTAGTCTGGTTGGAAAAAGTCTATATACCGTATTTATCGGCATATACCGCACACTTTTTCCCCTTAAAATAAGGGGAAAATCGTGGGTGCGCGATATACGCCGATACCCTCTTCCCGCGCTCATTATGAAGTGAGCCGCCGACATATACCAAGTGCAGTACACTCGGGTACATTCGGCTAGGCTCGGCTTCGCTCGTGCACATGCATAAACGTCACAGAGCGTGAGCACGAGTGAAGCCGAGCCTGGCCAAATGTACCCGAGTGTACTGCACTCGGTATATGTCGGCGGAGGCGTTCAAACTGCGCGAGGGAAGTGGGGATTCGACTCGAGACATCGCTGGAGAAGCCGGGAGGACACCACTGGAGCCGAAGATGGACGCCGGACCGGACGATGAACGCCGCGCAAGACACCAAAACTGTAAGGCCGCGTACACACGATCAAATCTATCTGCTGGAAACGGTCGGCCCGACTGTCCCAGCAGACAGATTCGACCGTGTGTACGGGCGAGCCGACGGATTTGGCCATCCGACAGATTTCAAAGCATGCTTTGAAATCTGTCGGCTGGGAACCCGTCCGCCCGACATGTCTGCTGGTTAGTATGCTAACCAGCAGACATGTCTTCTCGCACACGCGCCGAATGGTTTCGACACATGCGCGGAAGTGTTTTACTTCCTGGTGCGGTGACGTGGCGGCGTCAACGTCACCGCCACGTCACCGCGCCGTCTGGTGGCGGGGACGCGATCAAACCAATATGTCCCCAGCAGACAGATTTGTTCAAATCGGTCGGCCCGACCGATTTGAACAAATCTGTCTGCTCGTGTGTACGCGGCCTCAGTACTAAAAGTACTAAAAGTTTTTTTTTTACAGGTCGGCATTAGGGGTGCGCGCTATATGAAGGAGGGCGCAATACCCCCATAAATATGGTAGTTCAACCAATAAAGGAGAAAAAAAATGTACAATTATATATACACAATCCTATACCCATAGTTGATCCAGAGGAATAGTGCAGAGCTTTACAATATAAAGAGAGACAATACAAAAATAATTCAATACAAGGGGCTTACCTCCTGGGGGCTTGAAATCTAATAGAGAGGGGCTAGTGAAATAAAAGGTAATAACTGTGAGGGATGAACTGATAAGAGAAAAAAAAGATTCCCAGAAGAGAGTGTTCAGGGATCACCTAAAAGTGGACAGAGTAGGAGATAGCCAGACGGATTGGTGTAGGGAGTGCCAGAGGATGGGAGAGGCTGTGGAGTAGAAATTCCCCAGCAAATTGCATCAATCTTTTTTTTTTAAGTGATTGGCAATCTCGTGAGCAGTGAGGAAGTTACTGGGTGGAGGTGGTAGTGGAGAAAGTAGAAAGTTAAAAGTAAAGAACAAACAACAAGGACTGAATGACAGAGTATTAACGAGACTGACAACGTAGGCTTGTTTGGCAGCATGGAGGGAGAAATTGTATTTTTAAGTGAGAAGATTTATGTAGAGTGAATGCTTACTGGGATCATCTAAGGATGATGGTGATATCTACCACCATTAAACACTTTGCTGTAAACATAAATCCCTGTGATTAGTTATGGCTCTGAATAGTACTATATTCCGGTTTAAAGGAGTTGTAAATGAAAAAAAAATGTCACCTTAATGCAATCTATGCATTAAGATGAAAAAAACATCTGATGTTGCCGGCCCCCCGTTTTACTTACCTGACCCGTTGAAAGTCCTGCGCGGTCCCAAGATTCTCTTCCCCGCTCAGCCTGGCCACTGATTGGCTAGAGTGGATGGGCCCACAATTACTCACCACCATGCGAGCTCTCGCATGACTGTGGTCAGTAATTGTGGGGAGGACCAGAGACAGCCGCCGAAGGATCCCAGAATACGTGGATCGGGGCCACTCTGTGCAAAACGAACTGCACAGTGGAGGTAAGTATAACATGTTTGTTATTTTAAAGGATTTTTTTTTTCCGTTACAACCACTTTAAAGTGGATGTAAACCCAATTTTTTTTTATCACAATGTAGAGAATAGGATTTCCTATCATCTGAGCCCAGTCTTACCACACAGAGTTAATCCAACGCTGAGCAATCCTCTTTTTATTGTTCAGTGGAATAAAATGGACTTCCCTAGAAAAAGCAAAGTCCGTTACGCCCCCATGCTTTGAGTGACAGATTATTTACATCTCTCGTGCACCAGCCTGCAATCATGCACAGTTTCTATAAACAGTGCACAAATCTCCCTTCTAGCTATCCTACATTTGTCTGCTTGTCCTGTGTTTTGATTATATGTTTTCAAAACATGAGGCGAGGTGAACCACAGTTCAATGTCATGATGAAATGCTCCAGTGAACAGCCATCAGAATATACATAAACAAGTGATTAGGGGAGATATATGTAGTCCGAGCTTGAGTGATCTTCTTCTTATTGTTATATTGCAGTGTGTGTGTGTCTGACGTCACCTGATCACATATGCAAAATTATTATATTATCAGGATGTGTTATGTGGGGGAGGGGTGGATTTCTCACTTTTTATACTTACACCCATAAGGCTGAATGAACTTAGGGCTGGTTCACATTAATGTGCTGTGCGAGATCGCAGGTGATTTGCACCGCACTGCTGTTCAGATCACATGCAATGTCTGTGTGATGCGATTTTAGCCATACAAACTGTATAGCTGAAATTGCATCTCATTTGGAACAAACTCGCACAGGACCCTTTTTTTGGTCCACACCAGAATCGCATAGGTGTTCACACCCATGCAATCCGATTCATGTCCTAACTTTCAGTTCGCAGTGCGATATGCAAGCTGAAATGGGTGTGTCATTACCATTATATGACACTCCCCAGCAGTTCGCATATAGCAGTGTGAACTGCTGTGCGAGTCGGGTGTGATGTTGGAACCCGCAGTGGATTCGCAGGGTTCCCGAATCGCACCAGTGTGAACCGAGCCTTGTTGGGAGCAGTCAGATGACATTTGTAGGCTGTATGCTTTGAGGCTCGGTTCACACTGGTGCGATTCAGGAAACCTACGAATCCACTGCGGGTCCCCACATCACACCCGACTCGTACGGCAGTTCACACTGCCATATGCTGGGGAGTGCCATACAATGGTAATGACACCCCCATTTCAGCTCGCATATCGCACTGCAAACTGACAGGACATGAATCAGATCGCATAGGTCTGAACACCCATGCGGTTCTGGTGCGGACCAAAAAAAAAAGGTCCTGTGCGCGTTTGGTCCGAATGTGATGCGATTTCAGCTATACAGTTTGTATGGCTGAAATCGCATCGCACAGACATCGCATGTGATCTGAACAGCAATGCGGTGCGAATCACAGGAATGCGTAGGGTACAGAGGTGGGTAGTACATGCAGAATGGTGTCAGGATAGTGCACAGTGTCAGATATTTTAATTTTATTTTACAATTTAATATTTTTTGTTCCCAAAAGTTTTTTTGGGACCAATGGATTTTTTTATTCTTATTAATTTTTTAAAAAAAATTTCTTTTTACAATTTATTTTTGTACTATTGATGGGAGGGTGTTTTTTTTTTAAATATATTTTTTCACAGTGCTTTTGGGAAAGGGGGTAGGGGGATGGGGCAGTGGTTGGTGTCAGTGGGCCAGTGGTCTGTGTCAGTGGGCTAGTGGACGGTGTCAGTGAGCTAGTGGACATTGTCAGTTGTCTTTGGGCTCTGGAACGTGACGGCATGGGGGGGGGGGGGTTGTGGTGTCAGATGTTTTATATTTTCATGTTTTTTTTTTTTTTTTACAATATTGGATTTTTTTTTTTTATTAGCCCTGTTGGGGGTGTTGGTGACATTTTAGGGGTCTAAACAGAGACCCCTGACATCTCCCATATGAGACAGAGAGAGGGACAGAGGACATTCATTCCCCAGTCATTTTCTCTGCGTCTCCCTCAATTCATAAACTGAGCAGAGTAACACACCGGTTACTCTGCTCAGTTGTCACAGGACGCACAGCGCTCGGTAATGAACGCTCTGTGTCCCATTCAGAAAAGAAAGGAGCCGGTAATTGGCCCCATCCTCCGCTCTCCATCCTGACAGATTATCACCACCCCCCTTCGCAGCCCGTGGGAGAGGGAAGCCATCAGCTGCGAGGGAGAGGGGGGGGTGGAGGGCATATCTTACATCAGTTGTTTGGGGGGGGATTGTTGGCTCTGCCACGGGACCCTGTCTTTTAAAATCCTTCAATCAAACTTGTTGAGGGGGGGGCGGGGGTTGTGCTGCCGGGACAGCTTTTTTCCCCCCATACCAATGAACCTTGTTGAGCGGGCGGGAGGTGGGGAGGGCGCACTGAACTTGCAAAGAAGCTGCTTGTTGAGAGGAGAATAAAGGAGGGCTCTGGAGGAGGCAGACACGGAGGACAATCGGGGGATGATTGGTGTAGCAGGGACAGCTGTGAACACCGCGATCCCCCATGCATAGTTTTCAGGTGAAAGCCGCGGTAGGGAGAGAAGGAGAAGCGGCTGATGAAAACTATGCATTGGGATCGCGGTGTTTACAGCTGTCCCTGCTACACCGATCATTCCCGACTGTCCCTGGACATACACGTGTGCACTGTGCAGGAGTGACAGGGGCCATGAGCGCGCTTTGCTTCATCACAGAACGCTCAATCACTCCTGCACGTGCACGCCAGTCACAACAGACGCGAGGCTCGTCCTCGCAGCGCTGGCTGGCCGTGGGCATGTAGCGGTGGGCGGAGGAGTCTGCTGACGTCATGACCCCGCCCACCGAGCGCCGAATAATGAAACGCCCACGGATTCGGCAGCATTTGGGGGCTCCAGGCAGGTAAGGGGGGTACTTTTTGAAAAAACAACGACATACATCTGGGATAGATCACTTTAAAGAGTTCAATTGTGGTAAGAATAAACATTTGCTGTCAGTGGGTTTACATCCTCTTTAAGTTCAAATATTCCACCTGATTATCTAAAGAATGAGAAGGCATAGATATAGTTTGAAAGATCATGAAAGCAACTGTGCTTCTTACCCAAAACTTGAAATGGCAAAAACTTTTTTTTTAGAGTAAGGCACCAGACGTTCACAGATATCCATGCTGGGAAAATTGGTGTGAACTGTGTCATTTCTGGGTTCACGCTAATTGCTTTTACACATCTCTCACCTTTACCTCATTATCTTGTTTCTAGTAGGTATTATTTATTACTGATAACACCTGATGTACACAATTTCAAGCACATTACACATAAAAATATAATAATATAGGGCAGATGAACACTTAAATAGTTATCACCAAATTGCAGTCAAGGCTGGAGAGGAAAATAGAAGTGTATCTATACAATAATAACCACAAATATTTGTAATAATATTTTTGTTTCTATATATTAGTTCTGATTTTTTTTTAACCTCAGATACCTAAATTTTTGTACATTTCCTTAACAGTAAGGTCTAGTTACACTTATTGTCTAACTGCTGGATAAATCAAAGGGAACAGAGAGAGAAAGAGATGCCTGATAACCTACCTCACACAATATTTTATAGTGTGAAATGATGATATTTTTTATGCATGGTCACAAAATAATAACGCAATATACAATAAGAACAATATAAGTTGATCATTAATGAGAATTGTGCAAAACTTAAATAGGATTAAATGTCCTAGTTATGGACAAACCAATGCATTTATGCACTTGTTTACACGGTTGATGTTGGAGAATTGGTTACAAGTCATTCTTAGCTGTCTCTGTCATATCTCAGTGGTCTGCACATAGCACTTAGTACGGTAGTAACATAAAGCAGGGTCACTGACATTATCTAATAGGAATGCATCACACTTAATAATGACTTGTAGCACTTTGTATCCAAAGATCTCAGTGACTCCCTGACAAGTTACACATTTTCCTTGCTACACTATTGGAATTGGTTCTCATTTTCTCCAGAGGATAAGTATATAAATTGACCTTGTCAGAATTTGAACAAGTAAACTGCAGCTTAGACAAATATCAAACGAAAATACCAAGTTTATAGGAGATCTGTCATCGCTTGAACTTCTCATCCTTCTAAAAAAACAATTAAAAAGAGAGAAAAAAAGAACAATCAAATTACTATTTAATCCTAGTACAGAGCTGCAACATTTCAGTTTAGATAGAGTGTTAAAGATTGTTTTGATGTTTAAGTTGCCACACTGAGTCATTCCATCAAAAACTGACAGGGGCTAAGCTAATGCAACTTGTTGATGAATGGTCCATCTGGAGATCATTGCTAACATAGTTATTAAGTGAGCAGGGAAAACACAGACATAATTATGTGTCCTATCTCTAGCATACATTTTTCTCTTTAGCTCTCGTTAAACCCAACGTCAATCAACATGTTAACTGTGCAGTGTTAGAACTCCAAATGGAATATTAAAAACACTTTATGTTTCTAAACTTTTCCACATATTTATACACTACTAGTTTGTGCATTATCAGTGAACATTAAGCGGAGTTCCACCCATAAACACAACTTTTCAGAAATCAACAGCATTATACATCAGCAAAAACATTTACAGACCCCTTTAGCACTGTTGCTATAGGGTCCCTTGTATTCTGCCACTTTCTCTCTGTGGCACCTGTAGTAATTTCCCTCGGCGACTGTGCTTGCTTGTGATCCTGGGTGATGCTTTTCATCATTTCCCAGGAATCAGTGGGCAGCGGCAAGGGCTAGCATCGCGTTTCCAGCGTTGTGATGTGTCCATACTGCGCATTTGCAAGAGCTGGCGGTGCATGCTGGTTATTCAGCAGCACCATATCCTGGAAGAATATCCATGTGGGCTTCGCCTGCCCACAAGCAAGATGGGAACGCACAAGAAGAAAAAATATAATTTTTTTTTTATAGATAATCTAAACTATAGCGCCGAAAATTAGAAGATAAATGTGTGCCACATTAGAAGACTATGCTGCTAAAGGAAGGATTTCTTATAAAAAGTGCCATATGTCATTGGAACTCCACTTTAACCCAGCTTCAGTTTGTCCCCAGAGGCTCATTTTTCCCCCACGAGGTACCTCAATCTTGTATCGTTAAAAACATAGATGAGGTGTAGGCAGGTTGTTACAGATAAACTTTTAAGACATCTCAGCTCATTCCATTATAGCCCAAACCCAATTGGCAGTTCATAGAGCTGGTACGATATAGCAGTCTTTATCAATCCCTAACATAGGTATTCTATTGCAGCTCATGGTGATTCTAATAACATACACTGCTCAAGCCCAAAGGAAGGGGGAGGCCTTACCCCCAAAATGTGATTTATGTATTTGATGCTCTTAACCAATAAATGTTCAAAAAGACCTTGTGATATACACTTTTGTACTAGGTGATCCTCAACATCCACTCCGGGTTTTATTATAGTCATGTGTTAATGATTTTTGCATACTTCGGCAGCCAGGGGCTGAGGATGAAGATCAGGGCATGGCAGCATACTTTTGACAAAGTAAAAATGTACACATCAGTAACAGCTGTCTTTGGTTGGTCTTTTAGCCTGTATGTTTTTAGGAAATGAAAGACATTTGTTTCATAAAATGGAGGTGAGATCCTGTGCGGGAGCTCCAAGATGGCCACTTAAAGGGGTTGTAAAGGTTCGTCTTTTATTTTCTAAATTGGTTCCTTTAAGCTAGTGCATTGTTGGTTCACTTACCTTTTGCTTCGATTTCCCTTCTAAATGTTTATTTTCTTTGTTTGAATTTCTCACTTCCTGTTTCTTATCAGTAAGCTTTCCACCATCATTTGAGTGGTGGAAAGTCATTTAGAACAGCTTACTGAACACCTTACTGAGGAGGAACAGGAAGTGAGAAATTCAGACAAAGAAAACAAAGGAAAAAAATACATTTAGAAGGGAAATCGAAGGAAAAGGTAAGTGAACCAACAATTCACTAGCTTAAAGTGACCTATTTAGAAAATAAAAAACAAATCTTTACAACCTCTTTAAGCCCACAGCTCAGCACCAGTCCGCACCCATGGCACACACAGCCCAGCTCAAGTCACCGAAGGGACACCCCAGCCCCTGAAATCCCGTGCACACCCCTGGATGTCCAGACCGGCCGCCAGACAAGATCTCGGGCCGCAGTTCGACACGTCAGCATGGGGTGGGTGTACCAAGATGGCCGCCACCTTAGCAGCAGCACAGCGACACACGGCCTACACAGAGGAATCCCAGAATTAGAGGCAAGTCTTAGCCCCAGCATTCCTCACCTACTCCCAGGTGATCCACTGGAGTCCCCAGCTCCCCCTGGCTCCCTCGCCAGCCTCCACAGAATCCCTTCTGAGCCACACCATGGAGGACTACACACTTTCCCCAGTCGGACCTTGCCAAACCCACCTGCTAGAGACCCCATCCCCAGACTTCCCAGGCCAGGACCCAGCTACACCACCAGCGGACTTATTCCTCAAACTCTTTGACCTCCTAGAGAGGAGGCTAGCCAACACAGTGGCAAAAATCACAACAGACATTAAATCTGATTTTCTAAACCTGGGATCCAGAATGGAGGCAATAGAAAACAAACTGGACAATACGGTATCCAAAACCAGAATTCAGCTCACATCCAGGCCCTCCAGAACCAGCTTAAAACAGCCCTTTCCACAATTGATAACTTTTAAAATTTGGGGCCTTCCTGAGACCATCACCGACATTTTCCCTGAAGTTCAAGAGCTTATCAAGAATTCGATCCATAATACATCCCTGCACCACCTAGAGTTGGACAGAGCTCACAGGGCCTTGGGACCCCCCAGAAAAGATGGTACCCCTAAGAAATGAATCGCAAAGCCACACTTCTATGCGGTAAATGAAGAAGTCATGTGACAATCACACACCAAGCCAAAGGGGACATGCCAGGGGCATCAAATACAAATATTTGCAGATCGCTCCCCTTAACAATCCAAAAGCGGAGAGATGTCAAACTGATCCTGAAAGCCCTCTCACAACAGAACATTAAATATCTCTGGGCCTTCCCATTTTCTGTGAAGTTTACACTTCAGAACAAGGCACACTCTTTCTCAAACTTGCCGGATGGCGAAAAGCTTTTCCTAAACCTCAAGCTCATATCGCAGGAAGCACCCATGGACTTTACCATTTAAATCATATGCTCCACCAAGCATCCCCCTCCAGCAAGTCTGGTCTCCCCTGTCTGAAACAAAGGAAAGACCAAGAGATCCAAAGATCAGGCAGGCCACCCTAAGACTGAAACTCGAGTCCACAAACACACTGTTCTCCTCTCCCACAATAGTGGTTCTACCTGTTGATGGAGCTACTCGCTTCTAACTTAAGTCGCCAAACTGTTTACCCCCTTGTTTATGCATTCCAAGTTCTTTTCTCATTGCTAGTTACAAGCAACCTACAGGACATGACGACAAGTGTTTCTATTTTGTCTAAAAAAACTGTCCTAAGTGCCGTCAATGTTTATATGCTACCTCCAAGGCCATAGATATTGAGAAGTCTAGAGCTCCACTCTGGAGCTTTCCCGACCTCCCTCGAGCACAGCTCCAGGGGTTCCAGAAACCTGGATTTTCCCATGGCCTGGAGCATAATGATATTTCTCGCATTCAGAGCCTGAAACAGGCAGTCTCAGTGCCATATGCATGCTCCGTGCTCTTTAAAGGGGCCCTCCCTCTTCCCCCATGAGAGGGGGATGGGAGACACCCCAGAAGTTCTGGGGCTCTCTCTCTCCTTTTTATTTTTATTTCTTTCACCCAATGTTCTATAGATAATATAATAATGGTTGTGTTTAATTTTTGTTACAGTTTCACATAGAAGTAGGGGTCCGGGATGACCCCTTTTGCCTCTACCTAACTCATAATAATAGCTGTTTCTGTGTGATGGGTTGTCGGCCCTCATTATGGGTAGGAGTTTGGAGTGTTCTTTTTTTGTTTCAAAAGTTTTTATTAAAGGGGTCGCTAATATACACAAAATACAATGTAGTAACAGTAAGCACACCGGTGCCCAGGTACAAAAATACGGGCGCAGCCGCAATACAGTAACAACAGTAAACTAAAATAACAGTACAAGATTAATATTCAGGCATAACAGTGTAGGCTTTCAAGAGGGCACAGCATAACAGAATCCATCATCAACAAGCATTAATACGTTACAACAGAAACTTTTAGGGTATGATGAGGGAAGAAGTAGCCGGGGCCTGATAAGGGAAACACTGTACATATCGAAAAGGGTCATCAAGTAACCTGCAAGGGTATAAACGGGAAATAAGGAGAATTGTCTGGCGGTGAAAATGGGGTAGAGCAACCCTAGCGGGGCGATAAGTGTGTGGGGCAGTGAGGGGGATTGGTGACGGGCAATTCGGTATATAGAATGTGGTAATCAAGGTGGAGTTGAGATAAGTTGCATTACATGGTCAGCGGGTAGATTATTGGTAGGGAGGGGTAGGTCTGGGAAGGGATCTGGAAGAGATGGGTGTATGGGATAAGGCGGGGGAACAACAAGGAGGATCGGACAGTGTCCCACCACAGCTCTCGGATAGTGCCTAAGAAGTGATTGTTTTATATTCATCTGTTGAAATGAAGTGGAGCCAAAAAGACCAGATTTCCATGTATTTGTGTGGTGTGTCGTGGGCCTGGTGTATTAGCTGCTCCATCTCTGCCATCTTGTGGATGCGCCTGAACCACTCTGACAGGGTGGGGGGTTCAATAGACTTCCAATTTGCTGGGACACAGAGCTTCGCTGCGTTAACGAGGTGCATAGCTAGGGATCACCTGTAGGTTTTCAAGGGAATGCTGGGGTGGTGAAGCAGAAACTGCGCCGGCGAAAAGTCAAGGTCATAAGTGGTGATGTGGAGAATCAGGCGGTGAACCTTCACCCAAAAAGATTGCAATTTGGGGCACGTCCACCAGATGTGCAGTAGTGAGCCATTCTCAGCTTCACACCTCCAGCACTTCGGGGAGACAGAGGGGAAAATGTTGTAAAGGCTCAGGGGGGTCTCATACCATCGTGAGAATACCTTAAAGGAATTTTCCTGCACGTGGACATTTACCGTTCCCTTGTCTATACACGAGTAGATGTTTTCCCATTCTCTGTCAGTGAGGTCAATGGAAAGGTCAGTCTCCCATTTTTGGCTGGCCCAGTTAAGTTTTGGGCTCTGGTCCATAAATAGCATTGCGTATATGGAGGAGATCAAGTGGGTGAGAGGTGGGTCACGTAAACATAGTACTTCGAAGGGGGTGAGTGAACGGGACCAGTTGGGTCTCGGGTCGGGTTTGATGAAAAAGTTTCTAAGTTGGACGTAGGTCCAAAAGGGAAATGTGCCATTCAACATGGTTGCCGCAAGCGTCTCATAGGGCATAAGTTGGCCAGCGTTAAAAAAATGTTCAGCGCGGATATGACGATAGGGCCAGGTATCTCACAGAAAGGCAGGGGGGAGTCCTGGGCGGAAGTCAGGGTTTTGTCTAAGTGGGGTCATCGGCCCCAAGATGGAGATGTGGTGTTTAGCACAGGAGTCTCGAAAGGAGTTCAACGTGGGATGGATAGTGGGGTGTGTACGACAGGGTGGGGAAGCCTGGGTCGATTTGATCCAGGGAGCTTGGGAGAGCGGTGTAGGTAGGAACGAGTGTTCCAGGCGTACCCACGCCTTTGTGTTCAAGTGCACATTCCAGTCCACTATCCTAGCCAGGTGACAGGCTTGGTGGTATTTGTGAAGGTCTGGCAAGCCAATGCCACTCTTGAGTTTAGGGATAGTGAGCCTGGCATGACTAAGTCTTGGTCGGGGTCCACCCCAGATGAAGTCAGAACAAGCTCTACGTAGTGTGGAGAAGAAGGCGTTAGGAAGCTTAATCGGGACTGTCTGCAGCAGATACAGGATTCGGGGCAATATATTCATCTTGATTGTGGCAGCTCTGCCAAACCAGGAGAAGGGCCTCGTAGACCAGTGTTTAAGGTCCTTCAGTACGAGTTGGAGTAATGGGAGATAGTTGGTACAGTATAGGTCTGTCAGGGAGGAAGGGAGCTGAATACCCAGGTAAGTAATCGAGCGGGCGTTCCATTTGAATGGAAAGTTGGTTTAGCATTGCGTGCAGATATCAGAGGGGAGAGTGACGTTGAGGGCAATAGATTTGGAGAAATTTATTTGTAAATTGGCTAGGTGGTTAAAGGTATTAAGGTCTGCGAGAAGACTCGGGATTGACGTGAGAGGCTCTGTTAGGAAGAGAAGGACATCGTCAGTGAAGGCCGCTACCTTATAGTTGTGGTGGTTGATGTCAATTCCCTTGATGTCCGGGTTGTCCCTGAAGCGTCTCAACATTGGCTCAAGTGTGAGGATGAAGACCAGTGGGTAGAGGGGGCATCCCTGTCAGGTTCCGTTGGAGATGGAGAAGGCGCTTGATAGGTGGCCGTTGACATGGACCCTGGCAGTGGGATTCGTGTAGAGTGCGAGGATAAAATGAAGCATACGCGGGGGAAGGCCTAGGAATCGCAGGGTTTCTGACATGTAGTCCCAAGCCACTCTATCGAACGCCTTCTCAGCGTCAAGTGAGAGGAGGAATCCTTGTTTGTGGTGTGATGTAAGCCAGTGGTGGACAGAGATGGCTTTGAGGGTATTGTCCCTCGCTTCTCTGCCAGGGACAAAACCAACCTGGTCCAAATTTACAAGTTGGGGCAGGAGGGGGATAAGTCTATTGGCAAGTATTTTTGCGTACCATTTGAGGTCTACATTCAGTAGGGAGATATGTCTGTAGTTGGAGACCTCAGATGTATCTTTCCCCGGTTTAGGTATGACCGCAACATGTGCCATGAGCATGTCTCTAGGGGGTGTGATAGGATCACTAAATGAATTGAAGGCCGAAATGAAAAGGGGAGTCAGGTAGTCCGCATAGGTCTTATGGTATCCAACCGTCAGTCCGTCCGGGCTGGGACTTTTTCCAGGCTTCATTTACTTTAGCGCTACGTTTGCCTCCTCAACAGTTAGTGGGGTATCTAGTTCCTGAGATCTATCAGCAGGGATGGGCGCAGGGCAATATCGGGATAAAAAGTCTCTGATTGCCTGTTTTCTGGAGGGAGAGTCAGAAGTGGACCCATTGGGTGTTATGTTGTAGAGCTGAGTGTAGTACGTAACAAATTGTTCAGCTATGTCAGGGGTTGAGTTGAGTTTGCGACCTGTCTAGTCATTCAGAGAGTGGATTGTCGTGGAGGCCTTTTTGGCTTGTAAAGCTCTAGCCAGTAGCCTACCTGCCTTATTGCCATATTCATAGAAAGTCTTTTGGGAAAGTATAAATTTACATTTAAGTTTTAGTCCTAGAAGGTCTAGTAATTCCTTTCTGGATTGTGAGAGGGCCTGGAGGGTGACAAGGGCTTGGGAGAGTTTATGTGATTTTTCTAGTCATTGAATTCGGGCAGTAAGGTCTAGGAGATGTTTTCGCTTTTCCAGGTAACGTTTGGCAGCTGCAGCTATTAGCGTTCCCCGAATCACACATTTGTGTGCTTCACAGTTAATAAGCGGGGAGGTGTCGGTGGGTTTATTTTCTTCGAAATATTGTTGGATACGGATCTCGGTGTCATGGGCGATGGTCGGGTCCGTGAGCAAAGAGTGGTCCAGTGTCCAGGACCGTGAGTGAGAGCGTTTATCTGGGAAGGCCAGGGTTACGGAGACGGGGTGGTGGTCAGAAAGATACATGGGATCGACGGAGGAGCAGTGTAGGAGGGGAAGGTCACGTTGGGACAGAAATAGGTAGTCAATCCAGGAGGGTACGCCAGGTGTCATGTAGCGAGAGAGCTTGGAGTTGGGCCTTAATAGACCTGAGAGCTGCATACGTGAAGGAGGAAGTGCCTGTAGAAGTGTCTTGGAGTGGGTGGAGAGGGACATTGAAGTCTCCTCCAAAGATGAGCATACCTTCCTGGAAGGTAATTAAGGAATCAGTGACTTTTCGAAAGAAGGCAACCCGATGGGTATTGGGGGCGTAGATGTTGGCCAACGTTACTGTGCGGCCAAACAGTGTCCCCTTAATAAAAAGGTACCTGCCATCTGTGTCTGTTAGCATGTCGATGTGTTGAAAGGGGCACTTTTTGGCCACGAGGATCGAGACTCCCTTCGTTTTAGACGCAGAGTTAGTTGCATGGAAGGCTGTCGGGTAACGATAGTTGTGAAGTTTAGAAGTGGTGTCATTCCGGAAGTGTGTTTCCCGAAATCAACTTTGTTGCGGTGTAGCGTGTGGAGGAGCTGGGAACGGCGTTCAGGGATGTTAAGACCTCGTATGTTGAGCGAGGTCAGCTTGACAAGGGTCTTGTCAGTGGTTGCGGGGGTGTTCATCATTTTAGGTGGAGTAGGGGCAGTAAAACGTAATGTAGGGTTGGTCCGAGAGCCGTGGCGAGAGTAGGGGTATTGAGGTATTTGAGGGGTTGGGGTGGTAGGTAGGTATGAGGACGACCCACTGAGGGTGATGTGCAACCTAGCTTAAAGTAGGGGGGGAGTTGCCCTAGGGTGAAAGGAGCGCGATTAACTGGTAGTAGGGGGGGGTGGGGCGTTAGGTAAATACCGGAGACAGGTGGAAGCCTGCTCACCTATCCGAATTTATGAGTACCCGCGGTTGCGGTACGTCCGGAGAAGGTCAGTGGCATGATAGGAATAGTGGTGGCGACAGTAATTGAGTTTGTAGAGGACCACTGTGTGGGAGGAGGTTTGTCCTGTGAGGATGGAATCAGGAGGGTCGACAGACAAGCAGCCGTTTAGGGGTTAATGGCAGCATAACAATGGGACTAAGATGGTTTAGTGTATGACGATGAGCTGAAAGGTTTCGACATTTCAGAGAACATGGGACTTAGGGCGGAAAGTAAGACCCTAGTGGGAGACGAGGCTTCTCAGTCGTCAGAGCCCGCAGAGTCTGCAGGGCGGGATTTTGGGAGTGGAGGCATGTAAACGGTAAGGGATACAATGCTATTGAGGCATATAAATAAACATAACCCTTGTAAATCTAAAACATACTATAACTTCCGTTAAATCGAGTGCAACAATAGAAACAATCTACAAGCGACCCAGGAATAGAGTGATAGCATTTATGGTGTACAAAAGGGAGAGGGAGAAGGGATTATGTGCCGCCTAAGAGAGATAATTAGGCAGAGAGGAGAAAGAAGAGTGAAGAAGAAAAGAAAGGGGAGAGATAGGAGTAGGCATAGGAGGGTACAAGGTTAGCCTAGAGGCAGCGGAGCATATATTGTCCAGATGGGTCGGGAGACATCCGTTTCATAATGGGGGTGTGTAGAGTGTGTAGTCCTCCCGAGGAAGGCAGCACGTTAAGGGGGGATAGAGAGGCGTGGGGTGGTTAAGAGAAGAGAAGTGAGGTGAAGAAGTGTGGGCTGTAGATCTCGGGCTCGGCCACAGGAGGGCGCATGAAGTTTGCAAGATTAAGCATTAGACCAAGATGAGGAGTATAGGAAGTTATGAGGAATGAGAGGGTAGGGACAGTCGTGGGAGGTGGAGGAGCAGGGAGGCAAGATAGAGGAATATGCATCAAACATTACTTAAGGCAAATTGGCATTGTGGCAATACATTAAGCACAATCTCACCTCCGGGGGCACGAACGAGGGGGGGTTCCCTGAACTCAACAGGAGCGTATCGTGTCCCCAGTGAGAGGAACGGTAGACTTGGGTGACAGGAGCACAATAAAGCAAAGTCTAATGCCGCGTACACACGGTCGTTTTTTGCGATAAAAAAAAAATGTTGTTTTTTAAAACGTCATTTAAATTGATCATGTTTAAAAAATTCCAACATGCTTGAATTTTTTGTGTCGTTTTTCAAAATGTTGTTTTTTGTTTCACAAAAAGTCACCATGTGTAGCAAAAACGTAGTTTAAAACGACGTTTTTCAACCCGCGCATGCCCAGAAGCTAGTTATGAAGCGAGCTTCAATGGAAAAGAGTGGTGAACGTAACCTCGCTTTTTGTGGAAAAAACGATGGTGTGAATGCAACATCGTCTTTGAAAAGTGACGTTTCAAAAGCGTCGTTTTTTACTTCACAGAAAACTTCGTTTTTTTTCATCACAAAAAATGATCGTGTGTACGCGGCATAAATCGTAGGATGAGAAAACACAAAAAAAAAAAAAAAAGGGGGTTGCCACATCATTGCATGTCTCTTGCTGTCTTGTGGTAGGCATCATCTGGGCAGTACAGCTTTCTCTGTCGCCGTAAGAGGGTCAAGGTTCGATCAGGTGGCAATGTCAGGGAAGGGCAGACAGAGGCGGCTCAGTGAGAAAACAATCTGTGGCATCGCCGCATCTCATCCGACAGTTCCGGTAAGTAGGTTTAGATTTAGGTAGGCTCCGTCCCTATGAGGGGTTCATCCTCTATTCCTGGGGGCAAGCAGGTGATGAGAACTTAGTGATCGCGGCGTGCTCTATGGTGCAGCGGGGCCGCCGGAGTGTTGGAGGGCGGGTGGTCAGGCATCCAAGCCGGGCTCGGTCTAACGGTAGAGGGCGAGCACCTTCGCCGGAAGCGGGAGGTTTGGGCGTCCATTGGCTCCTCTCTATCCAGGTGGCGAATCATCCCACTAACATCAAAGTCCGCGTACCAGTTTGGGAGATCCACAACGGGGATATCCAGAGTTTTGCAGAACTCATCCAGCTCCTCTGGAACACGTAGCAGGGCAGACCGGCCATGATGAGAAGCAGAAAGCGCGAACGGGAATTTCCAGCGGTATTGGATTCCCCTGGTGCGCAACACATCCAGCAGAGGACGGAGGTCTCTGAGATTGCGGAGGGTGATGGCTGACAGGTCCTGGTAGATGTGGACAGTATGGCCATCATGGAGCAATTGAGCCTTCGCACGAGCCTTACGGAGGACCTCCTCTTTAGTTTGGAAGTCTATCAGGCAACAGACCACATCTCTGGGGGGATCTGTGTCCTTACCGTGGGGTCTCAGGGCTCTGTGGATCCGTTCCATGGGGATCTGCGTCTGAGGGGGTTTGCTGAGAATGCCATTGAGGAGCTCCGTGACGGCCGGGAGAATGTGGTCCGGATCCACCGTTTCAGGTAGGCCTCTAATTCTCAAGTTACGGCGGCGGCCTCTATTGTCTAAATCCTCGAGATGTCTTTGGATGTCACGGAGCTGCAAGGTGTGGATGTCCAGCCTGTGGTCGACTTGTTTGAGAGCCGTGCAGTGCTGGGCCGTGGTATTTTCCACCTCATGTATGCGGCCTGTAATGGCGCGAATCTCTTTCGTGAGATCAGAGATGGCTGTGAGGAACGTGGATTTAATATCCGCTGCCAAATTGTGAAGGTCTGTTAGGCTCGGCTGTTGAGGAGTCTGCGGCATCTGGGCTCCTCGTGAAGGCAGCGGGAGGAAGGTGGGGGAGAGAACGATCCCGGGAGCCGTTTGTGAGGGGACTGAAGAAGGTGACGAGGCCGCCATGTTGGACCTCTGGGAGCGGAAGATGTCCGGGATAGTCTGGGTCGGTCGACCGTCTGTGTCCCGCGGAGAGCGAGGTCTGGTTGCCGAAGAGTTTCTGGATGAAGTTCCCATACTTTGTGGGCGAAATAGAGGAGATCGTCCCGTGGTAGGAGCAGAGATTCGGCTGCTGTCTGTCGGAGCTCAGGAGCTATGCAGCCATCTTCTTCCAAGGCAAACCACGCCCCCCCCCGTTTGGAGTGTTCTATGCCAAGCCCGATTGGTTTTCCTAGAAGACGCTTCTCTTTATTCTGTCTACTTTCCTCTCTCCATCTATCACTAACTCTTCATCTTTTTCTAGCCAATCTACAGGTTGTATTGTGTACTTGGTTCTAGACACAGATCGAAACCCACCATACATACAGAACAATTTCCAACGATAGAAGATGGCAATGGGTAAGTGACAGTAGTTTAGACAGCATTCCACCCCTCTGTTCTCATGGCTAACTCAAACACAACAGGGAGGAATTATAGGATAGCTACACTTAATGCTCAGGGACTAAACTCCCCCCACTTTTGAGGGTAATGAGTAATCTACCTGATTACTCTTCCCCTCATGGTAACGCTGTTCCATTACTTGGGCGGTGTTACCGCAATTACATCTACCGCCACTATATGGCAGCAGAGTAATTGCCGATTGGTCAAAAGAAGATCCAATCAAATTGGCTGAAAGGAGGAGGAGAGAGGAGACGCATGGGAAGGGAGGAAGCAGCCTCCCACAGCCTGGAGAGAAGCCACCCAGAGCACTGCCCATGAGAAGGAGTAAGTGGGGGCCCCAACTACTGAGAGACTGACCTGGGAGGGGTGGTTCCGCCCGTGAACCAGCTGGCTGACCTGGGGGGCGGGTGCAGTTTGTGACCCGACCGACCGCGGGTGGGGGTGGAGGACAGGAGCATCTGTGTGTCCGTGACAGGGAGCGTGTTCCCCCTCCTTCTCCAAGCCAGAGACAGCCAGGCAAAGTAGGCTGTCCGTGTCCTCCCTCCTTCTCTGGGCAGGCTGAGCTGGATGTGTGTTCTCCCAGCTTCTCACGGCAGAGAGGGCTCTCTGTGTCCCCCTCTCTGCCGTGAGGGGGACACAGTTTATTCGTAACTTCTGTTCTCTGGTCAAGCCCCTGACTGATGTGACCAGAAAGGACGGTAACCCACAGAGTTGGTCTCCAGACTCCATTAAGGCTTTTGAGAGTCTTAAGGCTGCCTTTGTTTTTGATTATGTGTTGGCACATCCTGATCCTATTTTGCCTTTTATCCTTAAGGTTGATGTTTCTGAGATTGGAGTCGGCACCCTTCTGTCTCAACGTCCTAGCTCTGACAGCGTTATGCATCCGTGTGGCTACTTTTCCAAGAAATTGTCACCTGCGGAGTGCAATTACGAGATTGGTGACAGAGAGCTGTTGGCGATCATTTTAGCCCTGAAAGAATGGAGACATCTCCTCGAAGGTACCACTGTGCCGGTTCTCTTTCTTACTGACCATAAGAATCTCACATTATTGTCTGAGGCTAAACGCTTTTCTCCCAGAAGGGTGCGATTGGCTCTTTTCTTGTCAACTTTTAATTACATTGTCTGATTCTTACTCGGTACTAAGAATGTAAGGGCTGACGCCTTGTCACAACAATTTTCCTTCACTTCCAAGATGGAGTCAGTTCCGGTTCCTGTGATTCCTTCTGATCGTATTCTGGCTAAGGTTTGCACCAGTCTTACTTTTCCTTTGGGAGACAAAATTCTTGCTGCATAGGTCGATGTCCTTCCTGAGAAACCTTGTGACCACTGCTGGGTTCCCGGGAGTCCCTGTACTACTGTGCTCTAGACTTACCATTCTCCCAAGGCTGCTGTCCACCCTGGGAAGAATCAACTCTTTTGGGTCATTTCCCAACAATTCTGGTGGCCTAGTCTACGTGCTGATGTAACCGCCTTCATAGCTGCCTGTTTTGTGTGTGCCCAGAGTAAGACTCCATGACACCTTCCAGTGGGCCTCCTTCAATCCATACCCAATGGAAAGAGGCACTGGACCCACCTGTCTATGGATTTCATTGTGGAGTTACCGAACTCCCAGGGCAACACAGTTATCCTTATGGTGGTTGACCGGTTCTCAAAAATGACTCATTGTATTCCACTTAAGAAGTTGCCTACTTCTAAGGAACTGGCCTCCATTTTTGCTCGGGAGATTTTTCGCTTACATGGCCTACCCAAGGTCATTGTCTTTATGTTAGCATCTAAACTTTCACCTCAGTATCGCACCCACACCCTCCCCAAAATTAGGGTAGCAGGACAACCCCTTTCAGCCAATCCAAACAAAATACTCAAAGCCTTCCTTGACTTCACTCCAAGGGCCCAATAATCTCTAACTTTCTGAAGGACCTTCCCTTACCGACCCTATCTACCGAAAATAACAATTTGTTAGAGGCAGCCTTTTTGGTTTAGGAGATAATAGAGGTCATAAAAGATCTCAAGATGGGTTCAGCCCCTGGACCTGATGGTCTTTCAGTAGCTTATTACAAGGCCTTCGCTGGAACTCTCACACCCCACTTGGCAAAATATTCCAACGCAAAAACCCTGGGCTCTCCCTTAGACCCTCAGCTCAACACAGCCTACATAACAGTAATACATAAACCAGACAAACACCGGGAAGAGGTGGGGAATTATAGACCCATCTCCCTCATAAACAATGACCTAAAGATTCTAAGATCTCCCTACTACAATCTAGCTGGGAAAAGGGCCCTAAATAAGAAGGAATGCTATTATCCCTTGATTTCTACAAGGTATTTGACTCGGTCGACAGGTCTTATATTTTTACCCTCATGGAGCGCTGGAGTTTTGGCCAGCGCTTCATGGGGGTTTTCCACTCCCTCTATTTCTCTCCAAAAGCTATGATATGCCTCAAAATCCCTAGTACAGCTAGGGGCGCAAGACAGGGCTGCCCACTGTCCCCCTTAATTTTTTCTATTACAATCGAATCCTCTTTCATACCTGGAATCCAGGTCTAACAAATAGTCTCTATCATTTAGCTTATACCTCCCTTCCTGTTGATTGGTTCTTCCTCCTCTTCTTATGATCAACTATTCTCCTCTATTCTCTTCCTTTCTCTCCTACACTATTGGCCATTGTAACATCTATAGAGAACCCACGGGTTCGTTACCTAAATGAAAGTTGGACAAGCGGTCCTTTCCACTAGGCTCAAAGGTTTGGTTCTAGTACTTTTCCCTCTGCAAGGCTTGTCGCCTCTTCATGGATTGTTGGGTGGTCTTCCAGGCACAGTATGATCCCATAAGGGGTGCCGGAAGGGGTGCCGGAAGGGCTTCCCCTGAAGATCCTGCTACACTAGCCAAAATGCAAGAGGGTTTCTCAGGGTTTACGAAGACAAACATGGTTTATTGTCTTACTCTTCTTTGACCGCTGGTTTTACATGTAATCACTACGGTTTTTCATTGCTTCACTGGAAATAGTAAATAAATAAAAAGAATCAAAAGTAAAAAACTTACAACCTAAAAAAAAAATCATAAATGGAGGTGAGATCAGCAGAGGCATTCATGTGAAATGTGGTCTCATCAGAAGGTACGTTTTTATTTTTCATATAATACTTTACCATCAATACATTTTGTTGCCCCAAATAGGCTATTTTATCAAATCAAGTGTACGAATTCTTGGAATAAAAAATAAAATTAAGCATAGTATAGGTCAATAACGTTTATGGGTCATAAAATATGTGTGTGTTCATAATATTCATTGTACTCATTTGAGATTTATGATAAATTCGATTAAAATAATTTTTATAGTGTAGTAAGAACTATCTAGATCAGTGAAATAAATTACATAAATAAATAAAGTGGATAAATACATACAATAACATAAATACTACAAAAATATGATAGTATACATTTTTTATGTTGAAATCTTTGAGAGGTTCATCTATGAACGTTTTTACTGTTGAAATCTTAGCTAACTGATGATTAGTAAATAATAATAATAATTATAATGTTCCAAATGTCCAAACACCACATCCAAATTAGATTAATGCCTCATTGCAAACGAAACATATAAGGGACTCTTCAGGTGTTGAATACAGTAACTACAAAGTTGAAGCTTATTTGAATGTTGTTTTTAACTGTACATCAATAAAAATAGATATAAAAACAATGGGCCAGATTCAGGTAGAGTTGCGCTGGAGTATTTCGATATGCGCCGCGTAACTGTGAAGATGCGCCGTCGTTTCTATGTGGCCGTACCCACCAAACTAGATGCGACAGGAAACGGGCCATTTCCGACCGGCTTAACGTTACGATGCCAGAGTATCGTCAGCGCATAGTTTCGCTTGGCGCATCAGTCGCGCCTATTGATTTCCCCTGCAAATATGCAAATGAGGGAGATTTCCCAATTCTCGCACGGATTAGCACCATACGCCGGCTACATGCGCCGCGCATATGTCGTCCGTCCGTCGCAAAGTTATTTCTACAAATGGCTGCTTTATCTTTACTCCAGACGACCTCAGGTCAGCAGGAGAGCAGCTCCAGCAGCAGCGCTACCGACGAAAATCGCAAGCTGAACAACCACACGTGCAAGGACAATACCTCTGTGTGCCACCATGCCAGGGGCAATCGTGGTCCTAGAACTACTGATGGGTCCCCCGGAACGAAGGAGGCGGGCACGTGAGAGGATATACCGCACGCGCATGAGCCTCTTTGGCATGGGGGATGAGGAGGTGTATCGCCTCTTCAGATTCAGCCCAGATGCAATACTTGAACTAACCACAACCCTGCAGGATGACATCACCAGCAAGACACACCGCTCACAAGCAGTGCAGCCACTGGTGAAGGTACTGGCAACACTTCATTTCCTTGCAAGTGGATCATTCCAGCGTACAAGTGGAGTGGTGGCTGGGATGTCACAATCCTCCGTGAGCAGATGTGTGCACCAGGTTGTCCCTGCAATCCTCAGACGCATGTCCAACCAGTTCATCAGACCAACCACTGAGGAGCTGCGGCTGAAGGCAATGACAGATTTCTACAGCATTGCCAGATTCCCACGCACTGTGGGGGCCATTGATTGCACACATGTGGCCCTACAGCCCCCCAGTGCCACAGAGCACATATACCGCAATCGGAAGCATTGGCATTCAACGTACAGGTGATAGCCGATGCCCAATGCCTCATATGGCACGTCCGTGCCCCCACGGACCCGTGCCCCCACATCCAGCCATGACAGCTTCATATACCATCAGAGCCCCATCCCAGCAGAATTCGAGCAGAACATGTATGGGGACAGCTGGCTGGTTGGTGAGTGACATGGGTGGCAGGCATGTCTATCCCCTCCCGTGATGCACATCAGAAGTGGCACATGCATGACTAACATCCTCCTGTCTTTTCCCTTCCAGGTGACTCTGCATATGCACTGGGACCCCATCTCATGACTCCTTTCCGGAACCCCCAAACCAGAGGAGAGAGAAAATACAATGAAGCACACATCAAAACCCGTGCAGTGGTGGAGCAAACATTTGGGCTCCTGAAGTCCCGTTTCCGCTGCCTGGATAAGTCCGGGGGGACCCTATTGTATTCCCCTACCTTCGTGTGTCGGATCATCGGTGCATGTTGCATTCTGCACAACTTTGCTATGAGAAAAGGCCTGCAGATTGTCATACGTGATGACCTGACCCCCGACCCACACAGTTCCCACCTGCCAGAGGACAACCAGTCTGCTGATGGAAGAGCAGTCAGGAGGGTCCTCGCCGTAGGCATCTTTGGACACTAAACCAAAACATTTATCACACAGAGAATGCACGCGTGTACACCACTGATGTCCCTAGATCACACACACCACATCCACATCACATTGGATTAGCCCAAGTCCAGCATGTAGGACTTGGGAGCAGCAACGCCAGCGTCAAGGCCCCAATGATGTCGCTGTCCATTCATACACCTTTCACACGTCATTCATACAGCCGTGGGGTTAACTTCACCACCACGGCCGAGGGTGACACCCCTTACTGGCAGGAGTGCCACCCCCTCACATTCACACACCATTCACACTGCAACGTGTGCAGTATCAAAAAATAAAAAACTCATAACCTGAGTATAAATCCAAATAAAATAAAAAACTCATAACCTGAGTATAAATCCAAATAAAATAAAAAACTCATAACCTGAGTATAAATCCAAATAAAATTAAAAAAAAATCATCGGGGATGCCGGGGGCTCCTTCTTGCCGAACCTCTCTGGCTCCTCAGATGCCTGGATGGAGGTGATGGCGTTGGGGTTGCATCTGGAGGTGGCTGATCCCCGGGTGGGCCACTCCTGGCAGGTGTGGCCTGCATGCCCTCCAAGGCCATGGCTATCCGGCCGAGGTACGCACTGGTCTGGGCCTGCACCCTGAGCTGCTGGGCCTGCATCCTGAGCTGACGGGTGACCTGATAATGCTGGGCCCGCCGACTCAGCCTCCCCTGGTCCCGGATGGCAGCACTGTTTCCCTGGCTGGCAGCAGTGTTTGCCTGTACGGCTGCAGTGAGGTGCCTAATATCCCCCAGCACCTCCCCCAAACTGGTCACCACTGCAGCGCAGTTGCAACTCACATCCTGCACTGCGTTGCTTATCTGGGCCACGGAGCACAGGCTGTCAGCCACTCTGTCCAAGTGCCCAACTATGTCCCCCATTTGTTGGGTCTGTCTGGCGTGATCCCTCGCCAACTGGCCCTGGACAAGATCCGATACCCCCCTGGTCTTCTGGGTCGCCTTCCTGGGGCCAGCAGATGGTTGTCCCCGGGGGGATGGAGTCGCCCTTGAGGGGCTTCCAAGGATGGGGGAGGGGATGACAGACGGCCCTGGAGAAGGGGAGGAGTCCTCCAACAATAAGGAAAAGTCCTGCTCTGCCACAGCAGGATCCTCCACAACCACCTCGGCAGGTGTGGTGTGGGCACTCTCCTCCTCCACCTCGGTGTCTTCACCACCCAGGGGCTCGGGCACACGATGGCGTTGGGGGGATGGGGTGGACTGGCCGCCGACAGATGATGGCCCAGCTCCGTCATCTGTGGATGACACAAAGCAGACACATGTTGGTGGTCCCACACACTTGGCACATGTAACCTCCCCCCCCCACATGCAACACATCAAATAGGGGATAAAAAACACTTACCTGTCCTGGAGCCTTCCTCCACGGAGTCATATCCAGGGAACCCCTCCACCTGCTCCCTGTCCAGGCAGCGAGCGACCACCTCCTCCTCCGTGGTCAGGCTGACCGGACATGGGGGACCACCACCTGTGCCACTCTCATGCCTCCTGATGGTGGCCACCTTGCCACGGACCTTGCGCCGCAGGTCGTTTACCTTTTTTTGGATGTCACCAGCAGTCCGGGTGGAGTACCCTAGCACATTCACCCTGCTGGCAATGGTGTCCAGGATGGCCTGCTTCCTCTCCCGGCTGGTCTTCCGACTTTTTTTGCCATGGAGGAAATGATTAAATGTCTCCATAGCGGAAATGATCACAGAGACCTCCTGGGCATTAAAGTTGAGGTTCCTCCTCTCTCTGGGGGTAGCGGGAGCAGCCATCACAGCACAAAAGTATCTTCCCTAGGGTGGGGGGAAACGGAAATACTTTTCGCCGGAATGGCGTTTCCGCTAGCGCTTTTAAACGCACAACGGAACACATTGCGCTGACGTTTCCCGTGAAGTGGTGCCGACGGAATTTGTGAGCATGCGCACAAGGGGGCGAGTGGAGCCTCACTCACTGCGCATGCTCCGTGGATGATGCGCTGAACGTAAGCCTCTGCGCTGGGCTCCACCCATCATTTACATATGATCACACCCACTTCCACTTGCGTCGGGTTACGCCAGCGCATTATCGTTACTCTGGCGCAAGTTTACGCGCAACTGCTATGTGAATAACAGTACTTGCGCCGAAAGTGTCGGCGGAGTAACGTAAATGAGAAGCGTTACTCCGGAGTAAAGAAACTCCCATCTACCTGAATCTGGCCCTATATAGACTTCAAAAGTGGTTACAATAACAAAGTACCCATTCACATTACAGATACCCTATCAATGTAGACTACCCTTGTGGTCCAAACCCCTGCTAAAAGATGTTCAATTATCACAAATTTCTTGAAAGTTGTTAAATGCTTGAAAGTGGATTGTGTTAGTGTCACGTCTATCTCAAAGCAGGTGGTCAGACACTATAGCTGACTACTGTGTTCTTCAACTATAGCAGCCCCCTTTTCCATAAGGCAAGCAGGCCTACCGGTACTCAGTTTCCCCCAGGATTTATACACAGTGCTATCGTACCTGGCCACCATGCCAGGGCAGGCGAGTAAAGCAAAAGGTTCTTGCGGTTGGCAGATAGGCAATGACAGTCCAGGTAAAAGGCAGGCTAAGTTCTGGTAATAGTCCAATACATAGGTTTGCATAGCCTATTGTATTAGGGTGTGCATCCCAAAGCTCAAACACACGTGTGTGTGTGTGTGTGTGTGTATGTATTTGGCCCTGGCAAATTGCTCTCTCTGGGCCAGATTCAGATAGAATTAGACTATCGTAGAGTATCAGAAATACACTACGCCGCCGTTTTTTACCTGGCTCTACGTGGAATCCAGGTAGATTTTGTCCAGTAAACGACGGCGGCGTAGTGTATTTCTCCCTTTGCAATCCATCTGCGCGAGTAGGGGGCGTGAAGCATTTAAAATAGGCGCGTTCCCGCGGCGATCGAACTGCGCATGCTCCGTTCGCAAATTTCCCGCCGTGCATTGCGCGAAATCACGTCGTTACGTAATTTTTTCTTGAGTAGCGTCGTTTACGGAGATTCCTATTCCCGAACGAGTTACGTAAAAAAAAAAAAAAAAATTAAATTCGACGCGGGAACGCCATACTTAACATGGGCTGCGCACCGTTAGACCAGCAAAAAGCTGGTCTAACAGTACGTAAAAAAAAACAGACGTAAGCGATTGCGAAGACCGCTCGTATCTTCGTGGATCGCCGTAAAAACACATTTGCATATCCCGACGCATCAAAACGACATGAACTCCTCCCAGCGGCCGCAAAAATATCGCAACGTAGATCCGAGGGCTTACGAAGACGTAAGCCTCTCGGATCGAAGCCCGAAGCCGCCGTATCATGGTTTGAGGAATCAAACTGGTGATACGGCGCGCGAAATTTGAAATTACTCCTGTCTAACACCAGTTAGACAGGTGTAATTGCTCTGTGAATCTGGGCCTCTGTCTTCTATTATGGCAGAGCTGGTTAAAGGGAGATCTTTCCCATCCCACCCAATGGCCCGTTGCTACACAGAGCAATAATGATAATGCACACTAGGGGCCAGATTCACAGAGCCCTTACTCCGGTCTATCTCCTGTTGAGTACTCCGGAGTACTTTCAAATTACGCGCGTCGTATCATTAGTTTGAATCCTCAAACCATGATTCGACGGCTTCAGGCTTTGATCCGACAGGCTTACGTCTTCGTACGCCTTCGGATCTACGCTGCAATCTTTTTGCGGCCGCTGGGTGGAGTTTGGGTCGTTTTCCGCGTCGGGGTATGCAAATGAGCTTTTTCCGGCGATCCACGAAGTTACGATCGTCCTTCGCAATCTCTTACGGCATCTGTAGTCATCTTTTTGCTGCGTAAAGTTATACCAGCTATTAGCTGGTCTATAGTTAGACGGCCCATGTTAAGTATGGGCGTCGTTCCCGCGTCGAATTTCAATTTTTTTTTGCGTAAGTCGTCCAGGAATAGGAATGTATGTAAATGACGCTACTCAAAAAAAATTACGTAACGACGTTATTTCGCGCAATGCATGGTGGGAAATTTCTGAACGGAGCATGCGCAGTTCGATCGCCGCGGGGGCGCGCCTAATTTAAATGCTTCACGCCCCATAATCACGTATTTAAATTCCGCCGTACCTTACGGGCCGAAATCTTCCTGGATTCGACTTAGAGCCAGGTAAAATACGGCGGCGTAGTGTATCTCTGATACTCTGCGCCAGGGCAATTGTACCTGAATCTGGCCCTTGGTGATTAGGGTGTGCCCAGGCACACCCAGCACACCCTGTGTGCATGCCTATGGTCCAATATCTGGTCTTTTAAAATCAACTTTATCACAAATCACACTGATGACTATTTCTGTATTTTGTGTATTAAAAAAGGATGCTATGAGAACACCAAAGCCTTTGATTTATACAGTTGATTGATCTTCTGTATTCAGTACTCCAGGGTGTTTTCAAGAGCTCCAACAGGAAAACTGTGAAGAAATGGAGCACAAAGAAGTCAAAGTAGTATGGAATCCTCAGTGCCATTTTGAGTTTTCCCTTTAGGTCAGTGTTTCTCAATTTTTTTTGTCTTGCGGCGCACCAAAAAGATCTAAACATTTTTATGGCACACCTGAAAAGATTTAACAATTTTTGTGATGAAGAATAAATTTTTACATATATATTTAATTTTAAATTTAATGTGAAGTATGTGCCAGCTTTCGAGAGCAAATCAGATTGAAGAAATTGTTATCTTCTTTGTACTTTGGCTTGCTTCCTTGCTTTTCAGTTAACAGTTTCTCTTTCAGAGTTCCAGACATGATTAAGTATTTCTCCATCGCTAAATAATTAACAAACTTAATTTATCAGCAGCAGGTCCGCCATCAGGAATTACGGGGCCCCTTACACAGCTTCAGGCATGGGCCCCCTGGTGCAGAGAACCGGGGGGGGGGGGGGTGCTGCCGCATGAAATTGAGAAGCAGGGGGAGGGGTGCCGCGATTTGAGATAAAATAAATATTAAATATTAAATATTAAAAAATATATTTTTTTTATAAAGAAAAAAAAGAGGGGGGTTACCATCTGGGGCCCTGTGGGCCTCCAGGCACCTGGGCACCTCCAGACCCCTTTTTTTTTAGGGGGTTCCCATCCGGGCCCCTGGGGACCCCCGGGCCCCTTACAGGTGTACTGCCTGTACCCCCCTGATGGCGGCCCTGATCAGCAGCAAACTTGGAATGGAACGGTTTCTATCACTTTAATACAATAAAAGCGATTGAGTTCTCACAAAATCCTGCACAAGTCTTGCATTAAGAGAGTAACCAATGAATGATAGACTGACAGAGATTGCGTTTTTGTATATGTTACTTTTTTTAAATTTTGCAACATTAATTTACAGTTTAATTTTTCGCAATGTTAAATATTTCAAAACGCTAGTAATTTTTAATATTTTTCAAAACTCCCAGGGCACACCTGCAAATCTCACACGGCACACTAGTGTGCCATGGCACACAGTTTGAGAATCACTGCTTTAGGTCCACCAAAGTTAGTGAAACTGTTAATTGATTCTTCTGTTTATCCTAAAACACTTACTGTTCCATGTTTGAAAAGCTCTTCGCTCAATATCTCTTAGCGACCCCTCCTCGAACTTCTGGTTGGGAAGCATGTATCACATCACACTTATGTTTATGCAGAAGGCACAGTGATGAATTGGTAGCTGCTGTCAATGAAAACCCTGGGAGGAGAAGCAAAGCAGTGGCTTAGAATGTGAGGCTTTGAAACATCTACATGTCACAATGTAGCCCTGATCAGTAGCATGCACAGGTGTCTACATTGTGGACCCCATAGGGTCCTTGTAAGGCACCATAGTAAACCTGGGAGTAGAAACTGAGAACACAGAACTTACCTTTATAATGGTAACACTTTGATTAACTTTTTGCCCCCCCCCCCCACAAAATTGCTACTATGTTAATTCATCTGCTGTATCAGAACATGAAAGATAGAATAATATATAGTATTTTGTTTATGCTCATTTATATATTTTCTTTAAAATTATTTTTCTATGTTCCCCATATGTTGGCCTAGTGAAAAAGTCCAAAAACTGATCTAGACATATACAAATAAGAACTGAAAGCTACAAACTTTGCACAACATTGACTATATTGTGAAGTTTAGACCTTAGATAAAGTTCACATACTCCATGAAGGAATTTAAAAATCTATTTGGTATAAAATATTTTAAAACTGCTCCCAGATTGCAAAATACCTTAGAATATTTATCAACCCGTTAAACTGGATATAACAATTTGGTTTACCAATGATGAAACTTATTTTCCATAATTCAACACTTCAGCTTGTCACTCATTCTGACTCTTTTGTGCAATCTATTTCCAGTGTTTGTCCAATAATAGATAATTTGAGAATATGCAATTGAAGAATGTCTATAAAGAGTTTTCTCTTGTCAGCTCATTTCTTGAACCTTTGTGGAATATGGTTCCAGTGGTATCATAAACAATCATCATTGCATTGTAAAACAGGGAAATCTTCACTAAAACAGTGTTTTGATTTGGGTTGCCATAGTAATAAGTTCATGCTCACCTCTTTGGAGGCCTTATTATATAGAGTATCAGTGATTTGTTCAGAATGACTGGAGTTCATCTGTCAAAATGGGTTCTCCTTTTGTAAAATAATGATCTGGTGAATTCCTGAGTGGCAACAAATATTTTACAGCTTTAACGAGAAGAAGTATATACTCAAGCTCCAAAAAATCTATGCCATTATTAAATTAGAATAAATCATTTTGTACAGATATATCACTAAGAAATCTGCAATTCTAATGGGAGCATTTATATTTCATGCAAAGAGAATTATTAACTTTTACTTCAAAAATAAATTACATTAAATTTTTCATGGAAACTCCCCAAAGCAAAAAATAGCTTATATGTTGCAAGCACAGGAAATGTATGGTAGTATTTTTTCATGTTTCACTTGTAATACCATTACTGGTTATGCAATCACTTACATGCAACAAGAATACATATTTTCTGAAATTTGCAAAGGGTATAACATTAATGGATATATATATATATATATATATATATATATATATATATATATATATATATATATATACAGTATATATTGAAGGTAACAAAATGTTGGTACAGAGGCACTTATATATAATGTCAAATGATTATTATCTATCTATGGGGTGGATAAATAATGGAAGATCCTAATAATATATTAGTATTAATTATCTAATAAATAACATAATTTGCCTTTAGAACAAGCTTCAATTCTTTTTTAAATGCTGCCATGCAAGTAGTACATTTTATGTAGAAGGATATTGCGCTATTTTTGAAGGGCAAAACTTCAAGTTCGTGTAGGATTTAAGTGGGCCAGAACTTAAAAATTAAAGTTTTGCTATTTCAATAGGCATCCCTATGCTGTGAGTGTCATAACAGTCTGAGATCATTTAAGACACTGTGCCTGTGGATTTGTCTTTTCTCTATCTCTTTTGCTGCTTCTTAAATATTCTCCCACTAGTTATGAGATGTCATGAATCAGATGTGACCAGAACTGTGTGGACTGCTCAAGTGAACCAGACGTATATAGGTGAAGAAAGTAATAATTTATTAATGAAATGTGAATAATATGTAACGCAACCACCTCCAATAACACACAGTGCACAACAAACCAATATTAGACAAGACCCCAAAATAACAATAATCAGACGAATAAATATAGCCAAAAGGGAATACCGCAATCATAGTCTAGCTAAGCCATGGTCATAACGGGAGATCAGCAAATGGGGGACAAGGAGCAATAGACAGGGTGAAAGGGATCAGATAGCATTTCGATTACGCAGCACAATATTAAGTGTATGTGAATCTACCCCCATAAGTCTATATACAGGTGCTGTACAGTGTTTCAGAAAACCAACAGGAACACAAATAGCAAAACAAAAACTAGCCATGTCTCGGCCTGAACTATACAAAATACAGGCCCTAACAGGTTGAGCAAGCCTACAGCTTATCATCTTCCACATATACAACTTGCTAGCTTTTACCAACCTCTTGCTCTGACAGACAGGAGTTGTCTGATTTTCCCAGGCTGAGAGCACTGGCTGGCTGTCTCAGCTGAGCATAAATTGGCATGGGGGGGAAAGGACCAAGATCCAAACTTGATTGTGGATCAGAGATCCCTGAACGTGTATGAGAGGAGCCTGAGCGATGTATAAACCCCCAAGCAGGACTTTTCCTGGCTCTCTGGGATGCTCTGCTATAGAATTAATTTCCTAAAGTCAAACCACTTTTTTTTAGCAGAAATCTCTGAAAGGTTATTAGCTATAAAATGCAAGACTCATGTAGAGTTGAGCTCATAAGCAGGTAGTGAGACATACTTGTTTATACCTTGGTTTAAAATGATTCTGTGATGAATAAAGTATGGGGGCTTCCACTGATAACCTCTACCTTGAAAATATTAGTTCCATGGCTGTCATGCTGAGCCTTTGGATTTTAAGCTTCCTAAATCTCCAACCAGGAGCAAGCATCGAGAATCACAGTCAATGTTTTATTTTAATTTTTTTCAAAAGAAGGCCAGTATTGGAAGCCAATAAACTTTTCCTTATTAATGGCAGAATTGCTATAATCAGGGTAGTTAACATGGTAACTAATGCAATATTCCCATGTGAGTGGATAAATGACCTGACACTCTTTGCTGGAAGGGACAGTCCAACCCGACTGTACGTATGCTTCTGGGTTAAAATTTCAGCCCCCCGATTGGACGCGCCCCCCGGTACTCTCCATATGATTGGATGGCGCCGATGAGCATCACAACGTTACCATGGTGACCCCTGCTATTTATGTAGTAAGCGACGGTATGCGTGTACCCACTTCAGAAGACGTAAACAATACGAAACGTGCGTAAAGCGGATACACGCACACCCCCACGCACTTCCGGGTTGATCAGCTGATCGCCTGTGGAACGCACGCCGTTTCCATGCTGGTACGGCCATTGTTTAGGCAGAGGCGTTGTAGTAGTCTCACATGATATAGAATAGGCACCTGTTTCCATTGGATATACATTTTTTTACCCTTGCTTTTATTCAATTTTCATTTTTCAATTCATGCGGTGGGTATGCATTTTGAGCTCACTATAGTAATTAAGCACAGTTACAGTATTAAGTTTATGTTTTATGTTTACTATTATGCACTTAATGAAGCACTACTGCTGACACTTTACTTGGGTAACAAAGCAACTAGGATATATTGTCCTTGAGTGCACATTACTTTTGGGATAACACAGCCTTACTTCATAGCGGAAGGTTGCCCCATCAGAGCCCTATTTCCACCCATCTGGGTGATCTACTGGCCCAACAACACAACCTATCAGCGACAGCGCCACTACCCCCATCACTTTCTACACTTCTCTAATATACTCCTCTAGGGGAGTCATATATACGGGGGGGCTGCAGTCGTATATATCAATTGTACCAATACCCCCTAGTACACTTCCTAAGCGCAGTTTATCCATCTGTAAACTTTTCCTTATGACCGAATATCTTTACCAGTCCTAAGTGTGCAATGACAGCCTGCAGATTGTTAGACAGTTCTGTCACACCTAGGGCCAGATTCAGGTAGGAGAGTGGATCTTTTTGGTGTAGTAACGTTTCTCATTTATGTTACTCCGCCAAAACTTTAGGAGCAAGTACTGTATTCACATAGCACTTGCTCCTAAAGTTGCAGCGGCGTAGCAAAAATGAGCCCGCGGAATTCAAATTGGGCGGGTAGGGGGCGTGTATTATTTAAACTAGGCGCGATCCCGCGGCGAACGTCCTGCGCAAGCGTCGACTGTCAGTGCCCATGCTCCAAATTCTGTCAGGGAACGTCAATGACGTCAATCCCCATTCACGGACGTTTTACGCAAACGACGTGAAAATGTTTAAATTCGACGCGATGACGACGGCCATACTTAACATAGGATACTCCACCTAGGGGTCATGTTTTTCTTTGCGCCACGTATCGCTTACGGAAACGTCGGAAAATCATTGCGTCGGGCCCGAGTACGATCGTGAATTTCCGATTCTCGCTGATTAACATATTCTCTGCGTTAATCAGCGGGAACGCCCTGAGCGCCATTTTTAAAATTGCAGTTCCGATACGACGGCGAAATACAATTACGCCGCTCGTATAGGAAATCCAACCCGGCGTTTCATGTTTTCTGCTTACAGAAAACAGAAACGCCAGCTCAAAGTGAGAGTTAGGCTGGAGTATCACTGATACTCCAGCCTAACTCTACCTGAATCTGGCCCCTAGTCTATATCTCTTTGACCAGTAGGGACAAAAATGTTATGATGGTATGAGAAAGCTCTGACTTATATGCTAGAAAGTCAATATTTGCATGCAAAACCCAAATCCAGGGCACTTTAGAAGATGAAACTATAGGCCAGATTCAGGTAGAGTTATGCCGGCATATATTGAGATACGCCGCGTAAGTGTAAAGTTGAGCCGGCTTATCTTTGCACCATACCCACAAAACTAGATACGCCTGAAAATAGGCTTCCTCCGACCGGTGTAACTTTCCTGTGGCGGCATAACTTAGGCTCATATTTACGCTGGGTGCATCTTGTGCAGCCATTGATTTCCTATTCAAATATGCAAATGAGAGAGATATGCCGATTCGTGAACGTATTTGGGTCCGGCACAGGCTAAGTCCGCCGAGCGTAAGTGTTAAGTCCGGCATAAAGTTATTCCTACAAATAGCTGGTTTATCTTTGCACCTGATGGGCACATATCAGCTGGAGAACAAGAGGGGTTGCTCAGCTTGCTAAGTTCGTATATATATATATATTAGAGGTGTCGAATTTAATCGCTGCATCGGTGCATCGCGATTCGGGTGTCCTCGATGCTGTACCGATGCATGCGATCGTATTAATCGATGCCTAGCCCCGCCCCCTCCCGGGAGAGCGCTCCGTGCAGCAGTTCCCTAATTTCCTACTGTATCCTGCGCTGCGCTCATGTTACTTCCTGGTCCGCCTCTCTCCTCTTTCTCTGAGCTCTTACGTCTCACGTTCCTCCTGGCGTCAGTCCCGCCCACTGACTGTAGCTATCAAGCTCAGAAGAGAGACGGGAGGGGCTGACGCCAGGAGAGATGTGAGACGTGAGAGGAGATAGGAGAGAGAGAACATCCACATTAAACAGATCAGGGGGCAGAGCCGAGTGTTGTTAACCGTCAACCTGCTGGTTTCGTTGTATCCCGGGACAAGCCAAGAAGAAAGCTGCATTTCAGCTTCCTCCTCTCTCAGCTTTATGGCCAAGTTTGGGCAGCATGACTTAAAAAGAAGAAAGAGAATATTGCTCTGTGTATTGGTAGAAGCGAGAGCAAGTTATCAAGGTAATGAAAACGTTTAAAATAACATGTGGTAAGAAACACAGACCCAGGAAAAGTTTAACTCGGAGAGAAACTATTTTTTTTAATGTGACTACAGACAAAATTGAAGAATGAAAGTAATGATATTAACTATTTCATACATTTACTGTTGTGTAACACTTTCTGCTCCCCATTCTGTCTCCCAGCTCCATCATTAATAGAGTAACCATAGCCAAAGCAGACCATGCAATAGGGTTGGAGCTCAAACGAACAGGCGTCCCAGTAGTCTGGCTAGTCAGTGGTTTAAGCAGGTAGAAAACACATTCTAATGTGGACAAATTTTATATATATATATTAGGGGTGCCGAATTGGCAGGCCATTCCGGGCAGTCACATGAGCGCGGCATAGACAAACAATGAGATCATCTCCTGTGCTATGTCTGCAGTCTCTGACCATCTCCTGTGCTATGTCTGCAGTCTCTGACCATCTCCTGTGCTATGTCTGCAGTCTCTGACCAACTCCTGTGCTATGTCTGCAGTCTCTGACTATCTCCTGTGCTATGTCTGCAGTCTCTGACCATCTCCTGTGCTATGTCTGCAGTCTCTGACCATCTCCTGTGCTATGTCTGCAGTCTCTGACCATCTCCTGTGCTATGTCTGCAGTCTCTGACCATCTCCTGTGCTATGTCTGCAGTCTCTGACCATCTCCTGTGCTATGTCTGCAGTCTCTGACCATCTCCTGTGCTATGTCTGCAGTCTCTGACCATCTCCTGTGCTATGTCTGCAGTCTCTGACCATCTCCTGTGCTATGTCTGCAGTCTCTGACCATCTCATGTGCTATGTCTGCAGTCTCTGACCATCTCATGTGCTATGTCTGCAGTCTCTGACCATCTCCTGTGCTATGTCTGCAGTCTCTGACCATCTCCTGTACGATGTCTGCAGTCTCTGACCATCTCCTGTAGCATGCCTGCAGTCTCTGATCATCTCCTGTAGCATGCCTCCAGTCTCTGATCATCTCCTGTAGCATGCCTGCAGTCTCTGATCATCTCCTGTAGCATGCCTGCAGTCTCTGATCATCTCCTGTAGCATGCCTGCAGTCTCTGATCATCTCCTGTAGCATGCCTGCAGTCTCTGACCATCTCCTGTAGCATGCCTGCAGTCTCTGATCATCTCCTGTAGCATGCCTGCAGTCTCTGATCATCTCCTGTAGCATGCCTGCAGTCTCTTATCATCTCCTGTAGCATGCCTGCAGTCTCTGATCATCTCCTGTAGCATGCCTGCAGTCTCTGATCATCTCCTGTGCCATGTCTGCAGTCTCTGACCATGTCCTGTGCCATGTCTGCAGTCTCTGACCATCTCCTGTGCTATGTCTGCAGTCTCTGACCATCTCCTGTGCTATGTCTGCAGTCTCTGACCATCTCCTGTACTATGTCTGCAGTCTCTGACCATCTCCTGTACTATGTCTGCAGTCTCTGACCATCTGCTGTAGCATGCCTGCAGTCTCTGATCATCTCCTGTACCATGTCTGCAGTCTCTGATCATCTCCTTTAGTATTTTCGGGGGAGAGCCATGCCCACTTGCGCTGCAATCGTGATGCAACGTGATGCATCGCGGAATCGAATCGAATCGAATCGTGGAGTTGATAATCGTAATCACATCGAATCGTGAGACCGGTGAAGATGCGCAGCCCTAATATATATATATATATATATATATATATATATATATATATATATATTATTATTATTATTATAGGGCCCAGAGGTATTGCATTTAAAAACACCCATAAAATGATGTCCTAAGCCTCAGTCTTAAAGTCTTGAAGTAATCACTTACTCCTTTTAGAAAATAAGTGGATTAAAAATCAGATTAACTCCTTAAGGACCACCACATGTACATTTACGTCGGCAGAATGGCACGGACAGGCATATTGGCGTACCTGTACATCCCTGTCTAGACGTGGGTCAGGGGTCCAACGGACCCCCACCCTCCCGGTACTTGCGGCGGTCCCCGTGGCTGCAGGAGCGATCCGGGATGAGAGGACGGCTGTTCGTTTTTGTCCGCCCCCCTCCGGATCGCTCCCAGCCAATCCGATCCCTCCTTGCTCTGAACTTCCTCTGCCGGTATAATGTAAACACAGGCAGAGGAAGTGATGTCATCTCTCCTCTCAGCGGTATTTTCAATCCGCCGAGAGGAGAGAAGACATCACAAGTAAGTCGCACCAACACTACACTGACACCATAGGCACATTAGCCCCTTCCGATCACCCCTCCCCCCCAGCCCCCTGTCACACTGTCACTGATTGCAGTGATCATATATTTACTGATCACTGCATTTAGTGTCAGTGTGACAGTTACTGTGACAGGCAGCTAGTGTTAGGTCCAGGGAACCCCTCCTACCCCCCCTAATAAAGTTTTTAACCCCTTGATCACTGTCCTAGTTAACCCTTTCACCCCCTATTGCCAGTGTCACTAAGCGATAATTTTTCTGATCGCTGTATTAGTGTCACTATTGCTGCTAGGTAGCTATTTTTTTTTGCGATTTTTTTTTACTAAAGACATGTGGCTGAATACATTTTGGCCTAAATGTTTGACTAAAATTTAGTTTATTAGATTTTTCTTATAACAAAAAGTAGAAAAATATATATATTTTTTTTTTAAATTCGGTCTTTTTCCATTTATATCGCAAAAAATAAAAATCGCAGAGACAATCAAATACCATCAAAAGAAAGCTCTATTTGTGGGAAGAAAAGGACGCAAATTTTGTAATTTTGTTTGGGAGCCAAGTCGCACGACCGCGCAATTGTCTGTTAAAGCGACGCAGTGGCAAATTGTAAAAACACCTTTGGTCATTTAGCAGCATATTGGTCCGGTCCTTAAGTGGTTAAACCTAATACCAATGCCTAGTTATTTAATTGTAAATAGTGCAGCTATTGCTTTTCCTTATTATTATTAAATATTTTTTTATAAATATAAATATGTAGAAATTACTCAATCTATGGGTTTTGCTAGGCCTATTTAGAGTGATATTCAGCAATGTATTTACACATTTCATTCAAGTTATCTCCCATTTGTGAAGAACCTATAAAATATAATGACCCGTCAGACTGCATATAAACAACTAAATTTATTGTGTTCAAAATTCTGGAAATGTCAATATTCCAAAAGGTAGTTTTACGGTTCATTCAAGCACTGATAAGAAATCATTACACTTTTTAAGAATATTGACAATTGTGAAGCGGCATTTAATGGATAGAGAGCCTTTTATTCAGTTCGTTAGTCTGGGCATAACTAATTGACTCTTCAAGTCTCCAGTGCCCGAATCTCTAAACCAACTTCAGCATCAAACTTTTAAAACCTCTAACTTTGTACTTTAAATATGTAGGAGAATTGTTTATGATGGAATCAAGAAACACTTGTATCTAACATCTTTTTCGGTGTATATATAATTTTAAATATTCTACTGGCTATCTTTTCTAACATCAAATATATTCTGTCTAATTTTTTTTAAATTAGGTAATAATAGTTAACAGTATCGGTAGTACAACTTGTTCAGCTAGGTCAATTTTAAAGGCTTAAATTAGCATTTTGTTAAATTGTGAATGTCAAAAAAATGCTACAATGGATTTGGGGGAGAGAAAGTTGAATTATAGAATAAGACATTTGACTTTATCGATCTTTTTATAGTCTAAAAATATAGTGGGTAATTATCTGCCTAGACTCATTAATTGATTTAGCTCTCCATGGGAAAGTAAAAATCAACAATAAATTGGTTCTTTTCCGATAGTTTTTAATGTTTCTGCCAATAGTACATAGTGTTTTGTTAATTGAGGCTTGAGACATTGTATGATTTTATGGAAACAATACGATAGCAACTTCTTGAGAAAAAAGTCTAAAGTTTGGCTTATAACTCTACAGCGAATTTGATGTACCAACCAAATTCATTCATACTGTATTTATAAATAAATTCTAACACATTTTTACTACTCTAAATACACATAAAGGTTAAATTGTGTAGTATATTATGTTTATCTTTAGTTCTCAAAATGTCTTTTCTTTGTTTCACATGAGTTAAACGGAGATGATAAAACAAGCAGTTTGCAAATTAAAGATATTGAAAAGTTTCTTCCAGAGAGTGACAGGTGACATCTCTAAGAGATGTTTGCTCTCTCCTACAAAAATTATTTTATCTTTTAGTTAAGGTGCTGGAACTAGAGAAAGAAAATAATTATGACCAAAAAATTTATAGCTTTTTATATGTTTAAAGGTATTACTTAATATTAGTAAGTTTAAAGGTAATTTGGGGAAACAAGGAAAATAGTAGCTATTGATTTCATCAATTAATTTACTTCTCACTGTCAAAATACAGCCATTAAAAGGTCTCACTCAGATGTGTTATACTGCTTTATTGATTGTTTTTTTAGGAAAAATATCAATAGTTTTGTATAGATCTGAAACACACATGTTCCTTAATTATTGATCAAGAAATAGTTGCTCAGAGCAGGAGGATTCAAAGAAATTAAAAGGACAAACTTACCTCAATAAAAACATATTATACATACCCTGTTTTAGTTACATTACTGACTTATTGAAACTTTTATGTGAAAATAAAATCATTTGTAATAAAATAGCTGCACATTTTCAATATTTTACAAATCATTTTTCAAATATTTTTACTATATTAAGAGACATGCAAAATAAAAATGAGAAGTTGTGCTACAGTAGAAAATATATATATATACAGGGTGGACCATTTATATGGATACACCTTAATAACATTGGAATGGTTGGTGATATTAACTTCCTGTTTGTGGCACATTAGTATATGTGAGGGGGGAAACTTTTCAAGATGGGTGGTGACCATGGCGGCCATTTTGAAGTCGGACATTTTAAATCCTACTTTTGTTTTTCAATAGGAAGAGGGTCATGTGACACATCAAACTTATAATGGTCACCACCCATCTTGAAAAGTCCCCCCCCCCCCACACATACTAATGTGCCACAAATAGGAAGTTAATATCACCAACCATTCCCATTTTATTAAGGTGTATCCATATAAATGGCCCACCTTGTATATATATATATATATATATATAGGGCCAGATTCTCAGCGGCGCTACGCCTGCGTAAATGTATATGCGCGGCGTAATAGTAAATGTGCGCCTGCGTATCGATGCGCGGTAAACACAGAACCACATACGCGCGATTTTTTTTTCCGTCTGGGCGGCGAAAATGCATTAAGCTAGCGCGGCGTAGGCGCATAGTTACGCATCAAAAATATTCAGTTCCCATTGAATTAGCATGCAAATATGCAAATGAGGGAGATGCGCGTATTCCCGAAAGTACGCGCGTCCGGCGTTGGCTACTCGTGGTGCGCGTAACTCGAAAGCCTTGAGTAAACATACCCCTCATAAAAGCACGGGTAACTTTGCTCAAGGCCGTGTGCAAGTCAGCTGGAGAGCAACTACAGCAGCACCGTAACGGACTAGCTGAGCAATCACACTTACTGGACAAGACATTCATATGCCAATGATGCCAGGGCCAGCCATGGTCTTATCAATACTAAGGTATGCAGAGGAAGAGGAGCATAGAAGGAGGAGGAGGAGGACGGGGGCACGTGAGAGGATCTACCGAGCGCGCATGAGCCTCTTTGGCATGGGTGATGAGGAGGTGTATCGCATCTTCAGATTCAGCCCTGCTGCCATCCTGGAAATAACCACAGCCCTGCAGGATGACATCACCAGCCAGACATACCGCTCACGTGCACTGCAGCCACTGGTGAAGGTCCTGGCAACACTCCATTTCCTGGCCAGTGGATCATTCCAGCGTACAAGTGGAGTGGTGGCTGGGATGTCACAAACCAGCATAAGCAGATGTGTGCACCAGGTTGTCCCCGCAATCCTCAGACGCATGTCCAACCAGTTCATCAGACCCACCACTGTGCACCTGCGGCAGAAGGCAATGACAGATTTCTACAGAATTGACGGATTCCCACGCACCATCGGGGCCATTGATTGCACACATGTGGCACTCCAGCCCCCCAGTGCCACAGAGCACATATACCGCAATCGGAAGCATTGGCATTCCATCAACGTACAGGTGATAGCCGATGCCAAATACCTCATATGGCACGTCCGTGCCAAAGACCCTGGGTCCAGCCATGACAGCTACATCTACCGTCAAAGCAACATCCCCGAAGATTTTGAGCAGGACATGTATGGGGACAGCTGGCTGGTTGGTGAGTGACATGGGTGGCAGCCATGACTATCCCCTCCCATGATGCACAACAGAAGTGGCACATGCATGACTACCATCCTCCTGTGTTTTCCCTTACAGGTGACTCTGCATATACACTGGGACCCCATCTCATGACTCCTTTCCGGAACCCCCAAACCAGAGGAGAGAGAAGATACAATGAAGCACACATCAAAACCCGTGCAGTGGTGGAGCGCACATTTGGCCTCCTGAAGTCCCGTTTCCGCTGCCTGGATAAGTCTGGGGGGGCCCTATTGTATTCCCCCAACTTTGTCGGTCAGATCATTGGTGCATGTTGTATTCTGCACAACTTTGCCATGCGAAAGGGCCTGCATATTGCCCTACGTGATGACCTGACCCCCCAACCACACAGCCCCCCCCCGCCAGAGGAGACCCCGTCAGCTGATGGAAGAGCAGTCAGGAGTGTCCTCGTGTTACGAATCTTTGACCTTTAAACACACACATACAGCATGGCACACAGACAATGCACGCGTGTACACCACTGATGTCCCTAGATCACACACACCACATGCACATCGCATTGGATTAGCCCAAGTCCAGCATGTAGGACTTGGGAGCAGCAACGCCACGTCAAGGCCCCAATGATGTTGCTGTCCATTCATACACCTTTCACACATCATTCATACAGCCGTGGGGTTAACTTCACCTCCACGGCCGAGGGTGACACCCCTTACTGTCAGGAGTGCCACCCTCTCACATTCACACACCATTCACACTGCACCGTGTGCAGTATCCAAAAATATATAAAAATAGCTCTTATCCAGAGCATAACAAAAAATAAATAAGCTCTTATCTAGAGCATAACAAAAAATAAATAAGCTCTTATCCAGAGCATAACAAAAAATAAATAAGCTCTTATCCAGAGCATAATACTAAAGAAAACTCAAATTAATGGGCCTGGCGGGGGCTCTGCCTGGTGCCACGGGTCCTGCCCCTCACTTGCCTGGGGGCAGCCCTAGATGGGGGGGGGGAGCAGGTTGAGGAGGAACATCCCCACGTCCCTCCCTGGCTGCCTGCATGCCCTCCAGGGCAACCGCTATGCGGGTCTGCACAGCAGTCTGCGCCTCGATAGCAAGGCGCAGGGCCTGAACCTCCCCCACAAGTTCTGAGGTGTTTTCCTGCAGCTCCCCCAAGCTGGTCAGCGTTGCTGCGCTGTTAACAGCAACATCCTGGATGGCATCTGTTATATTGTCCGAGGATGCCAGGCTGTCGGCCAGGCGCCTCATCTCCTCCACGACCTCGGCCAGGTGTTTATTTTGCTGGTCCTGCTGTCTGACCAGCTGTTCCGGCAGGACCTGGGATACACCCCTGGTCTTTGACGTTGCCTTGCGGGGAGTGGCAGGGGACCGGGCATAAGGGGAGGATGTTGAGGGGCCGGAGATGAGGGGGGGGAAAGAGAGGGACTGGAGAGGTTGGAGGGGGACACTGAGGGGTTTGCTACAGGTAGAGGAATAGCCTGGGCTGGTCCAGCCAACCCACCATCCTCCTCCACAACAACATAGAGGGCCTGGTCCTGGACTACCACACCCTCCTCAACCACCTCCTCCGTTGAGGTGTGCCCACTTCCCTCCAAGTCCTGTTCCAGGGGGGCAGCCAGAGGGACTGTATCTTCAGGGGATGGATCCTGATGGGCCCTGGCATCAACAGATTAGGCATGTGCATTTCGTTTCGTTCCGAATCGAAATTCGGACGAATTTTCCATTATTCGGACATTCGGATGCATACGAATTTCCGAATTGCTATAATAACGAAAAATTTCGACCGTTTTCCGAATTCGTTCATTTTCGACCGAATTTCGAAAAAAAAAAAAAAAAAAGTCGAAATCGATTTTTTTTTTCGAATTCCGAATCGAATACCCGCGGACTAAATTCGATCGGAATTCGAAAAAAAAAAAAAAAAAAAAAAATCGAATTTAATTCGAAAAAAATTCTATTAGAAAAGAGACTATTTGTTTTCTAATCTGGTTGAAATATTTTCGATTTCGACCGTTTTTTTCGAAATTCGGTCGAAAACGAACGAATTCGAAAAACGGTCGAAATATTTTCGATTTCGACCGTATTTTTCGAAATTCGGTCGAAAACGAACGAATTCCGAAAACGAATTCAACACATGTAACGAACCTAACTTAACGAAATTTATTAAATGACGAATTGAAACGAAACGAAACGAAACGAATTTTTCACTTTTGCACATGCCTACAACAGATGGCCCCGCTCCCTCCTGCACATCTGTGGATGACACAAAAGATGCCCATGTTGGTGGAGCCACACACTTGGCACATGTTCCCTTCCACCCCCATACATGTACACAACAGATAGAATAGAAAACACACTTACCTGTCCTCACGGCTGGCTTCTGGGACTCATAGCCCCCAACTCCCTCTACCTGCTCCGTCTGCAGGCAGCGGGCAACCACCTTCTCCTCCTCAGTCAGGCGGACAGGGCAGGGTGGGCCCCCTCCAGTGCCCCTGGCATGCCGAGCTATGGCAGCCAGCTTGCCCTTCACATGACGCCGCAGGTCATTCATTTTCTTTTGAATGTCCTGCGGTGTCCGGACCTCATGAGAGAGGGCATTGACCTGGCACGCCACCCTCATTAATATCTGATCCCTCCGGGACTTGCTGGTCCGGGCACTGTCAGCACCATGGAGCCGCGAGTCATACTTCTCCATGGCCCGTATGACAATGGCCCTCTCCTCTGGGGAGAAATTCTTCTTCCTCCTCTCCTTAACAGCAGTTGCCATCTTGTCCAGCACAAACTTTCGCCGTCACTCTCTAAAAAATGGGAGACGTTTGCGCTGCACGGGCGCATGTGTGGGCGCATTATATACCCTGCGCCGGCGCATCGTAGGGAGGCTTTGCGCATGCGCAGAAGGCATCCACGTCACGGCGCGGGTCAACCACGTCATGGCGCGGGTCATCCATGTCACGGCGCATGCTCCGTTCGTCCCGGCCTGCATTTGCATGGGGTCACGCTTCATTATAATGCAACACGCCCACTTCCCTCCTACTTTGGAGTTGCGCCGGATTACGCCCATGATTTTACGCGACGCAGGCGCATCTTGGAGCGCATTTACTTAGGGAATACGGTACTTGCCACTCCGTGTTACGTCGGCGTAGTGCATCTGAGATGCGCAACGCCTGCATAATTAGCCGCACATCTACGAGAATCTGGCCCACAGTATCTCAAAAGATCATTTTTTTTACAAAAGTGAGTACACCCCTCACATTTATGTAAATATTTTATTCTATCTTTTTATGTGACAACACTGAAGAAATTACACTTTGATACAATGTAAAGTAGTGAGTGTACAGCTTGTATAGTAGTGTAAATGAGCTGTCTCCTCAAAATAACTCAACACGTAGCCATTAATGTCTATACCGCTGGCAACAAAAGTGAGTACACCCCTATGTGAAAATTTCCAAAACTGGCCCAATTAGCCATTTTCCCTCCCTCATGCCATGTAACTCATTAGTGTTACACAGTCTCAGCTGGTGTGTTAAATTTGGTGTTATCGCTCTCACTCTCTTATGCTGGTCACTGGAAGTTCAACATAGCACCTCATGGCAAAGAAATCTCTGAGGAATTGAAAAAAAATATGTTTCTCTACATAAAGATAACATAGGCCCTGAAACTGAGCTGCAGCACAGTGGTCAAGACCATACAGCAGTTTAACAGGACAGGTTCCACTCATAACAGGCCTCTCCATGGTCAACCAAAGAAGTTGATTGCACATGCTCGTGTTATATCCAGAAGTTGTCTTTGGGAAATAGATGTATGAGTGCTGCCAGCATTGCTGCAGATGTTGAAGGGTTGGGGGGGTCAGCCTCTCAGTGCTTAAACCATACGTCGCACACTTCATCAAATTGGTCTGTATGACTGTCGTCTGAGAAGGAAGCTTCTTCTTAGGATGATGCACAAGAAACTCTGCAAATAGTTTTCTGTAGACAAGCAGACTAAGGACATGGATTATTGGAACCATGTCCTGTGGTCTGAAGAGACCAAGAAAAACGTATTTGGTTCAGATGGTGTCAAGTGTGTGCGGCGACAACTAGGTGAGGAGTACAAAGACAAGTGTGTCTTGTCTACAGTCAAGCATGGTGGTGGGATTGACATGGTCTGGGGCTGCATGAGTGCATGAGTGCTGCTCGCACTGGGGAGCTACAGTTCATTGAGGGAGCCATGAATGCCAACATGTCCATTGACATACTGTAGCCATTCATGACCCCCTTCCTTCAGAGACTGGGCCAGAGGGGAGTATTCCAATATGATACAAACCCAAACACACCTCTAAGACGACCACTACCTTGCTAAAGAATCTGAGGGTAAAGGTGATGGACTGGCCACGCATGTTTCCAGACCTAAACCCTATTGAGCATCTGTGGGTCATCCTCAAATTAAAGGGGGAAAAGCACATGGTCTCTAGCATCCACCAGCTCCATGATGTCACCATAGAGGAGTGGAAGAGGACTTCAGTGGCAACCTGTGAAGCTCTGGTGAACTATATGCCCAAGAGGGTTAAGGCAGTGTTGGAAAATTATGGTGGCACACAAAATATTGACACTTTGGGCTCAGTTTGGACAATATCACATAGGGGTGCACTCGCTTTTGTTACCAGCGGTTTAAACATTAATGGCTCTGTGTTGAATTATTTTGAGGGGACAGCAAATTTACACTATTATACAAGCTGTAGACTCACTACTTCATGTAGCAAAGTGTAATTTCTTCATTGTTGTCACATAATAAAATATTTACAAAAATGTGAGGGGTGTACTCACTTTTGTGAGAATCTGTATGTGTATATATATATATATATATATATATATATATATATATATATATATATATATATGTACATATATATATATATATATATATATATATATATATATATATATATATATATATATATATATATATATATATATACTATATTTATTTGCATTACGGACTTGATGAAGCTTTTATGTGAAAATAAAATCATGTGGGGTGCATGCGTGGAGCTGACCGAGCAAGACAAGCTTGCCTAGAGTCTGTTGTTGAAAAAGGAGTGTGGCTTGCCTTACCATTGCAGCGTGCCATCTCAGGAAACGCATCCATTACCAGGTGATGCCATCTCCCTGCTGTCATCCCTGCTTTGCTTCTCAAGCCCTGGTCTGATGCTGAGTTCCTCCAGATGCCAGCTACCACCTGATGGAGTGATACCAATACCAGCCGAGCGAGCGCTGCCGCAGCTGCTTGGATTCAGGAAGCAGGTGGCAGAAGTGGTCACCCTGACTTCATTTATATATTGATATGCTTGTTTTTACACACCTAAATGTGAATGCATATACTATATGCTAATTAATGTGTTTATCCAACATCTACTCTTAGAGGCACCTCTCTTCTTGTTGTTTGTTTGCAGTCTGTAATCAGGTTTCTGTTCCCCATGACGGCAGCCCTCAGAGCCCCTGAACATTGTGCTCCCATTTTTTCCACACTATAATTAGTTTCACATGGACTCCTAGAGACTATGTCTGGTTATGATACCAAATGCTGCTAATTGACAAAGTACAGGACTATTAGATTCTTGCGCATTTACCTGTATTTTCTGCCTAGTGTCTTGCATCTCCTGAGACCACACAGCTGAGAAGCAATGTTTCCCAATCCCCTTTTGATCTATGTCTCCCCCACATACTCCCAGGAGCATGTGGCATCGACACAATGGTTTACAGCCGCTCTAAGCAAAAATGTAAGTTGAAAATGATCTAAGATGTCATCGTCAGAGCCTCCTCCAAGATGGGGATAGCCCCAACCCCCTAGCCAGCAACACCACACACTCCTAAACAGACCCAGATGCAATAAACAGTGAGTCATATACTAATTCCAGAGTGATCACTTTAGCTCTGCAATTTGATAATTTACAGCCTGACTTGCTCTGCCATTTCGAGTAGATGCCCACAAACGTCCTGAAGCACACCTCTGACATGATCACAGAGAAGCTGACCTGTGAAATTCATAGACTAGGTCGGCATACCTCAGAGCTTGAGCAGCAGGCAGATGACATAAAAATCTTCACCAATAATCACTCAGAGGAACCAGAGATCCTGTGTGAAGAAAATCTTACTCTTCAGTCCCATGTCGAGGATTTTTAGAACAGGGCCAGACGTTCTATCCTATGCATACGAGGCATACCGAGACAGTGACAGACCTACAGTCCACCATTACTGCACTCTTTCAAGAATTGGTGGATAGAATCCACCAAACCCTGGTCCCACACCCAGAAGACTACCCCCATGACAACGTAGTGAAGCTACACTTTTTAATAAAGAACAATTGCTGACGGCGTCTCATCACAATACGTTGTAGGTATTCCAAGGAAACCCTGGTTACCCTGGCTAAATGGAAAGCCTTGAAGCCTCACCTGTGGATCCTACAACAACACCGCATTACTTACCATTGTAGCTTCCCTTTCTTCATTCTCTTTTCCTATAAGGGATCCTTCTACCTTTGTAAGTCGGCAGAATACCTCCAAACTACACTCCAGGCATCTGGCACCCCAAGACACCGCTACTGAGGGCTTCTGTCGCTGTTCTGAATCCCACGCCCGAGGAAGCTATAAACTTTACCTGGGGTGAAGGCCTCTTCAAGCACTCACAAACTAGGAAGTTTTATCTCACCAGTTTCAGCTCCTGAAGACACCAACTAATTTCTTCCAGGTGTATGAGACACCCCTTCTCTTTCCTCTCATACTCCTAGCGAGCCCACGTGGGACTTCCACACCACTGTGTCTAAATGAAGTACTCGGTTGTACTGTATGTACTCACTTTAATTTAATTACACTATAATTGCATTTGCTTTTTCTTCCAAATCTCCCCCCTTCCCTTTCCCCCCTTTCCACCCTTTACTACTCCCCCCCAACAGTTATCTGGTACACCCTGATATTCAAACATCAAAGACTCACATCTATCCAGCTTGATGCCCCCGACCAGGATTTCTACTTGGTCTACAGCAGGCTACAGCAAGCTTGATCCGAGCTAGAGTTTTTTAGGCCTCTGGTCTTCTGCCAGGAAAGGGTTTACCCATTGGTGGCACTGTCGGTCTCTTGGATCGCAGTACCAGTGTCCACCAAAGGGTGTCTTCCTACACTCAGGATCTGTAGTAAGAGGACTCACCTGCTAGTGGCACTGTTGGATCCTTGGATAATGGTACCGGTGTCCACCAGTGGGTGTATCCTGGCAATGTGGAGCAGACAGCACCTCCTGTGCCCAGGTGTCACTTGAGGCCAAATATAGACATTCACATAAATACCTGGCTGATTATTGCTCTCATCACCTTGGTATCTTCCTTGTGCCCTGATCCATACCTGCTTCCTGATAATCTGAACCTGTTCCTGAACCTGTTACCTGAGTGCCTGATCCGTCTCCCTGTTCTGATCCCTATCCTGTCCCACATGTTACCTTGCATCCCTGCCCTGCAGTCTGATCCATCTATCCTCTCCCTATCTTATTGTTCCTTACCCCATCTGCTGATCTCCCGTTGATGACCCTGGCCTGGCTTATGTCTGTGATTCTGGAACTGCCCTTTGTTTATCTGCTGATCCTCTGTGCATGATACTGGCCTGGCCATTAGTTTATGATTCTGGTATTTCAAATTTATTGCACATATCTGCCTGTTGTTATTTGTTATTGCACTGTGTCATATTGGAGGTGGTTGTATTTATATTATTCACTTACTTTAATAAATCATTATATTTTCACTTACATGTGTTTGGTTTTCCTCTGTAGCTAACCACACAGTTCTGGTCACACCTTGTACATGACAGTATACCAAGCCCATCCCTGACCAGAAGTGGCTACACAGAGGAACCATCTTGGTTCAGGTTACTTTGCTGCAATGAATTTGGATATGATTTGTTATTATGCTCTGCTGGCATCAGAGAGTAGTGAATATCTCCGCCAGACACTGAAACAGTGGACCAGTGATCAGCTGCTAGAGATCATTAGACATGTGCATTTCGTTTCGTTACGAATTCGAATTCGGACAAATTTTTCATTATTCGGAAATTCGGATGCATCCGAATTACAAAATTAACAAATTTAAACAAATTCGAAAAAACGCGAACGAAATTCGAATACGAAACGAATTCGAAAAAATTTGAATCGAATTCGAATTGAATTAGAAAATAATTCGAATTGAATTAGAAAAAACTTCTATTCGAATCAAATTCGAAAATAATTCGAATCGAAAACAAATTCGAATGAAAATTGAAAGCAAGTTTGAATCAAAATCTAAAAAATATAAATCGATTTCTAAAAAAGAATACAATAAAATAGAATATAAAATAATAAAACAATAGAATGAAAATCAAAGAATAGTAAAGAACAGAATAGAATTTAATAGAATGTAATCAAATACAATAATACAAATACAAATACATACAATCAAATCCGGTTGAAATAATTTCAAATTCGGTTGAAATCATTTCCAATCCGGTAGAAATTATTTCCAATCCAGTAGAAATAATTTCAAATTCAGTTGAAATAATTTCCAAAGCGGTTGAAATAATTTCCAATCCGGTTGAAATAATTTCAAATCCGGTGGAAATAATTTCCAATCCGGTTGAAATCATTTCCAGTCCGGTTTAAATAATTTCAAATCCGGTTGAAATCATTTTAAATCCGTTTGAAATAATTTCAAATCCGTTTGAAATAATTTCCAATCCGGTTGAAAAAAATTCCAATTCGGTTTAAATAATTTCCAATCCGATGGAAAATAATTTCAAATCCAGTTGAAATAATTTCAAATTCGGTTGAAATAATTTCCAATTTGGTTGAAATAATTTCCAATCCGGTTGAAATAATTTCCAGTCCAGTTTAAATAATTTCAAATCCGGTTGAAATCATTTTAAATCCGTTTGAAATAATTTCAAATCCGTTTGAAATAATTTCAAATCCGTTTGAAATAATTTCCAATCCGGTTGAAAAAAATTCCAATTCGGTTGAAATAATTTCCAATCCGATGGAAAATAATTTCAAATCCAGTTGAAATAATTTCAAATTCGGTTGAAATAATTTCCAATTTGGTTGAAATAATTTCCAATCCGGTTGAAATAATTTCAAATCCGGTTGAAATATCATCGAATTTGGTTGAAATATTAACAATAGCGGATGAAATATTGTTGAATTCTGTTGAAATATCAAATATAAAAATATGATCGAATTCGAATCCGGTAGAAATATTATCGAATCCGGTAGAAATCTTTTCGAATTCGACCGTTTTTCGAATTCGGTTGAAAACGATCGAATTCGACCGGGTTTTCGAATTCGGTCGAAACCGATCTAATTTGACCGTGTTTTTTCTAATTTTTATCGAAAACGATCGAATTCCGAAAACGAATTTAACAAATTTAACGAATTTAACTTAACGAAATTAATTAAATAATGAATTAAAACTAAACAAAACAAAACAATTTTTTTCCTTTTGCACATGTCTAGAGATCAATAATCCCTGGGTTGATCAGGGCTGTATGCTGTTTGGGGTTGTTCAGCCTTTAATTCAAATCTGCACAGAGCTGTTTCTGCCCTCCATCCCAGAGGGCCGTAATGATTTTTCTTCCCCTTTCAATATTAATCAGGCCACATCATTGGTATGGCTTCTGGAACATGACTCCCCATACTATTTTGAACATTACACAGCCTGTTCCCAACAGATGATAAAATAATGTGTTGATTCTCTACAATCCTTTGTCCGACAGGCAGTATGTAAGCTGCAGTTTGTGCAATCACTACTTTTAGTATGGTCTGGTATTTTGCAATCCGTCCCAGCTAGCCCACAACAAACCATCTCTGCTGTCAGACATCTGCCTACCTGCCTAGAGCCTGTTTCCCCTTCACCCATGGCAACCTCCGTTTCAGCCCAATATACCCTGCTTCCCATCAAATATCAAGACCCCGTTTCTACTTTATTAGAAGGAAGAACAGACCCCGGTCCCCTACTGATGGCAACTGCAGACGTGTCATCGTTGTACACAATCATCCCCCATTATATAGCTTGTGAAGCCACCAAATGGGGCCTTCGCAGATATACCAAACTCCCTTGCGTGCAGAGAAAATATATCATCAAAAGCCTGGATTTCTGTCTTAAACATAGCCACTTCTGGTATAACCCTGTGCATTACCAACAGCGAACTGGAGTGGCCATGGGAGCCAAATTTGCTCAAGTGTCGCAGGATTATTCATGACCAAATGGGAAGAGGAAGCAGTATTCCAAACACCACCTGAAAATTTGGTCGTATATAAAAGGTACATCGACGACATCTTTATAGTGTGGAGGGGAGATAGAGATTCACTCAACTCCTTCGGCACTAAGCTCAACAATAACAACATGAACATAGTCCTCACATGGCAAATTGAAGAAGAGAACATCCCCTTCCTAGATTTAGAGATCTCCAGGAAAAAAGGAAGATTTACAACAAGGACTTTTTTCAAAAATGTCGATAGGAATAGCTACCTTCCCATTACTAGCTGCCATCATAGAAACTGGCTATATAATATCCCCAAAGGCCAGATTCTGAGACTAAGATGCAACTGCACAGAAATAGACGAGTTCCAGGTCCAAGCAAGAAAAATCAGGGAAAGATTCACACAGAAAGGATACAATGACATGTTCATCCAAGAAAAGATACAAGAAGTTAGTAACATCCCTAGAGGAGACCTTTTAGTTGCTAAGAAGAAACCGACTAACAAAGTAGATGGAGTTCCAGTCATACTAGACTATAACATCTACTACAAAAAGATAGAAAAAATCTTCTCCCGCCACTGGCACATCCTTAAAACAGATACAAAATTGGGAAATATCCTGCCAGATTGTCAGTACTGGATCCCTCTAGGACCCAGCGCACTCACCTGACACAGCCTTGGCTGGGAAACACTGATTGGCCAGCTCTCCTTCACCCAATCAGTGCTCGTGATAGAGTTACTCTTGCTTGCCTTGTGTGATCCAGCTTGACCTGTTGATCTGTAAACCTTGTGTATGACCCGGCCCGTTTGACCCTGCTTGTTGCTTCCGATTTGGTACCTTTTTGAACTCTGATCTATCCGTGTATGACCCGGCTTGCCTAGACCACGCTTTGCCTGACTCCTGTAAGCAACATCCATTGCAGCGGTGCACTACTAGCACCAGCAACACCACCAACATCCACATCTGCGGTGAACTACAAGTTCCAGCTTTCCTGCTCGTCTCAACACCAGCATCCGTGGTGAACTACAAGTCCCAGCGATGACCTGCTTCTCAAGTCCTGCTCATGGTATGTGCTCTTGTTATTGAACTATAGGCATATTAGTACACCTGAACTGTTGTCTGCTCCTAGCCTGATATTAAACCTGACACAGATAGACCCAAATTTATTTACAAAAGGGCTCCCACCCTGCGAGACCAACTAGTAAAGGGAGTGGTTAACCCACCCAAGAAGCAGCTCACGTTCTTTACCGGGAAGGGTTCAATCCTTGCAAGCGATGCTATGCTTGCACATGCACCAAATGCCCCAATGAAAAGATAGTGAAATACAAGTCCAATAGTAATGGGACCGAATACGAGATCAAAGACTTTGTTGGGTGTAACACTAAAGGGGCAGTGTATGTGCTAGAGTGCAGTTGCGGCCTACAATATGTCGGCTGCACTAAACGACTATTAAGAACACGTGCGCAATATCAATAAAGGTTTTGATAAACACAGTGTCTCCAGGCACTTTTAGGTAGCCCATAACAAGGATCCGTCCCACCTTAGATTCTGGGGGATTGCACCCTACAATAGGCCGTGGCGAGGGGGTCACAAAGTCAGGTCCCTTAGCCAACTAGAATCTAAATTTATCTTTTCCATGGACACATTTGCCCCAAGAGGACTAAATGTAGACTTTGACCTAAACTGTTTCCTCAATGATTTTTAAATACCACTACCTCAGTTTTTTCTTTGCACACCCCTTTCCTGGATGTGTAGACCTCCAAGACTTCCATAAGTTCAGTATTACTTATATAATTCACTCATGGGTGATGCGTATTGAAGGCTATATGAAATTGAAGTAGATATTCTCTTTGTATGTAATATGCGCCATGAGTGTTGCCTCTGAAGCTCCCTCACTTCTTTGACTTTTAGCCATTTTTTTCCCCCTTTTTTATTTAATTTATCCATTTTAGGATTCAAATAGACATGTCCCAGGCTTATGTAGAAGCCAGATGTGTGGGCTTCCGTCATATCAGCCTCTGCCCTATAACATCTCAGTATGTGTGAGGCCGGTCCTTACACACATTTAAATATATTAGATTCTTTCTTTTATGTCCTTTTTGAGAATTTCATTCTCTAGACTTTTATCTTTTTATCCATTTTTAATATGTAATATTGTATATTAATATCTTCTCTCCATCCATGTTATGGAAGTAAACCCTCCCCCCCCCCCCAGTCCATCAGTCCAGTGGGGTCTTTCGTTTTATATGCAAACATGATAGCTGCTTGCTATATGTCACCATACAACCTACTCTGGTTCCATATATATAGGTTCTTTCCTCTTCTATGTTTAGATATAGGTCCGCCTAGTCTGCTGTAAACTGCACCCACAACCATCCGACCCTGGAGCCATTCCTACTTATTAATAGGAAGAGACCCAGGCAAGATGGCGATCGCTTTAGCTGCTATAAGAGTGCGGGCTACGAGAAAATGGCCGCCATGCGCCCAGCACAGCAGACACATACAGTAGGCAATTGAGCGGTGCCATCCCCTGTTTTAGAGTCACTCCTACCTATGAATAGGAAGTGACCCAGGCAAGACGGCCATTGTCTTAGCTGTTACCAGTCATGTATATGAGTGCGGACTACAAGAAAATGGCCGCCATGCGCCCAAAACAGCAGACTATTAGGCGATCTATTTAAAGCGGTATTTCACCCTAAATATAAGATCTCCCATGTGATCCAGCATACTGGCGTCAGCGCCAGTATGCTGTTTTTTTTTTTTTTTTATCGCACACTTACTGTATTATTCCGGAATTTCATTTTTTTCCCCGTGGTGGACGGCGCCAGTATAGCGCGTCACATCTTCCGAAAATACCCGATATGGACTCGGGTAATCTCGGCGAAAATGCGGCGCCTGCGCACAGACCTAGGAGCTGACTGCGCAGGCGCCGTATTTCTCCGAGTCCTACGGCTATGGCGCGTCACGCCCTCCGAAATAGGACTCGGAGAAATACGGCGCCTGCGCAGTCAGCTCCTAGGTCTGTGCGCAGGCGCCGCATTTTCGCCGAGATTACCCGAGTCCATATCGGGTATTTTAGGAAGATGTGACGAGCAATACTAGAGCCGTCCACCGCGGGGGAAAAAAATGAAATTCCGGAATAATACAGTAAGTGTGCGATTAAAAAAAAAAAAACCCAGCATACTGGCGCTGACGCCAGTATGCTGGATCACATGAGAGATCTTATATTTAGGGTGAACCTCCGCTTTAAGACTTGATTACTCCACTAGTGCTATCCCCTAAGGAAGTCACGTGACGTGACGAGACGTGTAGGGATCGAGGAGCATCAGAGTCCACACGCCTGACGCAGCCAGACCCCCCCTGCCGTCTGTCTGGTATTCTGTGCCCAGTTTTATCTTCCAAATGTGAGTGCATCTATGTTTTTTACAATAAACGTGTTCAATTTTTGCAGGGCTGTACTATGGTCTTTCTCTCTCCTGACATACAGGCTGTGTGAGGGTCCCCTCCACCTGCTCCAGGTGCCCATCCAGCCCAGTCACAGAAGAGGAGTAGTCACGTGTACATCCAGGACCCAGGACGAACTCAGAGTTCGTGGGAGATAGGCCCACCATCCATGACCTCCATGTGAGTGGATGTATGAGTGATTGATGATGCTTGCATAGACATTTTCGTAACACTATCAAAACTTGCTTTGTATCTCCTTCATGCCTCACTACTGAGGAGTGCTGCTGTCGTCTCTGCCTATTGAAGTGTATTCCTCCCCGCTCTGCTGGACGTGGTTTATATTAGGCTATCCGTGCCATAGCCGTAAGGTGAGGAGCTAGGGACCACCAGAGGTGTTCACTGTGAAACGTCCTTTCCTGGCACTTTTTCTCCATCTTTGGATTTTTTTGGGACATTTGGGAAACACTTTTAGAGACTTTTTTGCATATTGGATCACTTTATTCATGTTCATATGTGTATATATATAATTTTTGCATTGTTCACTGTGTTATACACCCAGGGGCGCCCAAAGTGGGCAGTCTTCCCTGATTGCACATTATATACGGATCAGTGTATATTTTGTTTCTTGGATTTGACCTCTTGTCTGTCACTTTTTATTTTTATTTTTTGGTACCCCACCACTTTGTGTTACAATAGACGGTTTATGTATTGACCCACACCCATGTTGGTTATCACTTTGTTTTGAGCTTACCCCCAACCCCTTTGCCTTCACCTATGTTCACTAGCCTAGGGATTCATTCCCGTGTCACCCTTGGATCCCACCCACTTCCCACAGCGCAGACACCACCCCCCTTGTTTTCTCAAGCAGCAGGGCTGACTGCAGTCTGGAGAGGATTGTCAGGAAAAGGCCATTTTTGTGTTGGGGACTTTCAGGTGCCGTACACACGGCCGAGGTTCTCGCTGAAAATCAGCGAGAACCTCGCTGGAATGCACATTCCAGCGAGGACCTCGGCCGTGTGTACGGTCTCAGCGAGCTTCCTGTCGGGAAGCCCGTCGAGCCGAAATAGAGAGCACGCTCTCTATTTCCTCGACGGCCCGCCTGGAAGAATGGCTGATTGCCATTCCCGACGGGCGGGTCGCCGAATCCGACGGCCGGGAGAGAACCTCGACGGGCGGAACGATGTGTTCTGCCCGTCGAGGTTCTCTGCCGTGTGTACGGCACCTCACAGGGAGTGGACTGAGGCTGGAGTCAGTACATCAAGAGCCACCACACACAGACAGATCCTGGACATGGGCTTCAAATGTCCTATTCCTCTTGTCAAGTCGTTCCTGAACAACAAACAACGTCAGAACCATCTTACCTGGGCTAAAGAAAAACTGGCCTGGTCTGTTGCTCAGTGGTCCAAAGTCCTCTTTTCTGATGAGAGCAAATTTAGCATCTCATTTGGAAACCAAGGACCCAGAGTATGGAGGAAGAATCGAGAGACAGGTTTTCCCGTTGCATCAGAGGGGGGCGGGTTCGACTTGAACATCGTCTGTTCGTACGTTCATCTAAATTCGTACAAAATGGGTCGTTCGCGCTAAATTCGAGTGACGCGCCACGGCCCATAATTCACTGTGGCATTGCGCCCTCATGCTTGGCTAAGCACAGTGCACAAAAAATGGAGAGCCATAATTGGCCAAAGCCAGGGTGGCTTTGGCCAATTATGGCTCAGCGCTTTAGCACACGGCCCACACTATAAAAGGCAGCCTGCAAGTATTTTGCGGCGTTGTTAATGAGAAGATTAGTCCTATAGAGAAAGATAGAGAGAGAGAGACAGTGGGTCAGATTCAGGTAGATTGCCGCATCTTTCCGGCGGCGTAGCGTATCTCATTTACACTACGCTGCCGTAGTTACGGCGGCGTAGTGTAAATTGGCCGGCGTAACTCAAAGTAGGCTGGTAGTGGGCGTGTTGTATGTTAATGAATGGTGACCCCAGGTAAATGACACGCCGAAAGAACTGTCGCAAATAGTCAATGCTTTTGACGTGAACGTTACCTACACCCAGCCCCATTCTGAATCGGCTTACGTAGATGACGTAAATTACATGAAATTCGATGGCTGTTCGGACATCCATACTTAACACTGGTTGTGCCTCATATAGCAGGGGTAACTTTACGCCGGTCCGACGCCTTACGCAAACGACGCAAATAAATACGCCGGGCGCAACTACGTTCGTGAATCGGCGTATCTACCTAATTTGCATATTCAACGCGGAAATCAACGGAAGCGCCACCTAGCGGCCAGCGTAAATATGCAACTAAGATACGACGGCGACATACGACAGTGTGTAGAGGATATATATACATCCCAGGAGTTGTACATATATTTATACACTGTATAGTTTAGCTAGATCAGCTATTCCTATTTGTCAGGCAGTTGATTGTGCTAGCTGCAGTCTTCTAACGTATTGCCCGTGTGCTGTATAGTTTGCTCCTAAACGTACTTGGTGTTTACTGCACTTGTCCTGTATAGTTTGCACCTAAACGTACTTGGTGTTTACTGCACTTGGGCCTATAGTTTGCACCTAAACATACTTTGTGTTTACTGCACTTGGGCCATATAGTTTGCACCTAAACATACTTGTAGTTTACTGCACTTGTGTCGTATAGTTTGCACCTAGACGTACTTGGTGTTTACTGCACTTGTGCTGTATAGTTTGCCCTTAAACCTACTTGGAGTTTACTGCACTTGTGCTGTATAGTTTGCACCTAAACGTACTTTGTGTTTACTGCACTTGGGCCGTATAGTTTGCACCTAAACGTACTTGGGGCCAGATTCAGGTAGATGGGCGCTTCTTTACTTTGGAGTAACGTTTCTCATTTACGTTACTCCGCCGACACTTTCGGCGCAAGTACTGTTATTCACATAGCACTTGCTCCTAAACTTGCGCCGGAGTAACGAAAATGCGCTGGCGTAACCCGACGCAAGTGGAAGTGGGTGTGATCATATGTAAATGATGGGCGGAGACCAGCGCAGAGGCTTACGTTCAGCGCATCATCCACGGAGCATGCGCAGTAAGTGAGGCTTCACTCGGCCCCCTGTGCGCATGCTCACAACTTCCGTCGGCACCACTTCACGGGAAATGCCAGCGCAATGTGTTCCGTTGCGCGTATAAAAGCGCCAGCGGAAGCGCCATTCCGGCGCAAAAGTATTTCCGTTTCCCCCCACCCCAGGGAATTTACTTTTGCTCTGTTATGGCTGCTCCCGCTACCCCCAAAGAGAGGAGGAACCTAAATTTTAATGCCCAGGAGGTCTCTGTGGTCATCTCTGCTATGGAGACCCACAACGATGTCCTCCATGGCAGGAAAAGCCGAAAGACCACCCGGGAGAGGAAGCAGGCCATCCTGGCAAGCATTGCTGCCAGGGTTAATATTTTGGGGTACTCCACCCGGACTGCTGGCGATATTGCCAAGAAGATCAACGATCTACGGCGCAAGGTTCGGGGCAAGGTGGCCACCATTAGGAGGCATGAGAGTGGCTCGGGTGGTGGACCCCCATGTGCGGTCAGCCTGACCACAGAGGAGGAGGTGGTCGCCCGCTGCCTGGAGAGGGAGCAGTTGGAGGGGGTCCCTGGATATGACTCCATGGAGGAAGGCTCCAGGACAGGTAAGTGTTTTTTAACCCCTATTTGGTGTGTTGCATGTGGGGGGGGGAGGGTACATGTGCCAAGTGTGTGGGACTACCCAACATGTGTCTGCTTTGTGTCATCCACAGATGACGGAGCTGGGCCATCATCTGTCGGCGGCCAGTCCACCCCATCCCCCCAACGGCATCCAGTGCCCGTGCCCCTGGGTGGTGAAGACACCGAGGTGGAGGAGGAGAGTGCCCACACCTCACCTGCAGAGGTCGTTGAGGAGGAGCCTGTTGGGGCAGAGCAGGACATTATTTTATATTTGGACGAGTCCTCCTCTTCTGCAGGGCCCTCTCAGATCCCCTCCCCCTATCATAGGAAGCCCCTCAAGGGCGACTCCATCCCCCCGGGGACAACCATCGGCTGGCCCCAGGAAGGCCACCCGTAAGACCAGGGGGGCTCTGATCTGGTCCAGGACCAGGTGGCGAGGGATCACGCCAGGCAGACCCAGCAAATGGGGGACATAGTTGGGCACCTGGACAGAGTGGCTGACAGCCTGTGCTCCGTGGCCCAGATTTCTTCTGCAGTGCAGGATGTGAGCTGCAACTGCGCTGCAGTGGTGACCAGTCTGGGGGAGGTGCAGGGTGAGATAAGGGACCTCACTGCAGCCGTCCAGGCAAACACTGCTGCCATCCGGGACCAGGGGAGGCAGAGTCGGCGGGCCCAGCATTACCAGGTCACCCGGCAGCTCAGGATGCAGGCCCAGCAGCTCAGGGTGCAGGCCCAGACCAACTCTTACCTCGGCCGGATAGCCATGGCCTTGGAGGGCATGCAGGCCACACCTGCCAGGAGTGGCCCACCCGGGGATCAGCCACCTCCAGATGCCCCCCCACCCCCACCCACTCCATCCAGGCAGCTGAGGAGCCAGAAAGGGGCCGCCAGAAGAAGCCCCCGGCATCCCAGATGATTTTTTTTTGTTTTTTTGATTGATGCTCAGGACATGAGTTTTGTATTTTATTTCTTCTTAATGCTCAGGTTATGAGATGTTTATTTTATTCTTAATGCTCAGGTTATGAGTTATTTTATTTGTTAAATATTTTTTTTTGATACTGCACACGTTGCAGTGTGAATGGTGTGTGAATGTGAGGGGGTGGCACTCCTGCCAGTAAGGGGTGTCACCCTCGGCCGTGGTGGTGAAGTTAACCCCACGGCTGTATGAATGACGTGTGAAAGGTGTATGAATGGACAGCGACATCATTGGGGCCTTGACGCTGGCGTTGCTGCTCCCAAGTCCTACATGCTGGACTTGGGCTAATCCAATGTGATGTGGATGTGGTGTGTGTGATCTAGGGACATCAGTGGTGTGCATGCATGCATTGTCTGTGTGATTAATGTTTTGGTTTATTGTCCAAAGATGCCTACGGCGAGGACCCTCCTGACTGCTCTTCCATCAGCTGAATGGGTCTCCTCTGGCAGGGGGGGGCTGTCTGGTTGGGGGGTCAGGTCATCACGTATGTCAATCTGCAGGCCTTTTCTCATAGCAAAGTTGTGCAGAATACAACATGCACCGATGATCTGACACACGAAGGTAGGGGAATACAATAGTGTCCCCCCGGACTTATCCAGGCAGCGGAAACGGGACTTCAGGAGCCCAAATGTTTGTTCCACCACTGCACGGGTTTTGATGTGTGCTTCATTGTATTTTCTCTCTCCTCTGGTTTGTGGGTTCCGGAAAGGAGTCATTAGATGGGGTCCCAGTGCATAAGCAGAGTCACCTGGAAGGGAAAAGACAGGAGGATGTTAGTCATGCATGTGCCCCTTGTGAGGTGTGCATCATGGGAGGGTATAGTCATGCCTGCCACCCATGTCACTCACCAACCAGCCAGCTGTCCCCATACATGTTCTGCTCGAATTCTGCTGGGATGGGGCTCTGATTGTATATGAAGCTGTCATGGCTGGACCCGGGGTGTTTGGCACCGACGTGCCATATGAGGCGTTGGGCATCGGCTATCACCTGTACGTTGATGGAATGCCAATGCTTCCGATTGCGGTATATGTGCTCTGTGGCACTGGGGGGCTGAAGGGCCACATGTGTGCAATCAATGGCCCCCACTGTGCGTGGGAATCTGGCAATGCTGTAGAAATCTGTCATTGCCTTCAGCCGCAGCTCCTCAGTGGTTGGTCTGATGAAGTGGTGGGACATGCGTCTGAGGATTGCAGGGACAACCTGGTGCACACATCTGCTCATGGAGGATTGTGACATCCCAGCCACCACTCCACTTGTACGCTGGAATGATCCACTTGCAAGGAAATTAAGTGTTGCCAGTACCTTCACCAGTGGCTGCACTGCTTGTGAGCGGTGTGTCTTGCTGGTGATGTCACCCTGCAGGGTTGTGGTTAGTTCAAGTATTGCATCTGGGCTGAATCTGAAGAGGCGATACACCTCCTCATCCCCCATGCCAAAGAGGCTCATGCGCGTGCGGTATATCCTCTCACGTGCCCGCCTCCTCCGTACCGGGGGACCCAGTACTAGTGCTAGGACCGCGACTGCCCCTGGCATGTTGGCACACAGAGGTGTTGTCCTTGCAAGTGTGGTTGTTCAGCTTGCTAGTTTCGTCGGTAACGCTGCTGCTGTAGCTGCTCTCCTGCTGACCTGAGGCCGCCTGGAGTAAAGATAAAGCAGCTATTTGTAGAAATAACTTTGCGCCGGACGGACGAGATACGCGCGGCGCATGTAGCCAGCGTATGGTGCTAATCCGTTCGCGAATTGGGAAATCTCCCTCATTTGCATATTTGCAGGGGAAATCAATAGGCGCGACTGATGCGCCAAGCGAAATTATGCGCTGACGAGACTCTGGCGTCGGAAAGTTAAGCCGATCGGAAATGGCCCGTTTTCTGTCGCATCTAGTTTGGTGGGTACGGCCACATAGATACGACAGCGCATCTTCACAGTTACGCGGCGCATATCAAAATACTCCAGCGCAACTCTACCTGAATCTGGCCCTTGGTGTTTACTGCACTTGGGCTGTATAGTTTGCACCTAAATGTACTTGGTGTTTACTGCACTTGTGCTGTATAGTTTGCACTGAAACATACTTGGAGTTTACTGCACTTGTGCCATATAGTTTGCACCTAAACGTACTTGGTGTTTACTGCACTTGGGCCGTAGCATGCGGGCCATAGTGCATGCTACGCCCGGCCGTACTTGCGGCGGGGCATCGTAGTTTACGTTGTTTGCGTAAGCGTTAGTCCGGCGTAAAGTTACCCCTGCTATATGAGGCGCAGCCAATGTTAAGTATGGATGTCGGGACAGCGTCGAATTGTACGTCGTTTATGTAAATCGTTCGGGAATGGGGCTGGACGTAATTTATGTTCACGTCGTTTACATTGACAACTTACGACGTAATTTCACGCATGCGCACTGGGATACGTCCACGGATGGCGCATGTGCCGTTAAGAAAAAACGTGAATTACGTGGGGTCATGATTCATTTACATGAATCACGCCCCCCCACATTTCTAATTTGAATTAGGCGCCCTTACGCCGACCAGTTTACGCTACGCCGCTGCAACTACTTGGTGTGTGTACTGCCTTAGTCCTCTGCAGGTCATTAGTATGTCTGGATGGACAACAAGGAGAGGCAGAGAGTCACAAGCCGATAAAAGAGGGCAAGCAGGCTCTGCGTCAAGAGGCAATAGTGCTGGTCGTGGACACGGTGCATCCTCATCAGCACCTGGCCGTGGGACACGCTCGTCCTTTTTTTCAGCAGCTGGCCGTGTTGAGCAGCAACATGCCATATACTTGGTAGAGTGGATGACAAAGCCGTCCTCATCCTCCTCATCCTCTCTCACCCAGGCTCAGGTTTGTCTGGCAAAGCAGCTGCCAAGGCGTCATCTTCCCTCTGCTCAATGGCATCAGTCACTCCTTTCCTAGCCCCACCATGTCCTCCTGATGAGTCCCCCGAACTGTTTGACCACAGTGTGGGTACATGCTGCATGAGGATGTGCAGCGTTTTGAAGTCTCCGATGATGGTACCCAGCTAGAGGAAGGCAGTAGTGTGAACCCAGAGAGAGGGGGTGCCCAAGAAGGACAGCAATCTGGCAGTCAAGCAAATTGAAGGACAAAACTAGCATTGCATTGCCAGCACCTAGGTGGTTCAACAACCCTTGATTGCACACGGGGCTCACCTGGAGCGGTGAGAAATCTGTCAATCTGGCAGTCATGTTCCCCCAGCTGCATGATACTGCCAGGTTTTCTACAGGGATGAAGAGGGAGGGGATGATGAGGTCACTGATTCTACGTGGGTGCCTGTTAGGAGAGAGGAGGAGGAGGAGGCACAGGCACATCTCCAACGAGGCAGGATGCCCTCCAGGGGCCAGCTTAAGGCAGCACACCGACTGCATCACAACGCAGAGCTACGCATGTGCAGGGTGCTGCCGTGTCTCAGCATTATTCCTAAAGTTCTTTGGTGTGGGCCTTTTTTGAGATGAGTGCATCAGATCGCACCGCTGCTATTTGCAACATATGTCTCAAGTGTATCTCGCGTGGCCAAAACATCACCCGCTTGGGCACCACATGCTTGACCAGACATATGTCGACCGGCCATGCAGTTTGTTGGCAAAAGTACCTCAAAGACCCACACCAAAGAACAAAGCGGACCTCCCCTTGCCCCTTATCAGCTGGGATCTCCAACCCCACCATACCCTCAGTCCTCTCTGAAGCCTGCACTGATAGGACTGAATGTGTAGAATAATGCCGCGTACACACGATCACTTTATGTGATGAAAAAAAATGACCTTTTTGAAAAACGTCAATTTCATTGACCGTGTGTAGGGGAAAACGTTGTTTTATGTCTTGTAAAAAACGACAAAAAAAATTGAAGCATGTCGTTTTTCAAAGCGTCGTTTTTTGTTTCACAAAAAGTCACCGTGTGTAGCAAAAAACGCAGTTTAAAACGACGTTTTTCAACCCGCGCATGCCCAGAAGCTAGTTATGAAGCGAGCTTCAATGGAAAAGAGTGGTGAACGTAACCTCGCTTTTTGTGAAAAAACGATGGTGTGTATGCAACATGGTCTTTGAAAAGTGACAGTCACAGAAAACGTTGGGTTTTTTTCATCACATAAAGTGATCGTGTGTACGGGGCATTAGGTTTGTCACAGCCTAGTACATGTGGGCAATCTACTATCGGTACACCAATGGCAGATTGTACCAGGCAAATTTCCCTGCCCCAGCTGCTGCAGCGCCAAAATAAATTCTCTCCCAGCCATCCACATGCCCAGCGGTTGAATGCTAGCTTAGCTAAATTGCTAGCACTTCAACTGCTGTCTTTTCAGTTGGGAGATTCTGCCCCCTACTGTGAGTTTGTGAAATGTGTGGTACCTCAGTGGCAAGTTCCCAAATTACACTTTTTCTCACGGAAGGTGATTCCGGCTCTCTACCAGCATGTGGAAGGAAATGTCCATGCCTCGCTGGACAGGGCGGTCAGTGGTAAGGTGCATATTACCGCTGACTCATGGTCCAGCAGGCATGGACAGGGACGTTACCTATCTTTCACGGCCCATTGGGTGACTCTGCTGGCAGCTGGTAAGGACGCAGGGCAAGGTACAGTAGTGTTGGAGGTTGTTCCGCCACCAGGCAATCAAAATGCTACTACTGGTTGTGACACACCTCTCTCCTCCACCCCCTCCTCTGTGGCCTCTTCCTGTGCTGATGTGTTCTCGGAACCAGCTGTGCTCCATAGGCGCTCAAGGGGCTACGCAGGTACGTAGGCGATGAGATGCCATGCGGTGCTTGAGCGGGTGTGCTTGGGGGACAGGAGCCACATTGGGGCAAAGGTTCTGTCAGCTCTGCAGGCTCAGAGGTGGTTGACGCCACGCCAGCTTAAGCCAGGAATGGTGGTTTGTGACAATGGCACTAACCTCCTCTCCGCCCTGCGACAGGGACAACTGACCCATGTGCCCTGTTTTGCTTATGTCCTTAACTTGGTGGTGCAGTGGTTCTTGGGCAGGTACCCAGGCTTACAGGATGTCCTGAAGCAGGCCAGGGAAGTCTGTGTGCATTTCCGATGGTCATATAATGCCAGTGCTCGGCTGGCAGACCTCCAAAGGGAATACAATCTGCCCAAGAACCTCCTAATCTGTAACACCAAGTGGAACTCTATGCTGGCCATGCTGCAGCGGCTGCACATGCAGCAGAGGGCCATCAATGAGTATCTGTGCCAATATGGCAGCAGGACTGGGTCAGGGGAGTTTTTTTCCCCCACGCCAGTGGGCCATGATCAGGGATGCATGCACTGTCCTGTCACCATTTGAGGAGGCCACGAGGATGGTGAGCAGTGACAGTGCATGCATCAGTGAGACATACCCTCTTATTTACATGTTGGAGCACACGCTGCGTGGAATAATGGACAGGGCCCTTGAGGCAGAACAGAGGGAGGAAGAGGAGGACTTCCTTACCTCTCAAGGCCCCCTTTATCCAGACAGTGTTCCTGCTTGCCCGCCTATCACACAGCAAGAGGACAAGAAGGAGGGGAGGATTGTGTCAGCATTAAGGTGGAGCCTAGCACTCAGCATCAGCAGCAGTCTTCAATGGATCAATTATAGTCCCAAGAAACCCATGGACTTGTACGTGGCTGGGATGAGGTGGCTGTGGATAATGTCATCCTCAGTGACCCAGAGGACTCCGCACCGAATGCCTCAGCAACCCTACGTTGTATGGCCTCCCTGATCTTGCAAAGCCTGTGGAAGGATCCTTGTATTCGTGCTATCAAGGAGAGCGATCATAACTGGCTGGCAACTCTCCTTGATCCACGTTACAAGACAGAGGTTGCGGACCTTATCTTGCCAGCGCAGAGGGAGCAGAAGATGAAACATCTCCGGGAGGCCTTGCAGAAAGGTCTGTGCAACGTGTTGCCATAGACTGGGGGTGCATACACACGATCGGTCCAACCCGATGAGAATGGTCCGACGGACCGTTTTCATCGGGTCACCTCTGAAGTGGCCTGATGGTCTGATGTGCGTACACACCATCAGTTAAAAAAATGATCGTGTCAGAACGCGGTGACGTTAAACGACGTGCTGAAAAAAATGAAGTTCAATGTTTCCAAGCATGCGTCAAGTTGATTCTGAGCATGCGCTGGTTTTTGAACCAATGCTTTTGCGTACTAACGATCAGTTTGGACCGATGGTCAGGCGTCCCTCAGTCTGATTTTAAAGCAAGTTTTTAAACTTTGGTCCGAAGGATGAAAGACCGATGAGCCATACACACGGTCTGTTTGGACCGATGAAATTGGACTTCAGTCCATTTTCATTGGTTTAGACCTATCATGTGTACGCGACCTGAGAGGTTACAAAATCCTGGTCCTGGGCAACGTGTTGCTGAGGCTTCGTTCAGTCACAGAAAGATCAGTAGAGAAGGTGGCCGTCTGACCGATGCGTTCAGACAATTTTTTAGTTTGCAGCCCCAAGGTATGACCTGTTCCAGCAACCATCGCCAGCGTCTGTTCTAAATGGTGCAGGAATACCTAGGGGCAAGACCAGACTTGGACACCTTTTCCACCGAAAATCCTCTGACTTACTGGGTCTTGAGGATGGATCACTGGCCAGAGCTTGCACAGTATGCAATTGAGCTACTGGCTTGTCCTGCATCCAGCGTTCTTTCAGAACGCACATTCAGTGCTGCTGGAGGCTTTGTAACCGATCACAGGGTGCGCCTCTCCACTGACTGACCTTCATAAAAATTAATCAGGCTTGGATCACCACCAGCTACCAAGCACCTGATGCTGATGTAACTGAATATTTTTTTTTTGTCAGATCCCTTCAAGACTGCCTATATTGATGCTGAATGACTATACTGTTATGCTGAGTGACTATTCTTTTCCTCCTCAATTATCATGCTGATAGCTTGTAAGAACTGTTTTGGTTCTGGGCACCGCCACCAGTGGCTAAGGCTCAATTTTTTTGCCCCTATTTAACAGGGGCGTGTAATTACAATTTTTGATGCAATACTTTGCAGCGGGCTCATTCCTGCACTCTAACTAGAGTATCTGTGAGGGGTTGCAGTGTTGTGGCACCAGCACCACCACCACCAACAAAGGCCCAATTTTTCTGCCCCTGTTCAACAGGGGCATGTAATTACAATTTTTGATCTAATATTTCACAGCAGGGCCCATTCCTGTGCCCTCCAAGGGTAACTGTGAAGGCTTACAGAGTTGTGGCACCAGCACCACCATCACCAACAAAGGCCCAATTTTTCTGCCCCTGTTCAACAGGGGCATGTAGTTACAATTCTTGATCTAATATTTCACAGCAGGGCCCATTCCTGCACCTACCAAGAGTAACTGTGAGGACTTACAGTGTTGTGGCACCAGCGCCAGCACAAAAGGCCCATTTTTTTCTACCACTGTTCAACAATGGCATATAATTAGAGTTCTTGATATGATAGTTCACACAGCAGGGCGTTCCAGCCCCCGCCGCCAACCAAGACTAACTGAGGGCTTACATTGTTGTGGCAACACCAACACCTAGGGCCCACATTTCTGCAAATTTCAGCAGGCCCCTACTTTCAAGCATCCAACTTACAAACGACTCCCACTTGCAAACGCAAGGAGACAACAGGAAGTGAGAGGAAATCTACCCCTAGGAAGGGAAATTCTCTTCTGTTTCAGTAAAAAAAAAATCTAAAAATCATTTGTCATTGGGACAGAAAGTGAACTGCAATCTTCTGAACAGATGCACACAGACAGCAAAACAAATGTTACAGGGGTGATAACTAGGGTTGTCCCGATACCGATACTAGTATTGGTATCGGGACCGATGCCGAGTATTTGCGGGAGTACTTGTACTCCCGCAAATACCCCCGATACTGAAATAGAATACTTCCCCCCCATATTGCAGCGATGTGTCCCTCATACCTTTTTAGATATGCTGACGCCGCCGCTGCCACATACCGCCGTATCCCCCTGCACAATCGCATAGCACACATTCCAAGCATTCATTCTGAATACTTGTAAATGGCCGTGTATTGACACTCCCCTTCTCCGGATTGGAGGGATCCCTCCAATCCCGAGCAAGGGGGAGTGCCTATGCACGAATCCGCGTATAGACACTCCCCCTTGCGTGGGATTGGACGGATCCCTCCAATCCGGAGAAGGGGAGTTTTAATACACGGAGCGCGGCCATTTACAAGTTTTTAGAATGAAAGCTTGTAATACGCTACGCGATTGTGCAGGGGATACGGCGGTATGTGGCAGAGGCGGCATCAGCATATCTAAAAGGTATGAGGGACACATCGCTGCAATATGGGGGACATACATGGCTGCAATATGTGGGGGACATACATGACTGCATATGGGGGACATACATGGCTGCATATGGGGGACATACATGACTGCATATGGGGGACATACATGGCTGCATATGGGGGACATACATGACTGCATATGTGGGGGACATACATGGCTGCATATGGGGGACATACATGGCTGCATATGGGGGACATACATGACTGCATATGTGGGGGACATACATGGCTGCATATGTGGGGGACATGCATGACTGCATATGTGGGGGGACATACATGACTGCATATGTGGGGGGACATACATGACTGCATATGTGGGGGACATGACATGGCTGCAATATGTGGGGGACATACATGACTGCAATATGTGGGGGACATGGCTGCATTTGTGGGGGGACACGGCAGCATTTGGGGACACATTTAAAAAAAGTATCGGTATTTGGTATCGGCGACTACTTGAAAAAAAGTATCCGTACTTGTACTCGGTCCTAAAAAAGTGGTATCGGGACAACCCTAGTGATAACCCTTCTCTATGTTTTCAGAAAAGCTTAAAAATAGATTTGATAGCTGGAGCTACACTTTAAAAAAAGTACCAGTTCATAACTACAAACAGATTCTACTCAACAACAAACCTACAGTCCCTGTCTTGTTTGCACCGCCTATATACTGCTATTCAAAGTATATAGGGCCAAAGGGGCTTGTAATGACCTGGGGGGATGGGGGAAACCCATGCTATTTTTCTCAATTATGTTCATCCATATTGCAGGGACCAGACATTACATTAAAGCCGCAAGCATTTTTAAATTACTTTTTTCTTATAGTTTGCACCTAAACGTACTTGGTGTTTACTGCACGTGTCCTCTGCAGTTTATAAAGGGATATTGCGTGGGTGAGAACGTCGTTCACAGTCTGTAGAAAAAGTCGTCATAGTAACTTGATTTTGGACTTTATGATCAGTGGATGAGTTTGTGGGTTAGAATATGGGGAGAAAGCTCAGTAGTAAAAGGCTTGACTGACATTAGATTTTTTTGCTTAATTTTGACTTGCAGAAATAATGGAGGCCTTCAGAGAACAGGAGTTCTTCACAGAATGTGTTCAAAGGGGGCCCCGTATGGTAACCCCTCTTTTTTCTAGAATTTTTCTTTCCCCAAAAAATAATTTATTCAGCCAAGATCTGGCATTGTAATGCCCCCCCCCTCCCCCCACTTATAAAATAATCGACATATTGTTGCCACACAGCACGTGCGCTTTGGGGTGCCAAGCCTGTATGGACAGGCTCACGGGCCACCACTGGAACATCAATAGCCTCATCAGCCACAAGTGTCATGTAGTTTGTTGAGTTTCTCTTTCGGAAATTGTGCAATATGCAGCAGCAAAGCATGAAATGGTTCAGATTCTACTTAACAAACCTACAGTCCTTGTCTTGTTTGCACCACCTGTATACTGCTGTATACTGCTGTTGTTCAAAGTATATAGGGCCAATGGGTCTTGTAATGACCTGGGAGGAGTGGCAGTGGGGAAACCCATGCTATTTTTTTCAGTGATTTTTATCCATATTGCAGGGCCAGGGACCAAACATTACAATAAAGCCGCAAGCAGTCTTAAACTACTTTTTTCCTATAGTAATCTCATTTTGAGCAGGGACAGTTCTAAACACGTGCCACCTCACAGGCATACTATAGACACCCAGCAGGTACGATATTTAAAGGAATTTGGCATTTTTTCTCACTTTAAGCATCATTAAACCCAGGTTCTCAAAGACGTTTTCCAACAATAACTTTAATATTGGGCTTTAAAATGAGCACTTTTGAATTCGAACATTCAAGTTCCATAGACTTTAATGGGGTTCTAAATGTTCGCGCGAACGTTCAGTCCGTTCGAAGGTTCTGGTGCGAACCAAACGCGGGGGTGTTCGGCTCATTCCTAGAGAGGAGATCATCCATCGCTGGACCCCGGAGAGGAGAGCATTCATCGCAGGATACCGACAGCATGGGGTGGAGACCGAGAGTGGATTACCACCGCTGGAATCTTTTTTCTATATATTTTTTTTTTAAATAAAGGACTTATCCCAATGGTGTCTGTGTGTTTTGTTACAATTTTGTACACTTTCTTTGTAAAATGGTAGGGGTACAATGTACCCCATGATCAATTCACATAGGGGGGGCTGGGATCTGGGGGTCCCCGTTGTTAAAGGGGTCTTCCAGATTCCGATAAGCCCCCCCACCCGCATACCCCCACAATCACATGGCAAGGGTTGTGGGGATGAGGCCCTTGTCCCCATCAACATGTCACAGACCCCCCAAAGCATCCTCCCCATATTGAGGGCATGTGGCCTGGTACGGTTCAGCAGGGGGGGCGTGTTTGGATAAAGGGTCTGGTATGGATTTTTGGAGGGAACTCCCCGGCATTTTTTTTTTAAATTTGGCGTGGCGTTCCCCTTAAAATCCATACCAGACCTGAAGGGCCTGGTAATTGAATTTGGGGGGACCCCCATGCATTTTTGTTTTATCAATGACTTTTCTCTGCATTGCCGAGAGCTGACAATTCGTTATAGCCGCGAGTACTTTTAACCACTTAAGACCCGGACCTTTAGGCAGCTAAAGGACCCAGGCAGTTTTTGCGATTGCATCGCTTTAACTGACAATTGCATGGTCATGAAACGTGGCTCCCAAAAAAAATTGGCATCCTTTTTTCCCATACATAGATCTTTTAAATACCACGCTATAAATTTTGCGCAAACCAACCGATAAACGCCTATTGTGATTTTTTTACCAAAAATAGGTAGAAGAATACGTATCGGCCTAAACTGAGGACATTTTTTTTATATATTTTTGGGAGATATTTATTATAGCATAAAGTAAAAAATATTGAATTTTTTTCAAAATTGTCGCTCTATTTTTGTTTATAGCGCAGAAAACAAAAGCCGCAGAGGTGATCAAATACCACCTATATACCACTTTTTTTTACTTTTTGCTATAATAAATATCCCCCAAAAATATATAAAAACAAGTCCTCAGTTTAGGCCGATACCTATTCTTCTACCTATTTTTGGTAAAAAAAAATCGCAGTAGGCGTTTATCGGTTGGTTTGCGCAAAATTTATAACGTTTACAAAATAGGGGATAGTTTTATTGCATTTTTCTAAAAAAAATATGTTTGCTACTAATGGCGGTGATCAGTGATTTTTTTCATAACTGCGACATTATGGCGGACACTTCGGACAATTTTGACACATTTTTGGGACCATTGTCATTTTCACAGCAAAAAATGCATTAACCACTTCCCTAAGGCCGTACGACTATATGCGGCCGCAGGGTGGTTCTAAATCTCTGGGCTGCCGTGTTTTCACGGCAGCCCCTTTCCTCGTTCCCAGCGCGCGCTCCAGAGCGCGCAGCGGGGAACTTGTGTACTGGCCGTGTCCCTTGGACACAGCCAATCACAGATCGCCGCGAACGGCCAATCAGAGTGGTCGTTTGCGATGCGATCTGATGGGCCAATGAGAGATGATCTCATATGTAAACATATGAGATCATTTCTCATTGCCGGCTCTCACAATGACAGCGTCATGTCACTGGAGAGGGCAGACCGATCTGTGTTCCTTATACATAGGGACACAGATCAGTCACCCCCCCTCCCCCCACAGTTAGAACACAATGCAGGATACACATTAACCCCTTACTTACCCCCTAGTGTTAACCCCTTCCCTGTCAGTCACATTTATACAGTAATTAGTGCATATTTATAGCACTGATTGCAGTATAAATGTGAATGGTGCCAAAAGTGTCCGATGTGTCTGCCATGATGTCGCAGTCGCAATAAAAATCGCAGATCGCCGCCATTACTAGTAAAAAAATAAATAATAAAAAATAATAATTCTGTCCCTTATTTTGTAGGCGCTATAACTTTTGCGCAAACCAGTCGCTTACTGCGATTTTTTTTTTTTTTTTTACCAAAAATATGTAGAAGAATACGTATCGCCCTGAACTGAATATTTTTTTTTAAATTGGGCTATTTTTTTATAGCAACAAGTAAAAAATATTGTATTTTTTTTCAAAATTGTCGTCGTTTTTTGTTTATAGCGCAAAAAATAAAAACCGCAGAGATGACCAAATACCACCAAAAGAAAGCTCTATTTGTGGGGAAAAAAGGACGCCAATTTTGTTTGGAAGCCATATCGCACGACCGCGCAATTGTCAGTTAAAGCGACGCAGTGCCGCAAGCTGAAATTTCACCTGGTCAGAAAGGGGGTTTACATGCCCAGTATGGAAGTGGTTAAAAATGCAGGGTCAGATTCAGGTACATTGGCGCATATATTGACCGGAGTAGCGCACCTCCTTTACGTTAGACCGGCGCAATGTAGAGTCGCAATTACCGTATCCTCGTAGTATTTGCGCAGAAATTTCTGCGCCGGTGCAACGTAATTTCCGAGGTGTAAGGTGAAGTAATTCAAATTGGGAAGGATGTGGGCGTGTTTCATTGAAATGAGCCGTGACCCCATGCAAATGAAGGGCCGGCCGGATTGCGCATGCGCACATGAAGCAGACCATGGTCAGCACCTCCGTGCGCATGCTTACAACTCGGCACGGTGCAATCAGTGAGATTGTAACTAGGCACGGTCAACTTAGTGAGCTACGCAGAGAGCTTAAATAGACAGAGACAAACGCCCTTCCTTTGCAAAAGTACATCCATTTGTATCCCTTCCTATATAGCAAGGTGCTTTTGTTCTGTTGTTTGTTAGCGTTTGTTGGTTTGTGACATGTCTTTGAGATATTTTGTGACTGTTTTGGAGAGAGTTTTTTGTCTTTTCTGTGTTTACTTTGCTGTTTTTTATTTTTTTATATTTTTGCTGGTCATTTTTTTTTTTGCTGGGCATTTTTTTAATTTTTTTTTTTCTGTTTGTGAATGATTTTGGAATGTGGGGGTGACGTTCCTGCCGGAAAAGGGGTGTCACCCTCATTTGTGGTGGAGAAGTGATCCCCAGGTCCGTGTGAATGGTGTATGAATGTACAGTGACATAATTGGAGCCGTGGCGTGGCCTTGCTGCTCACAAGTCCTGCATGGTGGGCTTGTGCTAATCCAATTTGATGAGGATGTGGTGTGTGTGATATAGGGACCACAGTGGTGTGCATGCATGCATTCTCATTGTGCCATGATTAATGTGTGTGTTTAACGTGCAAAGATGCCTAATATGAGCGGGCTCCTGGCTGCTCTTCCCTCAGAAGACGGGGTAGCCTCGGTTAGGGAGGGATTGTCTGGTTCGGGGGTCAGGTCATCACTTATGTCAATCTCCAGGCCCTTTCTCACTGCGAAGTTGTGCAGCATGCAACATGCACCGATGATCTGGCATAAAGTTTGGAGAATACAACCGGGTACCATGGGGGGTTCCGCATAGAAGTCATGAGATGGGGTCCCAGTGCATATGCACAGTCACCTTGAAGAGAAAAGACAGGAGTATGTTAGTAGTGCATGTGCCCCTTGTGATGTGTGCATCATGGGGGGGGACAGTCATGCCTGCCACCCATGTCACTCACCAACCAGCCAGCTGTCCCCATACATGTTCTGTTCGAATTCCATTGGGATGGGGCTATCATTGTATATGTAGCTGTCATGGGTGGTGTCATGTGTTGGGCTGGTAATGTCCTCCTGCAGGGTTGTGGTTAATTCCATGATGGCATGAGGGGTGAATCTGAAGATGCAAGACACCTCAGAATCACTCATGCCAAAGATGTCTATGCGTGTGCGATATATCCTCTCCCGTGCCCTCCTCCGTGCCCTCCTCCTTCTGCGCTCCTCTAAAGTCAGTAGTATAGCTATGAGCATGGATGCCCCTGGCATGGTGGCATACAGATTGTTGTCCTGCAAGTGTGGCTGCTCAGCTCGTCCCTAACGGTGTTGCTTTAGCTGACATGTAGACGGATTGTCTAATTTTAGGCAAGCTTTTATATTGCCTAATATTAGACAGGACGTGCAGCTGATGCGCACAGCGCGTAGCCTGCGCTGCACAAACGTACTTTTGTGGATCGCCTTAACTCCCTCATTTGCTAGTAAATTAATGGTGTGTCTAGCACATTTTTTGCGCGCACGATGCGCCGGTCTAACGAAATTACGACGGTCTAAAAAGTCTAGATTTATGGCGTATATCGATTTGGGGAAACGGCATAACGATACGCAGGCGCATATTTCCAATTGCGCAGGCGCACCTCCTGGTACTCCAGCGTAAGTGCTTTGTGAATCTGGCCCGCATTGTTTACTGTGAAAATGACAATTGCAGTTTGGGAGTTAACCACAAGGGGGGCGCTGAAGGGGTTATATGTGACCTCATGTCTTTTTCTAACTGTAGGGGGGTGTGGCTGTAGGTGTGATGTCATTAATTGTGTATCCCTTTAAAAGGGATCACACGATCGATGACGGCGCCACAGTGAAAAACGGGGAAGCTGTGTTTACTCACAGCTCTCCCTGTTCTTCAGCTCCGGGGGATGATCGTGGGACTCCAGGGGCGATCAGGTCCGCGGGACCCACGGTCACGGTCACAGAGCTTCGGACCGGGTCACGTGCATGTGCCGGCGACACACGTGTGCGATCCCACAGCTGGGCTTAAAGAGCCACGTACATGTACATGGATGTGCCCAGCTGTGCCATTCTGCCGACGTATATCGGCGTGAATGGGTCCTTTAATTACTTTATTTCCTTCAGAAATGACAGTTTGTTCAGGGACAGTTCTAAGCATGGGAAACAAGCACTACTTTACAGGCATACTATACACACCCCCTAGGTACGAAGCTTAAAGGAATATTTCACTTTTATTGTTTCACTTTAAGCATTATTAAAATCACTGCTCCTGAAAAAACTGCAGTTTTTAAAACATTTTTTTTTACATTGATACATGTCCCCTGGGGCAGGACCCAGGTCCCCAAACACTTTTTATGACAATAACTTATAAAACGTATATTAAACTTTAAAATGAATACTTTGATTTCTCCCATAGACTTCTAAAGGGTGTTCCGCGGCTTCAAGGTGTCATTTGGGGGCAATTGTACTTTCCTGGCTTGTTAGGGTTTCAAGAAATTAGATCAATGTGATCAATTTGTTATGATTTGCACTATAGCTTGTAGACTCTATGGCCCATATTCACAGAGCGATTACGCGTGCGCAACTGCTGTTGCGCGTGCGTAAGTCTAAATGTGCGCGTGCGTATAGTTGCACGCGATTCACAAAACAATATACGCCAGAAATCTACGTTTTTTGGTCCGGCGTAATTGAGTTAGACATTCGCTTCCCTTCGCGCAAAACTGCGCTAGACACACCATTGATTTGCTAGTCAAATATGCTAATGAGGGAGTTACGGGGATTCACAAAAAAACGCAGTTGCTGCGCAGGCTACGCGATGTGCGCAACTGCAAAATGTTCTGTCTAAAGTTAGAGGACCTAAAAGCTGGTCTAAATTTTGAAAAAAAGTCTAATTGTCAGATAAAGCAACACTGTTAGTGAGGAGTTCAGCAGTCACACGTGTTGCCCAACAATCTGTATGCCAACATGCCAGGGGCATCGTCGCGCATAGCTATACTACTGACTTTAGATGAACAAAGAAGGAGGAGGGCACGGAGGATGGCACTAAGGAGGGCACGGGAGATGTTTTTTTTTTTTTTTTTATTTGCTTATATAAAATTTACAATTTAATCTAATACAATATTCTTATCTGATACAAGCCCCTCACTCTTCACTTGATATATCACACACGCATAGACATCTTTGGCATGAGTGATTCTGAGGTGTCTCGCATCTTCAGATTCACCCCTCATGCCATCCTGGAATTACCACAACCTTGCAGGAGGACATCCCCAGCCCAACACATGGCACCACCCATGACACCCATGACAGCTACATATACAATCAGAGCCCCATCCCCACAGATTTCGAACAGAACATGTATGGGGACAGCTGGCTGGTTGGTGAGTGACATGGGAGTCAGGCATGACTATCCCCTCCCGTGATGCACATCACAAGTCGCACATGCATGACTAACATCCTCCTGTCTTTTCCCTTCAAGGTGACTCTGCATATGCACTGGAACCCCATCTCATGACCCCATCTCATGCCAGCTCACATTATGCATCTTTGCACGTTAAACACACACATTAATCATGGCACAATGAGAATGCATGCATGCACACCACTATGGTCCCTAGCACACACACCCCACATCCTCATCAAATTGGATTGGCACCAGTCCACCATGCAAGACTGGTGAGCAGTAACGCCACGTCAAGGCTCCAATTATGTCACTGTACATTCATACACCATTCACACGGACCTGGGAATCACTTCTCCCTGGTCCTGGGGAACCCTTCTCCACCAAAATTGAGGATGACACCCCTTTTCCAGCAGGAATGTCACCCCCACATTCAAACAGCATTCACAACCCAAAATATGCAAAACATGTCAGCAACACAAAAAAAAAATGCAGAGAAAAAAAATAAAAATGCTTTCAAACCAAAAAAAGGGGGGAAAAAAAATTAATGCCCTCTGCGTGAGCCACGCCTGGGGCGCCCCCGGCCATGGCCCCGGCCCCTCAGGGGAGACTCATGGGGGAGGGGAAAAGCCGGGGAAGGAGGAGCAGCCCCTGAGATCTGCCCACCTGGCGGCCTGCCCTCCAAGGCCATGGCTATTCTGTCCAGGGCAGCACCAAGTGTTGCCGTGTTGCCCTGGATAGCCTGGGTAAGGGCCCTCACATCCTGCCCTGCTCTGATCCACCCGCCCCATAGTCTGGCAGAGCTGTCTCAGAAGGCGGGTCTGGATGGCCAGGTTCCTTCTCAGACAGGCGGGCAGGAGATTGGGCGCCCCCCTGGTGCTCTGGGATGACCTCCTGGCTCCAGCTGATGGTTGTGGCCGGGGAGAAGGGGAGGCCCTTGTGAGGGGAGCCATGTTGGGGGAGGAGGGGGGGGGCTCCCCCTTAGGGAGGGCAGGCTTCTTGCAGCCAGAGGGGAAGAGTCCGCAGAAACCAAACGTCCAGTGCCTGCCATGGACTCCTCCTCCTCATGATTCTCCTCCTCCTCATGATCGTCCTCTGCATGATCATCCTCCTCCTCTTGTTCCTCCTCCGCGGACTCTGGCCTTGTTGGGGGGGCCTCATTAGGCTGCTGTCCTGGCATTGGAGCGGTCAGGCCAGATGGCCCTGCACCCTCCTGCACAGCTGTGGATGACACAAACCATTCACAGGTTGGAGGATCCACACACTTGCCACATATTCCCTTTCACCCCCTCCCCCACACATGCTACACACCTGAGAGAAATAAAAACCTTACCTGGCACCGCGGGGACCGGACTTGTGTCAAAGCCTGGCAGGCCCTCCACTTCATGACGGTGAAAGGTCAGGGCCACCACACGCTCCGTCGCTGTAAATCTAATCCGGCATGGTGGGCCCCCTCCTGTGCCCCTGGCATGGGCATTTATTGCGGCCAGTTTTTTTTTCACCTGACGCCGGAGGTCGTTTATTTTCTTGTCAATCCCAGACCGGGTCCGTGTCTCCCCCTCCCCCGATGAATTGACCTGCTCCGTGATCATATCCAATATCTCCCTCCTCCTGGCCGGGGGGGTGGTGGCACTCTGCGGGCCGTGGAGGTAACGCCCATAGTCGGTAATGGCCCGGGCAAGAATTCTTTTTTCCCCCACTGTAAAATTAAGCTTTCTTTTTCTCTCAGTCATACTTCCAAACAAACTCACTAGCAGTCACCAAAAATCTGTCACAAATACAAGCACAACCAATCAGGCAAGAACACACACAAAGAGAAAAAGAACACCCAAAAATCACACTAGCACTCAGCAAGAAACAGTCACAAAAAAATCAGATGAAAAAATAAAGCAAGAAAACAAACGCTCAGAAATATATCAATCAAACAAACAGTCTCAAACACTTATCAAAACTCACTTTCACAAAACTACCAACAAGCACTAGATCACACAGAACACTAATCTGACAACTACAAAACACACTCTAACGAACAACAGAGCAAAAGCACTAGGTTAAATGGGAAGGGACACAAAGGGATGTACTTTTGCAATGGAAGTGCGTTTGTGTGTGTCTATTTATGCTGTCTGCGTAGTTCACAACATTGCCCTAGTCCATTTCCAATTTCACTGATTGCGCCGCTCCCGAGTTGTGAGCATGCGCACAACGGAGCTGACATGGTTTCCTTCACGCGCGCATGCGCGAGTCGGCCGGCCCTTCATTTGCATGGGGTCACGGCTCATTTCAATGTAACACGCCCACGTCCCTCCCAATTTGTATTACTCCTCCTTACGCCTCCAGTAAAAAACCTTACGCTTGCGCAATCTCTTGCGCAAAAGCTACGTGAATCACGGGATTACGCGGCTAGATTGCGCAAGTCTAACGGAAAAGTGGTGCGCTACGCCGGACCGATAATGCGCCGATCTACGTGAATCTGGGCCTATAACTTTCACACAGACAACATGATATCCACTAATGTGGGTTATTTTTTACCATAGATATGTAGCAGTATAAATTGTGGCCAACATTTATAAAGAAAAATTACTAATTTGCTAAATTTTATCACAGTCGAAGAAAAATTATTATTTTTTAAAAAATGTAGGTCTTTTTTCATTTATAGCACAAAAAAATAAAAAAACCTAGATGTGATCAAATACCACCAAAAGAAAGCTCTATTTGTATGAAGAGTGTTGCATAACTGAGTAATTGTCATTCAAAGTGTGAGAGCACTGAAAGCTGAAAATTGGTCTGGGCAGGGGAGGGGGGGTTAAGTGTCCAGTAAGCAAGTGTTTAAGATCCCTATTTTGCATGAAAAAAAATATTATTTTTGTATGTCCCTCCCTTTTTATCTTTTACTTTAATATTCCCTTGTATGTCCCCAACACCGCCAATATATTATTGTTAACTGAAATTATTATAATTGCATAGAAATTTCAGCAGAGTTGACAGTCACATCTTCCTCCCATACATCATTAGTACAAATATTTCAAATATAGCTCACATGTTATTGTTATATGTCATGATTTAGAACTATCATTTCATTTATTTATTTTTGTTTAGATCAATAGCTGCAAAAAGCTTTTTTTGGATGTATTGTATTAATTGTGTTGAAAATGTCCACACATCTGTCAGTGTCTATAATGATTGCCAATGTTTTTGAACTTGGAGGTAAACCTATAATAACACAAGATGTTCTGTCACAGTGTTCTTAAAAGAAATATATATTTTTGTTAATAATGAGCATCCAAGCCCATATGATGTTTCCATATTGTTAATTCATAGAAAACAATCCATCTGACATGTGTCATATTATTGTTTCTCTTAAATCATATTTTTCTGTAATCAGGTAAAGGTTTAGTTGGCAAACATATCCTGACATATGATTGCCCATATGGTGAATCAAATGTTATGATATGAAATTATTAACATGCAGTGTTATTCATTTGTTGTTTTGTTTTTGAAGTAAAACAGATGTGAAATGTATCAGTGAATCAAAACTGAAAATGTAATGAGGTCAGTTGTATAAATATATACCTATTTATATGCAGTAGCTCCATACATTGTAAGCATTATCTCATTGTATAAAGAAAAAATATATAAAATACCAGTATTACAATAAAATATAAACTAGTAAATATTTACACTAAACACATTTCAATCTAGCTACTGAAAACCATGAACCATTAGTATAGGTACAATATTCAATATGTGATTTACTAAAAAAAATCTTACTAACCAGCTTTCTTAAAAAAAAAATGTTAGAAAAACTGTGTTGGCCATTGTTTCTTGAATTGCAGTACATCATCATTAAAAATGGACAACTTTGTAAGCTTTAATGTAAGCTGCATCGTGCTGTTTGTATCAATCTTTGGGTCTGCTTGAGTGCACTGGCTTGATCCCCAATTTTTGGGGAAAGCTCACTTTTTAACGGGTTCAGATACTGTATGCTGTGGCAGAATGGCTCTCCTGGGTGAAATCCCGTACATATATGGCTTTGCCCAGGAGAGCCACCAGGGGGTGCGCAAGCACGAGCAGCAGCATGGGGTTTGTGTGTGTAAACACACAAATCCCTATGCTGTCAGAGGAGAGATGACAGAGCGTGTGTTTCTACAATGTAGAAGCCACAAATTGTCATCTCTCCTAGTTAGTCCCATCTCCCCACAGTTAGAACACACAATAGGGAACACAGTTAACCCCTTAATCGCCCCTTAGTGTTAACCCCTTTCCTGCCAGTGACATTTACATAGTAATCAGTGCATATTTACAGCACTGATCGCTCTGTAATGTAATGTCAATGGTCCCAAAAATGTGTCAAAAGTGTCCAACCTGTCGCCCACAATGTCATAATACCCCCAAAAATCGCAGATCACTGCCATTACTAGTATAAATAAATAAATACGCCATATAAATGTCATAAATCTTTCCCATAGTTTGTAGACGTTATAACTTTTGTGCAAACTAATCAATATACTCTTATTGATATTTTTTTACCAAAACAATGTAGAGAACACATATCGGCCTAAACTGAGGAAATTTTTATTTTATTTTTTTAAATTGGGATATTTACTATAGCAAAAAGTAAAAGATATTGTTTTTTTTTTCAAAATGTATGTTCTTTTTTTTGTTTATAGAAAAAAAATGAAAACCGCAGAGGTGATCGAATACCACCAAAAGAAAGCTCTATTTGTGGTAAAAAAGGACGTCAATTTTGTTTGGGTACACCATCACACGACCTTGCAATTGTCAGTTAAATTGACGCATTGCGAGTCTTTTCTGCACAGTTGGGAATTCAGCTTGCTTTCTCCTCTGCGTATCACCCGCAGACTAATGGAGCCGCAGAACGAGCCAATCAGTCTTTGGAGCAATACCTACGTTGCTATATTTCTGACCATCATAACAACTGGTCAGACCTCTTACCGTGGGCCGAGTTTGCTCACAATAGCGCCTTGAATTCTGCTTCCCATTTATGGCGAACTATGGTTTCCAACCTTCCATGTTGCCTGACTCATTTGTTTCACAGAGCAATCCTGCATTAGAGGAGCATTTCCGTGGTCTTCGGTACACTTGGGCATAAGTCCAGGAGGCTTTGCAACATGCAACGCTGTATCCTGACCTAGGCCAACAAGGCCTAGGGCACCACTTTGCAGGGGGGCAGCACAGAAAGAGTCCCCGACAGCTTGTGCTACATTGTTAGTGTAATGCAAGCTGCTTCTAATTTTGACTGTCCTATCATCCTGGACTACAAACCTTCCTCACTGTGCAATATGTTTTCTGCTGCACCATTGGCATATCTTCTTAGTCCTCTCCATAAAATTATCTGAAATTTGTGCTTAAAGTAGAACTATAGTAGAATTATAGCCCCTGTCAGTTTATTTTTTACCATCCCTGTTCCATTGCAAAGATTTCCCTTCACTTCCGACCTTATTGCCAAACAGGAAGTGAGAGGAAATGTATGCAATTAAGGCATTCCATTGCCCCCCCAGGCCCTAAGAACTAGTGTTCCCACTCGAAAATTTTAGGGTGGGTCTTAAACGGAGGGGTGTGGCCTTGACAGGAAGGCGTGGGTCAAATTTAAATAAGGGGGTGTACGAGTTTAGTCAGGCCTACGGCAGCACAAAACCTAAATACACTACTGGCGACATGCTAACAATAAGTACAGACTCCAGGATCCATTTTCTGTTTAAGGTGATAGGATATCCGCCTGTGAGTTTGATCCCTCCTGGGATATGTAGTGAACTTGTGCTCAGACTACTACTCCTCCACTAGTGAAAATATCTTCCTGAAGCTGCGGAGAGGGGACCAGTACCCAAGATTCTAATGATCGGCCAAAATAATGCAGTCCCAAGAGAAGGAGACGAGTGTTGAAGGCTTTGTCTTATTTATGACAGGACAAAGTGTTTGCAGAACCTTGCCAGGCGTTTCCAGGATTTGCTATCCAGACACTGTTTAAATATTTTGGCTTTTCTCTCTGAGACATGGCACTCTGGATTTTTTTTTCATAACTGCCTCAGCTCTGCATTGTGAGCCAATAGTTTGGAGTTGTTTTGGTTCACTTTGGGTTCACATTTTGTAACACTGAACACATTTGTACACTGTGTAAATAATACAGTGCATTACTGAAAAGGAGATCTCAACAAGCAGTGCTATATAACTTATTTTGCTCTGTTTGGCAATCTGTATGACATTGATAGCCTTAGCCTTTTCTTCAAAGTATATACTATCCCATAGATTTTAACTGTAACCTTTTAATTCTAGTCTATTACTGCTACAAAAAATTAATAAAAATCTCTTATTTTTGCAAAAACTACCTAATAACATTTTTTGTTGGGCTATAAATCAATCATATTTGGTTGCTGCTGCTCCATGTAAGTCAATGAATAATATAAAATTAAAATAAATTACTATGCTATGATGTCCCTGAAACTTGTAATCTTCTGTGAATCCAAGTACAGCTTTATGGTATCCCTTGGGCGTGTAATTTAAAGGAATTGTGTATTTTTAAGCCACTTAAAAATAGCCTCTCTTTGCTAAACAATATTTTTTTACATTTTGTTTTGTATTGGTACATGTCCCCCAGGTCAGTTCTCAACATTGTACAATCCATTTAGCCCAGAAAATGGCCATTACTGATAAAAAATGTTCAGCTACCATTGATTTCAACTGGGTTTGGATACAGGATCTGAACTTTGGTAATGTTCACTGATTGCTCACTGGACCGAGATATGTTTGGCTAATACCTTTTTATCAGTGAATGGATGTTGTTATAGAGAACGCATGGGAAGATCTGCAAAAATACGCAGGGAGCGATTAGGGTAAAGTAAGAAACTGTTCATTTGCTTTCTTAATAAAATATTTTATTGAACAGGCTTCATTACATGCTAACATCTAAGAGATTGAAAATACTTATTCAAATTTTGAAAGTGCATTTAAAAAAAAAAAAAAATTCACTTGAAAAACTGCTGAGCAAATACTGTGTGACATAAAAATATGCAAAACCCGCCATTTTATTTTCCAGGCCTCCACATAAAAAATCTATAATATTTGGGCATTCAAAGTATTTTTTTTTTTTTGCAAAAAAAAAAAATGTTTTACATGTAAGTTAGGAATGTTAGAATTGGCCCATGCATTAGCTATAAGCTTTAAACTCTGTCAGATTGAAAAACACTCATCAGTGTATTCTCCATTATACCCAATATTGGGGAACCCACGCTTCCAGCCAGAAATGGAGGGAGGGGCCTATAAGAATCTTAGAGAGAAGGGACTTACACAGGTCTCACACTTTATGCAATCGGAATCGCTCGTGCAACTGGGTGGCCAATTCGAAGTAAAAAAAAAAAGCTTTACAACTTCACCATTTTTTTACTTCATTAGGCCCAGTGAGAAGGTACAGAAGGGAACTGACACAGTTTGAAAAATATTGTGAAGAAAGGGAACCTCCCACTAGAATATTATCTAAGCTTTATAGGTTACTAATAGCACCCCCAGAAAACTATGAGGTACGCGCTATGAGAAAATGGGCAAGGGACTTGGATCAAAATTTTACTCAGTCCCAACAACAGAAGATAATTTATCTTTCTTTTAAAACATCAACCTGCACCAGAACCCAGGAACTAAATTACAAACTTTTAAAAAGGTAGTATTATACACCGGCGAAATTAGGCAGGTATTTCCCTGAAATTTCAGATAAGTGTTGGCGATGTAATAGGGAACAGGGAACATTGTTCCATATATTTTGGACATGCCTCAAGCTTAGGAAGTATTGGTCAGAAGTACAAAGGATCTACCAAAAATGTACATCCTATCAAATATTGGACGACCACGCTTTCTTTTGTTACACCTTTCACAGATCCCAATAAAGACATATAAAAATTCGATCATTTGTCATTTGACTAATGAAGCCAAGGCAGGCATTGCCTGGAATTGGAAAAACCCTAGGCCACCCATGATTGCAGAGTGGTTGCATAGGGTTAGAAACGTGGGATCCATAGAAGACCTGGTGACCTCGGCCCAAGATAGAAAAGAACAATATTATGAAATTTGGGGAACATGGAATGCATTTGTATACTCAGAAGAAGGGAAGAGATTACTGGGGAGTTTAAATGGGGAATATGTCAGTCTGCCATATATTAGCAAACTGAAGGCCCGATGCCTTATGAAAAGAGGGGGGATGTGGAGGGGAGGAGGTGGAGGAGGGAGGAGGAGGAAGAGAGGGAAGGAGGGAATTAGCTGTTTTTTTTTTTTTTTTGATGGGGTAGGGGAGGAATGGGGGGGAGAGAAAAGGGGGTAAAAGGAAAAGGGGTTGAGTAGGTGGTAGCTTGATATTTAAACAATGTGACGAGTAAGAATCAGAGGGTTAATGAAAGTCCTATTAATGAAGGTATAGATCCTAGCCAGGCACCACTGAAGGATTCAGGCAAAGTGGGCGAGGTGATATTTTTCTTTTTTTATGTTATGGGGAATTATATCTTTAAGCCTATGAAGTGTTAATCTGATATGTAGTAGGTCTTAACTACTGACTTTTCTTATGTTTTTCAGTTGGGTCAGATGGCTAGATTTGTTTTAGTTGTATTGCAACATGGGATTATTCCCTCCCTTGATATTGTTGATATCGTTTATATGTTTTGTTATAATTTGAAAAATCCTTGAATAAAAAAAAAAAAATTGGCCCATACTGGAAGTGGTCAAGGTGCTTCTTGGATGTTGGGCCCCTCTGTGTGACTAGGTTGTGAAAAAGCATCACACATGTGGTATCCCCTTACTCAGAAAGAGTAGTAAAAAGAGTAGTAAAATTCGTTTTGGGGTGTAATTCTAAGTATGTCAATGCTGTTTATGAGAAATATCTTATTAAAGTTGTAACTTTGTGTAAATAAAAATAATCTTTACTCCTTTTTTGTTTGAACATTCCCAACTTCATTAGTAAATCAGCCTCATTGCATGAATATTCCTTTCAATTATCAAATTATCTAAAAAGCTAATTCCTTTTTCATCTGCACATTATTGGATAATTGAATATTCACACAATTTATAATTTGAAGATTCTCATTCTTTAGTCAGCCTAGATTTTTAAAAGTGATTAGAATTTTGCTAGATCACAAAATGTTACTTATTTAGTAAGCCATTTAAAGAATTTTCAGAATAAACAATTGCGGAAATAACAGCACGAGATGAGCATTTTTCAATGTCTGTAGGCTAAACCAGGAAATGCAAGACAAATAGGAGATAAGGGAAGTGCATACATCTCCCCTATGGGGGGATCAGATGAACGCGGACCGTGTTTCCGTGTTCATCCGATCCAATCCGCAGACGAAAAAAAAAATAGGATCTTCTTCCGAGGCGGGTGATTACGGGTGTCAGCGGATCTTTATCTTTACTACTTTTAAGACAGTATATTTTAAAGGATATGAGATTAAGGTGTCTATTGGACCTTATTCAGTGCAGATGCTCAAGTAGTGTGTTTTTTTTGACTACCAAGAAATGTCAGTGTACTTATACAATATGTAATTTAGCAAAAAAAATTCTTACAGAAATATAAAGTATACGGAAAAGAGCTTTTGTTCAAAACTTACACAGACATATATAAATATGCATTTCAATAAAGCACAATTCAGAAAATACACACACAAATAAACATTGACTGTATTTGTTGTTTGTTTTTTAAGCTTTTCGTTGTTAAAAATATATCTTTCTCTGTCCTTGCCATTATTTCATCAAGCATTGTCACTTATTGTAATTAGTAGCTGGCACGAGATCTGGCCATCATCATTAAAACCGCGAAAGCCACTACCACAGACTCAAGCAATGTTTGACTGTAATATATGTGCACTGGAAAGGTATTTCATATTTCTATGAAAATATATTAGAAAGTGTGTCAATGACAACAAGTACTACTAATGCTTGCTTGCAAAATCATCTACCGGTATTATGTAGACATAATAAAAATAACAAGCTCATTCATTTAAAAATGCAGTAACATATAGCAACCACTGTACTGCATGCTCACCAGTGAAATGCTAAATTTGACCCTTTGCTGTTAGGAATGTACATTGTTTCTACTTTGTTTGCTCTATAGATTGAAAAAGCACATAGATGTTGCAAAGGAGATGAGCTGAACATTGCTTCAATAGTCTTAAGAGAAATAGGGCCAGATTCAGGTACATCTGCGCATTATTGGACCGGCATAGCGCACCGCCTTTACGTTAGACTTGCGCAATGTAGCCGCGTAATCACCCTATTCTCGTAGCTTTTGCGCAGAAAATTGCGCATGCGTAACGTTATTTCAGAGGCGTAAGGCGGAGTATTACAAATTGAGAAGGACGTGGGCGTGTTACATTGAAATGAGCCGTGACCCCATGCAAATGAAGGGCCGGCCGGCTCGCGCATGCGCGCTTGAAGCAGACAATGGTCAGCACCTCTGTGCGCATGCTCACAACTCGGGAACGGCGCAATCAGTGAAATTGGAAGTGGACTAGGGCAACTTAGTGAACTACGCAGACAGCATAAATAGACAGACACAAATGCACTTCCTTTGCAAAAGTACATCCCTTTGTATCCCTCCCTATACAGAAAGGTGCTTTTGTTTATTAGCGTTTGTTTGTTTGTTTGTGACGTGTCTTTGAGATATTTGGGGACTGTTTTGCAGAGTGATTTTTGTCTTTTATGTGTTTTCTTTGTTGTTATTTTGTTTAACCACTTGTCCACCGCCCACCGTCATATGACGGCGGGCGGAGGACTCCATTGTTCTGACATCACGTCATATGATGTGATGTCCCTTTAAAGCCGCGGTCGGGCGCGCGCGCGTCGCCGGCGGCGCGCGCGCGCACCCGCCGCTCCGCGGGGATCCCGTGCGAGTGCCCCGGCGGCAACGATCGCCGCCGGGCACACGCGATTGCTCTGTAAGTGAGCTGGGACGTGCAGCTCTGTATGTAAACACAGAGCTGCACGTCCCTGTCAGGGAGAGAGGTGACAGATTGTGTTCCTTGTACATAGGGACACAATCGGTCACCTCCCCCAGTCACCCCCCCCTCCCCCTACAGTTAGAACACTCATAGGACACACATTTAACCCCTTCCCCGCCCCCTAGTGGTTAACCCCTTCACTGCCAGTCACATTTATACAGTAATCAATGCATATTTATAGCATTTTTCACTGTATAAATGTAAATGGTCCCAAAAATGTCAGAAAAGTGTGCGAAATGTCCGCCATAACGTCGCAGTCCCAATAAAAAAATCGCAGATCGCCGCCATTAATAGTAAAAAAAAAAAAAAAAAAAGTCATAAACTATCCCCTATTTTGTAAACGCTATAACTTTTGCGCAAACCAATCGATAAACGCTTATTGCATTTTTTTTTTACCAAAAATATGTAGAAGAATACGTATCGGCCTAAACTGAGGGAAAAAATTTTTTTTATATATTTTTTGGGGTTATTTATTATAGCAAAAAGGAAAAAATATAGAATTTTTTTTAAAATTGACGCTCTATTTTTGTTTATAGCGCAAAAAATAAAAACCGCAGAGGTGATCAAATACCACCAAAAGAAAGCTCTATTTGTGGGAAAAAAAGGACGCCAATTTTGTTTGGGAGCCACGTCGCACGACCGCGCAATTGTCAGTTAAAGCGACGCAGTGCGGGAAGCTTATATTTTGTCTGGGCAGGAAGGGGGTCTAGGTGCACAGTAGGTAAGTGGTTAAATTATATTTTTACTCGTCATTTATTTTATTTTTTTGGTTATGTTTGTGTATGATTTTGGAATGTGGGGGTGATATTCCTGCAGGAAAAGGGGTGTCACCCTCATTTGTGGTGGAGAAGTGATCCCCAGGTCTGTGTGAATGGTGTATGAATGTATAGTGACATAATTGGAGCCGTGGCATGGCGTTGCTGCTCACAAGTCCTGCATGGCGGACTGGTGCCAATCCAATGTGATGAGGATGTGGGGTGTGTGTGCCAGGGACCACAGTGGTGTGCATGCATGCATTCTCATTGTGCCATGATTAATGTGTGTGTTTAACGTGCAAAGATGCATAATGTGAGCTGGCATGAGATGGGGTCATGAGATGGGGTCCCAGTGTATATGCAGAGTCACCTTGAAGGGAAAAGACAGGAGGATGTTAGTAGTGCATGTGCCCCTTGTGATTTCAGCATCATGGGGGGGACAGTCATGCCTGCCACCCATGTCACTCACCAACCAGCCAGCTGTCCCCATACATGTTCTGTTCGAAATCTGTGGGGATGGGGCTATGATTGTATATGTAGCTGTCATGGGTGTCATGGGTAGTGCCATGTGTTGGGCTGCTGATGTCCTCCTGCAAGGTTGTGGTTAATTCCATGATGGCATGAGGGGTGAATCTGAAGATGCGAGACACCTCAGAATCACTCATGCCAAAGATGTCTATGCATGTGTGATATATCAAGTGAAGAGTGAGGGGCTTGTATCAGATAAGAATATTGTATTAGATTAGATTAAATTGTAAAGTTTATATAAGCAAAAAAAAAACATCTCCCGTGCCCTCCTTAGTGCCCTCCTCAGTGCCCTCCTCAGTGCCCTGCTCCTTCTTTGCTCATCTAAAGTCAGTAGTATAGCTATGAGCATGGATGCCACTGGCATGTTGGCATACAGTTTGTTGGGCAATACGTGTGACTGCTGAGCTCCTCACTAACAGTGTTGCTTTATCTGACATGTAGACGATTTTTCTCTTTTTAGACCAGCTTTTATATGGTCTAATTTTAGACAGGACATTTTGCTGTTGCGCACACTGCGTAACCTGCGCTGCCTCAACGTTCTTTTGTGGATCCCCGTAAGTCCCTCATTAGCATATTTGACTAGCAAATCAATGGTCTGTCTAGCGCAGTTTTGCGCGGACGGATGCGCCTGTCTAACGAAATTACGCTGGACAAAAAAAAGTAGATTTCTTGCCTATCTCGTTTGGGGATGCCGTGCATCGAAACGCACGCGCACATTTAGACTTACGCACGTGCATCTCCTGTAGCGCAGGCGTAATCGCTCTGTGAATCTGGCCCATAGATTTTTACGTTTAATAAAAAAGGGCTTTTTAAAAACTATAAATAGTACCCCATATAGCACTTTAACATTTAAATACAACTATAATAATGGAAATCTGAAACCTTATTGTTTCTCTTTTATTTGGATAGAGTAGGGAGTGGGTAAAACTCCTGTCAGCTTCTTTTTTTTTTGCCATCTGTTTCTCACATAAGTTCATAAACATTGCCTTGTCCCTTCACCTGTCATGATATATTTTTAGAAAGTTTTCCTTAGCACAAGTATCCCCACTGGGTGTTTTACCCTCTTTTACTGTCCTTTTCATTTTCATTTTCATAGTCCTGGTAACAGTGGTAATGGGGTGGAACTTGTTTTTAAATCTGTTTGTGAGAGGCTGAATCCTGGGCTAAATGATTTCCAATATCACATACCAGAATCTAATTGGTAAAACTCAATAGCTTTGGTGAAATAGCTTGTGTGGATCTTTTGAGGCATTCCGGGTAGAATCCTATAGTGAAGGAAGTACGGTAATTATAGTTCCACATCATTGGTTCTTGGAGTCTACAGGAAAATTATTTTAATTTATAAACAAGATGAATCCTTTAATTCTTAACAAGATGATATAGAACAAAAAAAGTCAATGCATTTTTCAGGTTATAATACGTAGCACCTTATAAGGGCATTCAGAAATTTTTAAAGAGCTTTGAGTCCAGCCTTTTCACACATTTTGCAAGACTAGCCTTGATTAACAGGGACTTCATTTGACCCCCAATTTTTATTTTCGTTTTTATATTTTATGTAATCTTACTTATGAATTAAGTTGTTTACTTTAGACTCCAAGAAACAGTGGTGTGGTGCTAACATTACCCTTGTTTACCTTTAAACAAGAAAAATTGGGTCAGGGACCAGATCCTTCCTTGATAGGAGCAAAGTTGCTTGTGAAAGGAAATTGGCCAGTGACCGATTTCCCTAAATTAATGGTTTCCCATGAAAATAATAATTTGCACACAACTGCAGGCAGATAAAAATGTACAATATTTTTGCTGTTTACGTGCAATGCTTGAGTTTTTATAAATCACTTTTAATGTCCAAAGGATGCAATAAATTGCATCTAATCATTCCTTAGTAGCTCTATGATTTGTTTTGCTATAAAAATACCTAAATTCCACTAGAGAGAGCCCTCTGAACTCTGAAACTTCTTCTTATCCCTCTGATCAATATTCAATAAGCTGCATTTTCTAACTAGGTCTAGATGAAACAGGTACAAATTCAGCAGAAATTAGTATTTGCTTCAGAATATTTAACTTTTGTAAAGTAAGGTAGACGACATGCATTAAACATTGCGGGGCAGATTCACGTAGATCGGCGCATTATCATTCCGGCGTAGCGCACCACTTTTCCGTTAGACTTGCGCAATCTAGCCGCGTAATCCGGCGATTCACGTAGCTTTTACGCAAGAGCTTGCGCAAACGTAAGGTTTTTTCCGGAGGCGTAAGGAGGAGTAATACAAATTGGGAGGGACGTGGGCGTGTTACATTGAAATGAGCCGTGACCCCATGCAAATGAAGGGCCGGCCGACTCGCGCATGCGCGCGTGAAGGAAACCATGTCAGCTCCGTTGTGCGCATGCTCACAACTCGGGAGCGGCGCAATCATTGAAATTGGAAATGGACTAGGGCAATGTTGTGAACTACGCAGACAGCATAAATAGACACACACAAACGCCCTTCCATTGCAAAAGTACATCCCTTTGTGTCCCTTCCCATTGAATCAAGTGCTTTTGCTCTGTTGTTCGTTAGAGTGTGTTTTGTAGTTGTGAGATTAGTGTTCTGTGTGATCTTGTGCTTGTTGGTAGTTTTGTGAAAGTGTATTTTGATAAGTGTTTGAGACTGTTTGTTTGATTGATATATTTCTGAGCGTTTGTTTTCTTGCTTTTTTTTTTCATCTGATTTTTTTGTGTGTGTTTCTTGCTGAGTGCTAGTGTGATTTTTGGCTGTTCTTTTTCTCTTTGTGTGTGTTCTTGTCTGATTGGTTGTGCTTGTATTTGTGACAGATTTTTGGTGACTGCTAGTGAGTTTGTTTGGAAGTATGACTGAGAGAAAAAGAAAGCTCAATTTTACTGTGGGGGAAAAAAGAATTCTTGCCCGGGCCATTACCGACTATGGGCGTTTTCTCCACGGCCCGCAGAGTGCCACCACCACCCCGGCCAGGAGGAGGGAGATCTTGGATATGATCACAGAGCAGGTCAATTCATCGGGGGAGGGGGAGACACGGACCCGCTCTGGGATAGAAAAGAAAATAAATGACCTCCGGCGTGAGGTGAAAAAAAAACTGGCCGCAATAAATGCCCATGCCAGGGGCACAGGAGGGGGCCCACCATGCCGGGTTAGATTTTCAGAGACGGAGCGTGTGGTGGCCCTGACCTTTCACCGGCATGAAGTGGAGGGCCTGCCAGGCTTTGACACAAGTCCGGTCCCCGCGGTGCCAGGTAAGGTTTTTATTTCTCTCAGGTGTGTAGCATGTGTGGGGGAGGGGGTGAAAGGGAATATGTGGCAAGTGTGTGGATCCTCCAACCTGTGAATGTTTTGTGTCATCCACAGCTGTGCAGGAGGGTGCAGGGCCATCTGGACTGACCGCTCCAACCCCAGGACAGCAGCCTAATGAGGCCCCCCCAACAAGGCCAGAGTCCGCAGAGGAGGAACAAGAGGAGGGGGAGGATCATGCGGAGGACGATCATGAGGAGGAGCAGAATCATGAGGAGGAGGAGTCCATGGAAGGCACTGGCCCTTTGGTTTCTGCGGACTCTTCCCCTCTGGCTGCAAGAAGCCTGCCCTCCCTAAGGGTCAGCCCCCCCCCCTCCTCCCCCAACATGGCTCCCCTCACAAGGGCCTCCCCTTCTCCCCGGCCACAACCATCAGCTGGAGCCAGGAGGTCATCCCCAAGCACCAGGGGGGCGCCCAATCTCATGCCCGCCTGTCTGAGAAGGAACCTGGCCACCCAGACCCGCCTTCTGAGACAGCTCTGCCAGACTATGGGGCGGGTGGATCAGAGCCTGTCCTCCATTAATGATAGCCTGGGTAACCTGGACTCCCACTCCCGGGCCTCCACAACCTGCCTAAATGACCTGCAAACTACAGCAGCAGGCGTTGGGCAGGATGTGAGGGCCCTTACCCAGGCTATCCAGGGCAACACGGCAACACTTGGTGCTGCCCTGGACAGAATAGCCGTGGCCTTGGAGGGCAGGCCGCCAGGTGGGCAGATCTCAGGGGCTGCTCCTCCTTCCCCGGCTTTTCCCCTCCCCCATGCGTCTCCCCTGAGGGTCCGGGGCCGTGGCCGGGGGCGCCCCAGGCGTGGCTCAGGCAGAGGGCATTAATTTTTTTTTCCCCCTTTTGTTTGTTTTGAAAGCTTTTTTATTTTTGTTCTCTGCTTTTTATTGTTTTTTCTATGCAATTTTTTTTTGCTATGCATTTTTTTTGGTTTGACTTTTTTGGCATATTTTGGGTTGTGAATGATGTTTGAATGTGGGGGTGACATTCCTGCTGGAAAAGGGGTGTCACCCTCAATTTTGGTGGAGAAGGGTTCCCCAGGACCAGGGAGAAGTGATCTCCAGGTCCGTGTGAATGGTGTATGAATGTACAGTGACATAATTGGAGCCTTGACGTGGCGTTACTGCTCACCAGTCTTGCATGGTGGACTGGTGCCAATCCAATTTGATGAGGATGTGGGGTGTGTGTGCTAGGGACCATAGTGGTGTGCATGCATGCATTCTCATTGTGCCATGATTAATGTGTGTGTTTAACGTGCAAAGATGCCCAATATGAGCTGCCTCCTGACTGCTCTTCCCTCAGAAGACGGGGTATCCTCGGTTAGGGGTTGATTTTCTGGTTGGGGGGTCAGATCATCACGTAGCTCAACCTGCAGGCCCTTCCTCACTGCGAGATTGTGTAGCATGCAACATGCAGCGATGATATGGCACACGAAGTTTGGGGAATACAACAGTGTACCCCCAGACTTATCCAGGCATCGGAAACGTGACTTCAGGAGGCCAAAGGTGCGCTCCACCACTGCACGGGTTTTGATGTGTGCTTCATTGTATCGTTCCTCTCCTGGGGTTTGGGGGTTCCGGATAGGAGTCATGAGATGGGGTCCCAGTGCATATGCAGAGTCACCTGTAAAGGAAAAGACAGGAGAATGTTAGTCATGCATGTGCCACTTCTGTTGTGCATCACGGGAGGGGATAGTCATGCCTGACTCCCATGTCACTCACCAACCAGCCAGGTGTTCCCATACACGTTCTGTTCGAATTCTGTTCGGATGTGGCTTTGATTGTAGATGTAGCTGTCATGGCTGGACCCTGGGTGTTTGGCACGGACGTGCCATATGAGGCCTTGGGCATCAACTATCACCTGTACGTTGATGGAGTGCCAATTCTTCCGATTGCGGTACATGTGCTCGGTCTCATGGGGGGGCTGGAGTGCCACATGTGTGCAATCTATGGCCCCGATGGTGCGTGGGAATCTGGCAATTCGGTAGAAATCTGCCATTGCCTTGATTCGAAGCTCCTCAGTGGTGGGTTTGATGATTTGGTTGGCCAAGCGTGTGAGGATTGCAGGGACAACCTGGTGCACACATCTGCTCATGGAGGATTGTGACATCCCAGCCACCACTCCACTTGTACGCTGAAAAGAGCCACTGGCAAGGACATGGAGTGTTGCCAGGACCTTCACCAGTGGCTGCACTGCATGTGAGCGTTGTGTTGGGCTGGTGATGTCCTCCTGCAAGGTTGTGGTTAATTCCAGGATGGCATGAGGGGGGAATCTGAAGATGCGAAAGACCTCTGAATCATTCATGCCAAACAGGTGTATGCGGGTGCGGTATACCCTCTCCCGTGCCATCCTCCGTGCCCTCCTCCTTCTTTGGTCATCTATATTCACTAGTGCAGCTATGAGCGACGATGCCCCTAGCATGTTGGCAGTCAAATTGTAGTGCAACACGTGTGTGTGGTCTGCTCCTCAATAACGGTGTTGCTTTATCTGACAATTAGACTTTTTTTCAAAAGTTAGATCAGCTTTTATGTGCTCTAACTTTAGACAGGACATTTTGCAGTTGCGCACATCGCGTAGCCTGCGCAGCAACTGCGTTTTTTTGTGGATCCCCGTAACTCCCTCATTAGCATATTTGACTAGCAAATCAATGGTGTGTCTAGCGCAGTTTTGCGCGAAGGGAAGCGAATGTCTAACTCAATTACGCCGGACCAAAAAACGTAGATTTCTGGCGTATATTGTTTTGTGAATCGCGTCCAACTATACGCACGCGCACATTTAGACTTACGCACGCGCAACAGCAGTTGCGCACGCGTAATCGCTCTGTGAATCTGGGCCTGCATTCCTAATGTATGGTTTCTATATCCCACTGTACTCTGTCTTCTCAGACAAACAGAACATGTATTTTTCATATTTTTTTAAATGTTTGGTGAATGAAAGACTGTTCTAGGTACTATCTGTAAATTCAATGTCCAGAGTCTGATTTATGTTGTTGAGTTCCAACAAAAAAAGGAAAAGGCTTAGCTTTAATTTCAGGACTTCCTGATAGACTGTAAACTACTGTTTTATGTACGTTTGTACCTTTGTTCTTTTTTTTCTACACCATCACCATTATGCCATCACCATTATGCCATTAAAAAGGTTGAGACTCGCTCTTTACGTTCCTCCTTGCCCTTTGTGAAAATGCATTCCCCCTGCGGTGCAGAAATTCAAAAGTACCCACTTATGTGCTGTCTGGACTTATACAGTATGGGGTAGGCCGATGTTTGACCTCCAAATGTTGCACTTTTTTTATTTTTGGTCTAATCAGGCCCTACAGTACAAGTTTCAAATTTAGTTTTATTACTAAATGTTGACTTTTTAGGATTGCACTTTTTATTTTCATAATACTTATTTACTTATATACTAAATTGGGTAATTGTTAATTTTTCAGAAAACAGGTAAAAAATGTATTTATATTAAAATAATAAATAAAGCAAATATTGAATATACTGTGTAAATATTACAAATGGCTGTTAGAACTGTAAATAAGTATTTCTTCTAGCATTAATAATTCTTGAATTAATAATGTGAAGTGGACTTCATGCAAATGTAAAAGACTTCTAAATACAGCTATCTTTAAATGTACATTTTCCTTTAAATATGATTAGTATATATAACTGCAATTCGTATTTTTATTTATTTTTTGTTAATTCTTTGGACAGCAGATTTAGGTCTGGAAGTGTTGGGGCTGCAATTAATCAGTCTCTACTGCTTTGCACAATGCACTCACTGCTGTCACATTCGTTGATAGAAGAATTTTTGTGATACTCATATACATCATCTATGACAAAGCTGTATTGCTTAACTGCAGTTAAAAATAGGGGGCCAGATTCACGTACATCGGCGCATTTTTGGACCGGCGCAGTGCAACTCATTTAAGTTAGACCGGCTTAATTTCAAGGCGCAAGCGCCGTATCCTCGTGGTATTTTCGTCCAAATTTGCACTGGTGCAATGTAAATTCCGAGGCGTAAGGCGGTGTAATTCAAAGTGGGAAGGACGTGGGCGTGTTCCATTGAAATGAGCCGTGACCCTATGCAAATGAAGGGCCGGCCAGACTGGGCATGTGCACATGAATAAGACTATGGTCAGCACCTCTCTGAGCATGCTCAGAACTCGGCACGGCGCAATCAGTTAGATAGGAACTAGGCCTGTCAGACTTAGTGAGCTATGCACAGTTCTTAAATAGACCGAGAGAAATGCCCTTCCATTGCAAAAGTACATCCAATTTTTTTCCCTTCCTACGGCAAGGTGCTTTTGTTCTGTTGTTTGTTAGTGTTTGTTGGTTTGTGACGTGTCTTTGAGATTTTTGGAGAGTGGTTTGGAGAGTGTTTTTGCTGAGTTTTTTTTTTTTGCTGTGTTTTTTTTTATTTTGCTGTTTTTTTTTTTATTTTGCTGGGCATTTTTTTTTTTGCTGGGCATTTTTTTTTTCTGTTTGTGAATGATTTTTGAATGTGTGGGTGACATTCCTGCCACCACTCCACTTGTACGCTGAAAAGAGCCACTGGCAAGGAAATGGAGTGTTGCCAGGACCTTGCCCAGTGGCTGCACTGCATGTGAGCGGTGTGTTGGGCTGGTGATGTCCTCCTCCAAGGTTGTGATTAATTCCAGGATGGCATGAGGGGTGAATCTGAAGATGCGATACACCTCAGAATCACTCATGCCAAAGATGTGTATGCGTGTGCGGTATATCCTCTCCCGTGCCCTCCTCCGTGCCCTCCTCCTTCTGTGCTCATCTAAAGTCAGTAGTATAGCTATGAGCAAGGATGCCCCTGGCATGTTGGCAGGGCCACCATCAGGAATTATGGGGCCCCTTACACAGCTTCAGGCATGGGCCCCCTGGAGCAGAGAACTGGGGGGGGTGCTGCCGCCTGAAATTGAGAAGCGGGGGGGGCTGCTATATAAAAAAAAAAAAAAAGAGGGGGTTCCCATCCGGGCCCCTTACAGGTGTAATGCCTGTACCCCCCTGATGGCAGCTCTGCATGTTGGCCTATAGATTGTTGTCCTGCAAGTGTGGGTGCTCAGCTCGTCCCTAACGGTGTTGCTTTAGCTGACATGTAGATTGTCTCATTTTAAACCTGCTTTTATATGGTCTAATTTTAGACTTTCCGTGCAGCTGATAAGCACATCGTGTAGACTGCACCGCACAAACTTACTTTTGTGGATTGGCGTATCTCCCTCATTTGCATATTTGCATAGGAAATCAATGGTGTGGACGGAGTAAATATGCACCTAGGATGTGCAGGCGTAGGCAAGTTAGGCTGGTCGGGAGTAGCCTATTTTGGTGCGTATCTAGTTCTGTGGGTACGGTGCAAAAAATATTCCCGGAGCAAATTTAGACGACACATCTCGAGATACTCCGGCGTAAGTGCTTTGTGAATCTGGCCCAGGGTATCTAACCTGACCATGGTGTCTGACATCCTTTGTCCAATATTTTAGCTAGTTTTCATAAAGGTATTTCTATAGCGTAGTTACCTGATTGCTTGAAATTTAGACTTAAGTTTTGAATACGTTTAATGTACTGTAAACAGTTTAGAAATAGTTCATGATTTCGGTAAATTATTTGGCTGAAAAGTTATATTTTTTACATTAATTTTTACACAAATCCTCTGCACTACCATCACTTTGGATACAAAGGGCCAGATTCAGGTACACGTACATTTGCGCAGCGTATCCGAGATCCGCTACGCAGCCGTATTTTACCAGGCTCTAGAACGAATTCTGGTAGATTTTTGCCCGTACGATACGGTGGCGTAGTCTATTTCTCGCCGCGTAATCGAAATACGCGATTAGGCGGCGTGAAGCATTTAAATTAGGCGCGTCCCCATGGCGATCGAACTGCGCATGCTCCGTTCAGAAATTTCCCGCCGTGCTTTGCGCGAAATAACGTCGATACGTCATTCGTTGTTTGAGTAGCGTCGTTTACGGACATTCCTATTCCCGGACGTTTTACGTCAAAAATAAAAAAAGACGTCGGAAAACGTTGATATTCGACACGGGAACGACGGCCATACTTAACATGGGCTGTCTAATATTAGACCAGCAAAAAGCTGGTATAGTTTTACGCAGCAAAAAGATGACTAAAGATGCCGTAAGAGATTGCGATAGACGTTCGTAATTTCGTGGATAGTCGGCAAAAGCTCATTTGCATACCCCGATTTGGAAAACGACGGGAACTCCACCCAGCGGCCGCAATTTTAATGCAGCGTAGATCCGAAGGCGTACGAACACGTAACATGTCGGATTAAAGCGCAAAGCCGTCTTTTCATGGTTTGAGGATTCATTAGATTAGAAATTACTCCAGTCTAACACCAGTTAGACAGGAGTTACGGCTCTCTGAATCTGGCCCAAAGATTTTAAATAAAAATCTAAAATTTAAATGTATAAAAGTGAAAATGATTGATTGCTGCAATACACTGTTATATGTTCCCACATTACATATCATACAAATATACCAAAAGGTAGCATAACCCAAAAATCCACAACAATTGCTTTAAACTTTCCTCCTCAACTGCATATTTAAAAAAAAAATTCTCACAAATACCAAATCATAAATGTAATAAAAATGATAGCAATTATTTATGTGTCCATGTGTATTTTATTGTTAATAAAGTCCAAAATTATAATTAATCCCTGTTGACGATGCAAGTGCTCATTCTTTTATGTTCTGTTTGTCACTTCAACACTGGACTCCAGACAAAAACTGACGCTTTACATAGACCACGTAATTCAAAAATAACAATAGGCTATCATTGTTCAAATATCTCAAAATAACCACTCTTTTTTTTTTTTTAAATGAGAGGAAAACCACTCACAATAAAAGTACTCTTTCCATTTTTTATAACTGTTTTGTGTTTTTTATATGCAATATTAACTGTATGTATTTCCATCTATACAGTTATAATTATGAGCTTGGATTGTCTTTGCATACTCCTGAGGAAGCTTTATAAGCGAAATATGTCGGGGCTTTGCAATTCCTCTTGCTCAACTATAACTTGTTATTTTGTGACCGCCAACCTATGTCATATGTAGAAAACTACTAGGATCAGTTTTAATTGGTTTATGCTTTAATAAAATGTTTCTTACTTTTGTATATTTATCTCAATAACGATGTATTTCTCAATATAACTACCAACTACTGAGCCAATGAAAATCCCAATCTCCTACCCCCTCTTCCCTTCATTTTTCACAGTATGTAGGGTTCACTCTTGCAAAGGGAGAAGAGGAAAATGTACGTAACATAAGAAAGGATAAGAAGATCACAGTGTACTCTCTAATTTATACAAAATGTCTCAAGAGGGTTCCAAGAAGCTAAAGAGGTTTGGCTATTCCGCATCAGCAAATACAGGCCAATTAGAGGTGTGGTGGACCGTAAAGAGGGAAAGTGGATGTTCAGATTGGGAATGTACAGTATATGTACCCAAGAGGTCTACATATGTTTTTTAGTGTTAACTGTTATCTCTGATTATAATAGAAGTTGCTGTAAGTGTCTAGCTTGATAAATTAATTGAGGGTGTTTTTGGCGTACTTCCTTTCGAATGGTGTAGGGCAGGCATGTCCAAAGTCAGGCCCGCGAGCCAAATGCGGCTCGCATTCCAGTCTAGTACGGCCCCCCCTGGCCAGGGCCACAAAAAAATATGTACCATATTTATGGGCGCTGCCACGGAGGGGACAGGGAGGGGGGCGGGACAAGTGCCTTCAGATTACATACAGGAGAATCTCCCGTTTACTCGGCGGCATATGTAATAGGAAGTCCCGTCTCCTGGGCTGCCATTGGACGACAGTTTTGTCTGTCATAGGAGGCGGGACTTCATATTAAAGAGGCCACCGAGTAAGCAGAAGATTCTCCTGTATGTAATCTGTTGCCGCTCATCCAACCTCCTCCTTGTCCCATCTGAGGCTGCAGATGGGCGCCTATTAGGCCGTGTACACACGATCAAATCTATCTGCTGGAAACGGTCCAACGGACCGTTTCAGCAAACAAATTCGATCGTGTGTACGGGCGGACAGACGGGTTTTTCCAGCAGACAGATTTTAAAGCATGCTTTAAAATCTGTCTGCCGGGAACCTGTCCGTCCGACATGTCTGCTGGTTAGTACGCTAACCAGCAGACATATCTGCCCGCACATGCGTCGAATGGATTTGACGCATGCGCGGAAGTGTTTTACTTCCTAGTGCGGTGACATGGCGGCGTCAACGTCACCGCCACGTCACCGCGTTGTCTGCCGGCGGGGATTTTGGTTTGATCGTGTGTACACGATCAAACCAATTTATCCCAGCAGACAAATCCGATCAAATCAGTCTGAAACTTCAATCTTGAAGTGAAGGTGTGTGTTATACTGCCGATAAATACGGTATAGCCAAATCACATGCTCAAGATCGTCTCTTCACCACACACAGCCACAAAGGCAAGAGAGTTTTATTGGTATTGTTATTAGTGCTCGAACAAACACACTTAAACCAAATTTTAATGGTCCAAAGAATGTCAGGCAAAATGGTCGGCCGTGATGCAAATTCACTTCATCAAATCTGGCCCTCTTTGAAAAAAGTTTGGACACCTCTGGTGTAGGGTTTCAGGTGTGGTGGTCACCTCGGCCAAAAGGGTCCTGAAGAGCTTGCCTGGAAACTTTTGTACAGCTCAGGTTGTCCACTGAAAAAGAAAATAGGGAGACAGACAAACCCTTATAGTGTTTTAAAAAACAGGGTAAGTTGTTTCAGACAGGGCCAAAAAATTTGGAGAGTAGTTTCATAGAGGAAAGATAAAGGTAGACGTACATCTGTTAAAGCTGCAGTCACCCAAAGAGATGGGAAATTCTCAACATTCCAAGTGCTAAGATTAAGAAAAAGTGTCTCCTTACAGGGGCCAGGTGGTCACTATATATGCCTCAGGGGTTCCCAATCTATTCCCAACTCTATTCCCAGTGAGAGTAGTCTGGCAAAACACAGCTCATCTGTGGTCTGATCAGCAGATGCGACTGAAAGAGTTAGTCTAAGGTGCAGGGTCAGAGCATAAGCGGAGTCGTGGTCCAAGCGGGTTGGCAACTGGCGGGCAGCAGGCAGACCAGAGGGACAGGCAGAGTTGTGGTCAGACAAGCCGAGGTCAGGGCAGGCAGACATCAGGGGTAGTTGGGAGCAAGCCGGTTCTCAGGAACAAGCAGGTAATGAACAATGGGTATCAGGTTTGTCTCAGAACACACTGTAGACCGAACAGCAAGAGGCCCCAGAGTCAGCTCCCTTACATAGTCAAATTTAGTGGCAAAATAGCGTCAGCACGTGCCCGCGCACCGCTGCCGCTCGTGAACGCGCCGGTGCGCATTAAAGTGCCGCGATTGTGCGCGCCCATGCTTGCCGATGCGCCGTTACTGCAATGGTGCGCGCCCGTGCGTGCCTATGTGGCACTATCGCCATCTAGTGGGCAGACTCGCCCATGACAGGATGAGGTATTCGATTTGTCTAGTCTTCAAGAAACTGAAGGTTATATAACGCTGTGCATGTGGTAATGCCTATTGGATGCCTTGATTGCCTTGGTACCGATGCTACTTCTGTGCATTTCATGTTGCCATTTTAAATAATAGTAAATATCTGAGGAAATGACATCTGTTAAGACTAATGCCGCGTACACACGATCATTTTTTGTGATGAAAAAAAAACGACGTTTTCTGTGAACTAAAAAACGACGTTTTTGAAACGTCACTTTTCAAAGACGATGTTGCATACACACCATCGTTTTTTTCACAAAAAGCGAGGTTACGTTCACCACTCTTTTCCATTGAAGCTTGCTTTATAATAGCTTCTGGGCATGCGCGGGTTGAAAAACGTTGTTTTAAACGACGTTTTTGCTACACACGGTGACTTTTTGTGAAACAAAAAACGACGTTTTGAAAAACGACACCAAAAATTCAAGCATGTTGGAATTTTTTTTGGTTGTTTTTTTTAAGACAAAAAACGACGTTTTGCCCACACACGATCAATTTAAATGACGTTTTAAAAAACAACGTTTTTTTTCATCGCAAAAAACGACCGTGTGTACGCGGCATTATTACTAGCACCAAATAACATTTTTGCGTTTTTACAATCAGTATTATCTATACTGTCTATACTTACAAACCCAATACCCCATCCCCATCATATATGTTTTCTTTTCCTAACTGATCACCTGTATATATTGGAAAGAAATATTGAATTACTGCAAACCCTGATATATGTTTTTTTTTTTTTTTATAAACGTGCAGCAACTTGTCTTCAGTAAACAAAATATTCCTCAAAATAAAGTGCACATAGATGTTGGGATCTCCATATGGTTTGGTAGAAAATACCACTGCACAGATGACAATTTCTTGTCCAATATAAATTGAATATGCATTGTTATGTATAAAGTTGAATCTACTTATCCTTACAAACGTGCAATGCATTGTTTGTTCTCCTGCTTCAGTTTCTGTAGTTATGCTGAAACTACATCTGAGGATACCTCTTGTATGTCCCTGTTTGGAATGTTAGTTCATAAGTGATAGAACATAGTAAAAGCTACAAAATGAGAATTATTTAATAAAATATGAATAAATATAACAGATCTGACGGACAGAGCAAGATATGAACAGACATTTAATGCAACTTGTTTTAACATATTTTGGGGTGTACAGATCTTTGGAGTTGGAGGTACAGAGAGCAAGCATGAAATTATAAAAGCAACCATATATGGGCTTATGAATACAGTTGGCCACTATAAAGCAATGCCATTGTGCTCATTTATTGTGCTATACAGGTATGCAAATATGCCAGTGTATTCTGTGACTGCTGCTCCACTATTGTAGTGATTAAACTATGTACATTTAAATTGACTGTCAAGGCAGAAGTATTTTTTTAATCGTAATGCATTCTATGAGAAAGGGGACGGGGCAGAGCCAAAGCTCCGTGAATGGTCACAGGAAGCTGTGACTCGGCTTGGGTGCCTACATAGCAAGCTGCTTGCTTTGGGGGCACTCAACATGAGAGAGGGGCCAGTAGTACCAAAGAGGGACCCAAGAAGAGGAGTATCAGGGAAATCGTATGCATAAGATGTGCACTTGCTAATAAGAATTCTCGAGTCACAACTAAATGTTCTGTGACCGCCTGTGACCTAATCCTGTGCTTGTTCCTGTGTATACCCGGCCTGTTTGACTCTGCTTGTCCCTGATACCTGATTGCTGACCCGGCTTGTGACCAGACTCTGCCTTTTTCCTTCTCTTCTGGTGCCTTCTCTGCTCGCTTGATACTAACCCTAGCTTAGCCCTAACTCTTCTCTGGATCTGATTCTGAACCTCTGCTGCTTGGTAGTTACTGACTTCTGCCTGCCTGAATCCACCTGCTCTCCAGCTTGGTTGCTGTCCTGCACCTGCTGCTGTGTACCTGCACCTGCTAGTCCATGAATCGGTCTGCTGTTCTGCACCTGCTGCTGAGTACCTGCACCTGCCAGTCCACCAGTCTGCCTGCTGCCCTGCACCTGTTTGTGTGTATCTGCATTGGGCAGTCCACAAGCCTGCCTGCCACTTGGCACCTGCTGCAAGTACCTTCTGTCCAGGATCTCCAACCAGGCTCCCATGCCACCCCATGCCCTGTGATATAATTTCACTACCTTCAGGAGAAACAGGACAGGAGGTATAAGGTAAAGCCCTCCCAGCAGCTCAGCCTCAACCAGGTACGTGACAAGGAGGATCTGTGCTACTCTGTGCAAAACCGTTTTAAAGGGCAGGTAAGTATAACATGTTTGTTATTTTTAACAAAAAAAGAAGACTTTATATCACTTTAATACAGGGAACTGTGGTCACTTCAAGAGCCAATACAGGTAAAATGAAGCAACATAGCTATTAAAGTTTATATATCATATTGTTCTGCCTAACAATATGAAATGGTAGATACATCGCTACCTCTAAAAATTCTCTGGGGCATCTTTGGGCACCCCAAGGAGAGTAGTAGTGTTGCTTGCAAAATGTGCCACTGGGTTCTCTGAATTTTGGTACCAGTGGGAGGGGCTTAAAGGAGTATGACTAAACAAAACCCAACCCCACTTTGTATCCATAAAATATGCTTTGGCCACAAGCAAGAGTCTAATGCCGAGTACTCGCGGTCGGAACTTCTGACAACAAATGTTTGATGTGAGCTTGTGTATGCTCCATCAGACATTTGCTGTCGAAAATGTCCACAATGATATGTTTTGGCTGGGACGGGTGTACAATTCATGAAACTTCAGCCACTGCAGTCAGTGTATAACAGTGATCTCTTCTCTACCCTTAGATATTACGCAGATTCACTGACAGTGGTTCCAGCTCTGAAATCTGCCAGAACCCACATGAGCCATTCACAGAGCCACTGTTTTAAAAAGGCGCTGGACAAACAGCTTTTTTACAAGTGTCAATCAAATACTCCACCTAGGGCTTATATTGTTAAATGCTATTGATTAGACATTTTAAACTGATGTTGGCTCTAAGACCTCTTTCACACTGGGCGGGAGGTGCGTTGGCGGTAAAGCGCCGCTATTTTTAGTGGCGCTTTACTGTCGTTTTTGCAGCGGTATGGGGCCGGCAGCGATGCGCTGCTGCAGAACCGCTTTGGCGACGGTATAGCCGTGGTGCCCCCTTGATTTTAGTGGGCAGGAGCAGTGGAGGAGGGGTATACACACCGCTTCTTCACCGCTCCAAAGATGCTGCTAGCAGGACTTTTTTCCCATACTGCTAGCGCACCGCTCCAGTGTGGATGTTTACATTCCTTGTAATAGGAATAAAAGTGACCCATTTTTTTTTTTTAAAACAGTGTAAAAATAAATAAAATAAAGTAAAATAAATAAGAAAACATTTTTTTTAAAGCGCCCCTGTCCCCGTGACCTTGCGCAGCAAAGAAAATGCATAAGCAAGTCACGCCCACATATGTAAGGTATCGACGCGATCATCAGAGCGAGAGAAATAATTGTAGCACTAGACTTCCTCTGTAACTCTAACCTGGTAACCGTTATTTTTTTTTAAAAGCGTCGCCTATGGAGAATTCAGTTTGTTTGCGCCGATCTGTAAGGCTGCGCTATATACCATGAACTGTGATGCTGGGGCTGTATACTCTGTCCTGTGATGCTGATCTGTATACTCCTGACATTATGAGTGGAAGCAAGTGGAATACAGGGACGGAGTGGGTGGATTCTATAAGGGGTGCAGCTTATGAGAAGTGGAAGGGGCCAAACATGAAGGGGCAGGGTCTTGCGCCCCCCCATCCTAAAACTTCACCAGCTTCCACTGGAATACACTATAGTAAGGGGGGACACTGTATAAAGGTTCCCCCTTATATCAGTACCCCCATTTACCTTACTGTATTCCCTCTGCTGAAGGTGGTTTCATCAGAGTTCCCCCTTAAATTAGTATCGTCAGAGCTTCCATTTACATCAAAGTCTGCAGGATTTCCTCCTACAGCGCAAAGGGGAAAATTCTGTAAAGATAAACTCTAATGTAAGGGCAATTCTGTGGACTGTGATGTAATGGGGGGGCTCTGGAAACATTACATCAAAGTCCTCAGAGTTCCTCTTTACATTAAAGTCCACAGTGTTCTCCCATACATCAGGGTCCCCCTTGCACTGTAAAGGACAACCCTGCAGAATCTGATGTAAGGGGGCCTCTGTGCTGAGTTATATTCACCTAACCTTCATATAAATGGAGAATATATATTTGTTATCTATTTATAATCCTTAATCACATTGCTAATCACACTAGCTACATGGTTGTAACTTAAATATTGATATTTGCGATGAAAATTATCATTTTGGATAACTTTTTGATCTGTCAATAAAAAATTAGCTCTATCAATGAATTGTTTTGTGTCGTGTCAATAAATTTCACTTCGGGAAGTTGGCAACCCCTTCGTTGTGTGATTTATTATGTCCATTATTATATTTATTTTGTATTGTTACCTTAGGGGAGTGTTTGGTGCCCTTATGCTCCCTGGCGATACACTTTGCTGATGATTGAGGACATATGGACACATCTTATTTTGCTTTTAATGTTGCTAATGATGTTTTAAATCTGGTGTAAGTGTGTGGAGATGTGGTTGTGTATTAAATGCACTCTGTATTTCCCCTGATTAAGATTTGTTTGAAATTGAAAAGTGTTGGGGTCTATTAGAAATACTGGGGCACATATAAATAGCTATTTATAACCAATCAAGGATTGTCTCTGTATATTATTGTGTCATCTATCATCTGCCTGTTTTTTTTTTTTTTTTAACATGATTGGATTATGCTTTTATGTGAAGCTTAAGGGAGATTTGTTTGGTTGTATATATATTTTTGTATGTGTTAGTGCCTAAAAAAATCCCAATCAAAAGTTCCTATTCGTTGTAAAATGAATGGGGATGTGGCACTCTTTTGCTGATTAAATACGGTTGTTAGCTACTAATGTTAGAATGTTATTTACTGATTTTAGTTTTGTCTTCAATACAGCATTTTCCTACAAACTGGTGTAGAAGCTTAACAACCCGGGTCTAGACCCCACATATTGTTCATGAATTATGGATTTCTTAAGAGACAACAAATTGTGAGTATAATGCCGCGTACACACGACCGTTTTTCATGACAAGAAAAATGCTATTTTTTTAATTGGTCTTGAAAAACGGTCATGTGTAGGCTCCAGAGTATTTTTAGCAATGAGAAAAATGCCCATTAAAAATGTAGAACCTGCTCTATTTTTTCTCATTGTTTTTCACGTTGTTGTAGGCTTTAACAACGGGGGGAAAAACGCACATGCTCAGAAGCAAGTTATGAGAGGGAAAATTTGCATAATCAGCCCAAAGGGTGGCGCCATTCGAATGGAACTTCCCCTTTATAGTGTCGTCGTACGTGTTGTACGTCACCGCGCTTTGCTCAAGCATTTTTTATCACGATCGTGTGTATGCAAGGCAGGCTTGAGAGGAATCACGTCAAGAAATTTTCCATGACATGAATAATGGTCGTGTGTAGGGATGAGCCAAACACCCCTGGGTTCTGTTCGCACCAGAACCTGCGAACAGACCAAAAGTTTGTGTGAACTTTAGAACCCTGTTAAAGTCTATGGGACTCGAACGTTTGAAATCTAAAGTACTAATTTTAAAGGCTAATATGCAAGTTATTGTCCTAAAAAGTGTTTGGGGACCTGAGTTCTGCCCCAGGGGAGTGTTTGGGGACCTGGGTCCTGACCCAGGGGACATGTATCGCTGAAAAAAAAGTTTTAAAAAACGGCCGTTTTTTCCGGAGCATTGATTTTAATAATGCTTAAAGTAAAACAATAAAATTGAAATATTCTTTTAAATTTCGTACCTAGGGGGTGTATAGTATGCCTGTAAAGTAGCGCTTGTTTCCTGTGCTTAGAACTGTCCCTGCACAAAATGTAATTTCTGAAGGAAAAAAGTCATTTAAAATCATCCCCCTTCGGGTCTGGTATGGATATTAAGGGGAACCCTGCGTCAAATTAAAAAAAAATGATGTGGGGTTCCCCCAAAATATCCATTCCAGACCCTTCAGGTCTGATATGGATTTTAAGGGGAACTCCACCCCAAATAAAAAAAAATGACGTAGACCCCCACACATTTTTTTTTATGAATGACTTTTCTCTGTATTGCCGGGAGCCGACAATTCATTATAGCCGCGAGTGATTTTAAATTACTTTTTTCCTTCAGAAATTACACTTTGTGCAGGGACAGTTCTAAGCATGTGAAACAAGTGCTACTTTACAGGCATACTATACACCCACCCTAGGTACGAAATTTAAAGGAATATTTCACTTTTATTGTTTCACTTAAAGGAATTATTAAAACTGCTGCCAAAAAAAATACAGTTTTTAAAACTTTTTTTGCATTGATACATGTCCCCTGGGGCAGGATCCAGGTCCCCAAACACGTTTTATTACAATAACTTGCATATTAGCCTTTAAAATTAGCACTTTAGAACGTTCGAGTCCCATAGACTTTACCAGGGTTCTAAAGTTCACACAAACTTGCCGCAAACACCCCAAATAGTTCTCTATTCGGCGAACAGGCAATGTTTGAGTCGAACATGATTTCAACTCGAACTCGAAGCTCATCCCTAATTGTGTACTGTTTTTGAATGAAACTTTAATACAAACTACAATTATATATTAAAAAATAAATTAAAAAAATAAAACTTGGGTAGTTGTCATTCTTGTAAAGACTGTCTTAATGCATTGTATCGACATATACAATTTTTCTGTTGTCAATAAACATCAAACAGACGACCAGAATAAAAATTTCCAGAGCACTATGGGTTACCTAAAGAGGCAGGCAGCACAGCAGACAAAGCCTGAATTTGGGAAGATTTGTGTGACTTAATCCTCAGAGGGGAGAGGTAGAAAGAACACGAGACACGGCTGTAAATGTAGGCCTGCTAAATGGAGATGCTTCAATGCACTGCATAGCAGGGCTCTGTTATAGAAGCCCTTTCCTCAGAGGATGGACACCAAGCAAAAAGATAAAGGTCATTACCCTTTACTCTGTAGGCCATTCCACTCCTGAGAGCTCAGGAGGAGTTGGTAATACCAAGAGGAGTGTGAAGGTAAAAGGAGGATACTAAGGTTAAATAATAAAGAATGAAAGCCAACGGAAACTGCCATGAAAATCAGAATAGATGGGGATGATCGGTGACCCTCAATGAAGTGCTCCTGAAGTGCTAACAGTGCTAGAAAAAAAGATGGGAGGCTGAAACAAAGAGGAATAGGCCAAGAAATAGACTGACTAACCAAGGAAATAATTAAATGAATATCTCAATTTCCTCTGAAATATGCAAATAAGAAGAAATATCAATTCTGCACATCCAACAAAACCCATAGGCAGTGATGGTAACAACAGCCTCAGCTCAGACTCCATCCAGGCCCTGCCCGCTCTGACATGTTTCCTCCTTGTCCACTGGACTCAGCCTTGGAGGACCTCCATGACAAAGCCCCATGGGCAGGCGAAACAAGTTGGAGGCATGGCTTGGATGGAGTCTGGGCTGAGGCTGCTCTGACTATCACTACCTATAAATTTTGTTGGATGTGCGCCACATAAAATGATCCTTCTTCTTGTTCACTGAGCTGAGACAAGCCTCTTGATTGCCTGCACTCCCCATTGACTGTTCTCCAGACGTGGACCAACTGATTTGTTCCAAATTCCCTGATTTGGACCAAAGTCCCTCTGTCCCTCTTTCCTCCTCATTTGTCCCTCATTTTAGTCCAATCTCTATAGTTGTATATAAAATGCTCAATGCTTCATTTAATGCTTAATTTAATTTTCAAAAAGTGTTTCCCAGTGCTAAACCTTTCAACCAATATCTAAGTGGCTGTATCTGTACATTTTAAAAGCCAATATAAAGGAATAGTAGTGGTAAAAAATAATCATTTGTAGGTTTAATCCATCAAGGTATTTGTGTGGAAAATCTCGCGCCAATGTGGGGGAGGGGTGGGAAAATAAAATAGAAAAGCTGCTCCCTGAATAAATCAAATGGATTGAATTATAGTAAATGTGTGCATGGAATAGGGGCGCTAAGAGAAAAATAAATAGGTGGATCGATACAACCTATCCCAATATAGACATAAATCCTTGTTACAAATAATATTACAAATTGTGCAATGTGCATATAAAATCAATGATAATGACAACACCTGCAGTGAAAAGGTGTGCAACTATATATGAGTGAAATATGATATAATTGGACAATATACAATACACAGTGAGATATAAAGTGACCATAAATGATGTTAAAGTGCTCCGTGCTCAAAAAGTCCTTGTGGTAGGTTCCACCTTCACCAATGGGACACCTCAAGTGGGGATGGATGGCTCCTTACCAGATGATGTCGACCTAAACTAAGGTCAATAGAGCCTGGGTATCACCACCTTTCGCATGGGGGATTCCAATGTAGTTTAACGAGTAATGCGGATGTCATAAGAAAAAAGGAAGAACAGCTCCCATAGTGTAAAACTATTTATTACGATATAAAAACCAAATACACAGTGCCAAGTGGCCCCTTACTTGAATGGGTGCCCGTATCCCGGCACTGAGGCTGTAGGCTTGTAGATATGGAGAGAGAAGCGAGGACCGGCGTGCGTTCCACTGCTGTGCGCGAGGAAACCAGATAACCGGATGTGAGTAATCAATGCGTGCCCAGGTACCGCCTCGACATATGTTTCGATATGATCGTCATCAGGAAGCGTACCTGGCGCACGCTAAGGGCTAGTAATATAGGCCTGTCAATCACCAGATGGGAGGGGCAATGCGATGCTACAACAGCCTCTGTTCCGGTTATGGCAGCCATTCAATAAACAATCGTAACACAGCAATTTAAAAGAGCGTTCGCAACCATTTACAGTATGCAAACGTAACTGCAGATTCGAGATGCGAAAGGTGGTGATACCCAGGCTCTATTGACCTTAGTTTAGGTCGACATCATCTGGTAAGGAGCCATCCATCCCCACTTGAGGTGTCCCATTGGTGAAGGTGGAACCTACCACAAGGACTTTTTGAGCACGGAGCACTTTAACATCATTTATGGTCACTTTATATCTCACTGTGTATTGTATATTGTCCAATTATATCATATTTCACTCATATATAGTTGCACACCTTTTCACTGCAGGTGTTGTCATTATCATTGATTTTATATGCACATTGCACAATTTGTAATATTATTTGTAACAAGGATTTATGTCTATATTGGGATAGGTTGTATCGATCCACCTATTTATTTTTCTCTTAGCGCCCCTATTCCATGCACAGGTTTAATCCATCATCTGCTTTTTAAAATGTTTATTTATTAAGCTATGGGGGGGGGGGGGGAGTCCTACATACCTTCCCTAATAGGTGTCCCTCATTCCCATCTCAAATAGTTAGAGGTATGGAAAAAGGTAAAAATAAAAAAAATCCTAAAATACTGAATACACACACCAAATAAAGAACATCAAGTAAAGCACTCAGTTGATATACAGTTTATAGTCCATACAAGTGCATAAGCAGAAAAGATCTCTGCAAACTTTTTTGAAACTGTGCCAAAAAAATAAAAAATTAAATAAAAAATCTAGGCAGGCAAACAGCAAATGATGGACTTGTGTCTTTTTTCAACCTGACCTACTATGTAACTAAAATAACTAGTCATTACTATTTCCTGTGGTCTCCCTGCAGCTTATTGTTTCTCCGATTACTGACTTGTAATGCCTTGTTCTTTCTCTGCAGCCTCAGCTGCACTGGACAGTAAATTAATGGGAAGTGCTCTGTGCTGAGTGGCTTCCTGTTCATGCAAAAACAAAAGCATAATAACCAGTTTACTATGCTTCAGTTATGAATGAACACAGTGAGTGAGTGTGTGTTCGCTGTGTTCATTTAGAAAAGGAAGGGACCAGTAAATTACATATTTACTAGCCCCTTCCCCCACTCTCCATTCTGAAACATCCCCTAAGCAGCCTGGGGAGAGAAAAGGGGGGAAGCCTGCAACGCTGCAGGGGGTACAACATGGGGGGAAGCCCAGACAATAGGGAAAATCAGCACCACACACAGTGATTAGGGTGTGCCCAGACACACCTGGCACACCCCCTGAGCACCTATGAACATTTTTATCTCCAGGTAAGAAACTCGGCAAAAGATTCACACAATAGGATTTGCTTCAAGTGGCCTAAACCCATCAATTTAATGGATTCCCAACAGTTACATTCAAAGTGCGTCAATAATGCTAACTGACACGGTTGCTTGTGCTCTCAAACGAACTGTCAAGCCATCAAATGACTGGTGCCATAACTGATCATATGTGCAGCATCATGGCAGCTGCAGATCAAGCAGAGGCTAAGATGGCAGCTCCCCTGGCTGTAAAGGAGAGAAGGGTTTAGTTCCACTTTAAGAAAGCTGTATACAGAGAGACTTGATGCCAGATATAATAAATATAGATTTGGGGATTACATACACATTCAAGGAACTAGGATCACCATCAGGCCGCCACTGCGAACCTCTCCTCCTGGAAAAGGGAGCTGCCTGGCTGTCATGCTGATCCTCTGGTTCTGAGCCTTTCTCTTGCACTGACCCAGAACAAGTACACAGATTAGAAGATCTGCTTTCATTTGGCTCCATGCTTGTTCTGGGTCACAGCCAGGTAATCAGCATTTTCAGAAGCTGGTGAGCAATGCCAAGCTGTGTATTTCTCTCATATTAAGTTTTAACCTGTGAGGATGGAAATATTGGCTCCGCCACTGCTGACTTATTAAAGGTACAGAAGCTGTCATTGTGACCCGAGAGAAGATGTCCCTCCCCCACACTGTCTCTGCTGTCCAGACTTACTGTACACAAAGGGGAGCCATTCTTCTGTATCTCTGGGATCCCATCTTCATAGAGACCAGCTATGGCGGCTTATAAGTCTAATTCAGGGAGAGGGGTAAGGTTTCCATGGAGACCATCTATGGTGCTCTATGTGTCCAATCCAAGGAGAGTAGTCAGGGTTTCCATAGAGAAACGCTATGGTGGCATGAGAATCCAACCCAGAGAGAGTGAGCAGTGTTTCCATGGATACCAGCTATGGCGGCCTGTGAGGATAATCCAAGAATAGTGGTGGGATTTTCCATTGAGACCAGCCATGGCAGCCTGTGAGGATAATCCAAGGACAGGTTTCCATGTAGACCAGCCATGGCAGATTGAGTGTCCAAGCCAGGGAGGATGGACAGTATTTCCATGGAGGCCACATCACCTACACGTATGATAATAAATCGAATGAACATTTTACAAAGCTGTAAAGTTTTTTTTTGTTTAGTTTTGGATAGAGTGAAGAGGGATTAGAACCCCTGTCCATTTTTTTAATTGCTGTCTGTCCCCCGTTAGGAAGATTCATCCTCTCTATTCGTCCTGTTTACCATTATGATTGACAGTGAAAGCAAAAGAGAAAACCCAAATTTTGGGTTGTTCCCAGAAAAGTAATAGAGGGAAAATCCTTTAATGGGGACACTAGTTCTGGTAATCTGGGGTACCCCAAGGAATCCCCTTATTTTGCCGCGATTTTCTCTCACTTCCTGTTTGGCTATGGGACAGGAAGTGAAGAGAAATCTCCCCAATGGGACAAAGATGGCAAAAGTAAAGCTTACTGGGATTATAACCCTCCCTTACTCTATACCAAATAAAATAAAACGTTTTGCCTATAGTTCTATTTTAAGTTTAGGGCACACAATCACAATACATGACCCTTTTTTTTCGAAAAATCTAAAGAATGAGGTTGTGCTGAGTAAATTTATACCCCATGTGTTAAGCCCTAAAATTGGGTGCTCCGTGAAATGGTGACAAACTTTGGTACCCTATATTTTCCATAGGCACTTTAACTGCTTGCCGACCGCCATACGCAGATATATGTCTGCAGCATGGCACAGACAGGAAAAGGGACGTATATATACGTCCCCTTTAAGAAGCGGCATTGTGGACGCGCGCCGCCACAAGCTCCATGACTCCGACCGCGGGTCTCGTGGACTCGATATCCGTGGGCATACCCGCGATCGTGTCATGGTGAGGAAGAAGGGTGAAATGCTGATGTAAACATTTCCCCATTCTGCCAGTGTCATTTTCACAGTAATCAGTGCATTTTTATAGCACTGATCGAGTCGAACATGAGTTCAACTCGAACTCGAAGCTCATCCCTAGTCGTGTGTACGTGGCATAAGGAACCAACTCTCCTCCACTCTTATTGGGAGAAAAAGAGTATCACAGGGCTGTGTGCTCAGCCCAGCCCTGCTTACTTTGTTTAAACATGATTGCATCCGTATTAATGCCTCTAATACTATAGTGAAATTTGCAGATAATACCAGCTTATAGAGAGGAAGTTCAACATCTGGTCGAGTGGTGCACAGACAATAAGCTGATTGGAAATACTACCAAAACTAAGGAGATAATAGTGACCTACAGAAGATCCAGGAAGACCACCAATTTTCCTCTGCAAATAAATAGAGAGGGGGTAGAGGACCGTGAATAACATAAAATTGATGTGTATATAACAGAGGATATGTTAGGGTCCCTTAACACTTCCTGTCTGGTGAAGAACGCACAGGTTGTCCTCTCTTATGCCTCGTACACACGATCAGTTTTTCCGACAGAAAAAAACAAGTTTTCTTTAAGCAGGAAAATTATGTCTGCCATAAACACGGTCACACTAATCTTGGCTGAAATTCCGAAAGTCAAGAACGCGGTAACGTACAACAACTATGACAAGCCAAGATCAATGAAGTTCAATAGGCAGTTTGGCTCTTCTGCTTGATTCTGAGCATGCGCGTCTTTTGTTCACGCCGTAATTGCATACAGACAACCGCGATTCCCAATAGGAATTTTTCCTGTCATGGAAATTTAAGATCCTGCTCTCAATCTTTTCTTGGCAGGAAAACTGCCAGAAAAAGTGTGATGGAGCATACACTCGATCGGAATTCCTGATAAAAACCTCACATCGCACTTTTCTTGTCAGAAAAACTGATCATGTGTACAAGGCATAAGGCTCCATGCACACTAGGGATGAGCCAAACACCCCCGGTTTGGTTCCCACCAGAACATGCAAACAGAAAAAACATTTGTATGTACATGTGAACACAGTTAAAGTCTATGGGACACGAACGTGAAAAATCAAAAGTGTTAATTTTAAAGGCTTATGCCGCATACACACGATCATTTTTCGGGATGAAAAAAAAACGATGTTTTTAAAAACGTAATTTAAAATGGTCGTGTGTGAGCTTCACATTGTTTTTCATCTTCTGAAAAACGACAAAATAAAATTCGAACATGCTGCATTTTTTCACGTCGTTTTAAAAAATGTTGTTTTTCGGGCTGTAAAAAATGATCGCGTGAGGGCTAAGACGGCGTTTTAAACTCACGCATGCTCAGAAGCAAGTTATGAGATGGGAGCGCTCGCTGGAAAAACTACAATTCATAATAGAGTAAGCACATTCATCACGCTGTAACAGACAAAAAAGCGTTATTTGTCTTTTACTCACAAGGAATCAGCTAAAAGCAGCCCAAAGGCAAATAGAACTTCCCCTTTAGAGTGCCGTCATGTGTGTTGTATGTCACCGCGCTTTGTTCATCATTTTTCAAAAACGATGGTGTGTGGGCAACATCGTTTTTAATGATGAAGTTGGAAAAACTTCGGAAAATGATCGTGTGTACGCAGCATGATATGCAAGTTATTGCCATAAAAAGTATTTGGGGACTCGGATACTGCCCCAGGGGACATGTATCAATGCACAAAAAAAAAGTTTTTAAAAGACAATTTTAATAAAACTTAAAGTGAAACAATAAAAATGAAATATTTCTTTAAATATCGTGCCTGGGGGTCCCCTTAGTCTACCTTAGTCTACCTTTAAAGTAGCGCATCTTTCCCATGTTTATAACAGCACCACAGCAATGTCCCTCTCCCCCAGTCCATACCAGGCCCTTTGGGTCTGAAATAGATATAATGGGGAACTCCACACAAAATAAAAAAATGCCATGGGGGTCCCCCAAAGTCCATACCAAGCCCTTCAGGATGAGATAACACACACACCCCTGAACCGTACCAGGCTATATGCCTTCTAAATGTTGATGGGGACAAGGGAGTCATCCCAACAACCCTTGCCCGGTGGCTGTGGATGTAAACAGGTGACCCCACTCCCCTCTGAGGTCACATAATGTCATAAGGGGTGGGGTCACCCGGGTGACCCTGCCCTTGCTTATATGACAGCTGCCCCACGAAAAGACAGCAGTAGGCAGGATATCTCCCATCAAGGCAGAGCTTTTTTTTCTATTTTTGGGTCCGTCGGCGCAGTTATTGAAGATGGATGGACATTGCAGGACACATTTTCACGAATTGTCAAAAACTGTCTCCTGTCTTGACACTTTTTTGGTGGATGGGTAGGCGTACAAAGTACCCAATACCCATTCACATGGGGGGGGCCTGGGGTCTGGGGGTCCCTTTGTTAAAGGGGGCTTGCTGATTTCCGATAAATCCCCCACCTGTAGACCCCCACTCACCTCACATTGAAGCCCCCACAGCCGTCCTCGTACCCCCTCCGGTCGGCGACATCTCTCCCGAGGGTTAGTTCCGGGTATCATGGCTCCGGCACTGTGATTGGTCAGAGAAGCAATGACGTCACTTCTGCACATGTGCGCGGGAGCTGCTGGTAACGGCACACTGACTGAAGCAACGGCACATACGTGTCATTGCTTCAGTTTGCTCTTGTGCGCATGATGACATTGGCACATGCAGGGGACAGGGGATATCTCCTAAACTACAGTATTGGTATGTCTGTGTGGATATGCATGTATTTATTTTTGTTATAAAATGTCATTGTATTGCATTTAAGAATCTAATCCAATGTAATTGGGTTGTTGCATGTCATGCCCCTATCACCAGTAAGGGTTCCATTCATTTTTTCCTATGGGGCCATGTGATTTTCAGTCACACACCTGCAATACTAGTTTCAGCTGAATACACAAGTAAGGGGAATATTGAATGACAAATTTCCTCGAAGCAATTCCCAACTATTTTATACAGCCCATAAATGTTAATTTTGCCATCTGGACTTTCCCATGAGTGCCAGAAATGCAGTCACTAACAGTTTTTTCACAGAAAATGTATTTATTTTTTATTGCATACCCTTGTGTCACATGAAACTAATAATTAAGAGGTTTTATTTGCCAAAAATCTCAGAACATATGGTTTAAGGTTAAGTGTATATTTACAGGTCCTAACACACTGTGTAATTTACAGACACCCTCAAAATGTTTGTTGCATCTTGTGCCAATGACTTTCACCTTTCTTGTAGCTACAATGTCCTAGTCACTTCACCTGCTGATAGAGCAGATGCAGAAACAGCAAACAGCTGTAAATTATTACTCATTCTGCTAATCAAAATGACTTTCAGCTAAATAAACCATGAAAAAGCTTTTCTACTATCAGTGCAATAGTGTGGAAGTAAAAAAAAAGTACTGCAAAGAATCCCCCCGCTTAAGATACAACGAGAGATTGCATTATGCTCCCATAATAAGTATATAGCCAATGATGTTACACCATTAAAGACTGTTAAAGAATTTCTTCTTTGTCTCTAAAGAAGGGGACATGTAGCTACACAAATGTCCCTTCAGGTATTTTACACAATGCCTCTAGTTACAAGGATCTTTGGAGAACTGTTCTGTGTTTCCCTACTTAAATACTGGATGAAGTTATCTGTCTGTACCAGTTATTTCAAGCAGTGCTTATATGCACATAACAGAGTAGTTACTGCACATTCAGATGATCATTTAAGCCTAAGTGCCATTAATAATAAAACATAAAAGGTCACCCTCTTCACATGAAAATGAGGAGGTATTATGGAAATCTTAACTTAAGAAAGTAATCTGTAAAACGAGATTAAAAGAAGTAGCTAACCTTCTCAAGTTCATTGTTAACAGAAGGTTCCAGGAAAAAAATCACATCATATACAATTTGAACATATGTCATTTGCTTTCTTAAAGAGCAGAGTAGGGAGCAGACATGCCACTTTCATTCTCAACTCCCTCTTGGTGATTAAGAGATGGAGTTTCACAGTGATGAATGCAAAGGTAATGTGCATTCTCTTATAATGGTTAATAATACTACTTGAGACAAAATAGGATCTTTATTAATGCTGTTTCTCTTTCATCTGGCTAAAAATGAGAGTTAAGATTTGATTCAGTGATGCTTGGACTACCACATTATGAATTTAAAGATGTAACTTACTACATTAATTTCAACCCTTACGTCTTGTCAGTTTGAGGTTCTAAGAACTTCATCCACCCAGTTGGATGTATTATAGGAGGGCATAGTAGGGATAGTAAATATTTAATATGCATAAGTCAGGCACACACACGACAACACGGATGGATATAAGAAATTGTTTTCGACATGAATAATGTGTTGGAAAAATATGCCTAATTAGGTTTGGATCTTGATGTTTGATGTCTCTTTATCTAGAATAGCTAGCAGAAGCTTCTAATAAGCTCTAGAGTCTATTTAAAGATAATTAGGGAAAGGTTATAGCAGCTCAAGTTTAATGCTAGTTTTCTTTGGAAGACAATAGAAATTTGAAACCTAGTATAAATGTTTTCCCTCATAATTCCTCCATAAGTAATCCATGAGTGAGGTCAGGGCTAGTTGATGGTGATGAGTGGCCAGTCTTCAGGTATGCTCCTTCTTAGGTTTTACAAGCTTTGTGTCACAGAAGGTAGTGCCTACCAGCCTGCCTTTAACTGAAAACAACACAAGCTCCAGGCAAAGGTGTACTTTTGTTTTTCTTAAGCTTTTCCAACACTTTGCCAATTGCATTTTACCGATCTTGCAATTACTGAAATTATGAGGCTGATATACTAAAGGATTTGAAAATGCTCATGCAATAAAATGTGCAAACATTTATGTGTGTAAACGCTTCCTCAAACTCAATCTATCCAAAACTGAATTTATATTTTTTCTTCCACCACTTGCCCCTTCCCCTGATCTCTCTGTAAAATCAATGGCACAGCTATCAGTCCATCCCCACATGCCAGGGGCCAAGGTGTAGTCCTAGACTCTGAACTCTCCTTTAAGCCGTGGGGAGCAGGGAGCGTAGCAATTTCTCAGTAAAGACCATGGTATTCCAGCCCTCTACCCCTTCGGGAGGTCCACAATGCAGAGGTTGTGTCTAAGTCTCCAGTTCTCGGCGTCTTCCGCTCTATATTCCAGGGCCCTCACCTTAGTTTGCCAGGCCCGGATGGAGGCAGCGTCGTCATTCATGGAGTCTTCCACATCCCCAATGTGTTGCTCAGCCACCGCGAGCCTGGTACGGATCTTGTCCATGTCTTGTTGCATTAATCCCACATTCATTTGAACTGCCTCTATCTTGGAGGTTAACGCAGTCTGACAGGTGGCGCAGATCCAGCTTCTTCTTCGTGGTCCATTTGCGACACCATATTGCTAAGACGCGCTGATGATCTTGGTGTGCTGGACACTGGGCTGGCTTCAGCCGACTCACACGGGGGAATCTCAGTTTCTTCCCCCACTTTTGATGCCCAGATGTTCTAGAAGGCATCCAGAGACCAGAGGCACCTCAAAATCTTACTGGCCAAGGTTTAGTGTAACCCTTCTCAAGGTTTAGTGTAACCCTCCTTTCTGATTTAACCACAAAACTCCAAAAACGGAGAGTTATTTGTCTTTCTGTTTATATTTGTACACACTGTATTTCTCTCAATAAAATGTTTTACAAAAAAAAAAAAATCTTACTGTCACCCAGGTGCAGATGATATTACAGATCACACTCCAGCAGAGCTCAGGAAGAACGTCTGCTAAGTCCGCCATCTTGGCAACGCCCCTACCTCCGTCGCTTTTGGACAATCCCTGAAAACCCTCCTCTTCAGAGAAGCCTATCCTACCCCCACCTAACAACTGAGCTTTAATTTTCTCCATCAGTTCACCCCCCATAGTTATTACCTTTTGTTTCACTTGACCCTCCTTTCTAGACTCTAAGCTCTAACGAGCAGGGCCCTCTGATTCCTTCTGTATTGAATTGTATTGTAACTGTACTGTCTGCCCTCATGTTGTAAAGCACTGTGCAAACTGTTGGCTCTATATAAATCATGTATATTAATAATAATAATAATAATAATAATACTGTGCAGATGAAGTAATGTGGGATTTTCTTTTTATATGATTAGATAAATATTCACACATTTTATTGTCAAGCTCTTTAGTAAATCAGAATCTATGACTCCAGACCAGTGGCGGTGCGTCCATAGGGACATCGGAGCGCCACCCCTTCTGGATCGCTCACAGCCAGTAAAATATACAGATTCATACACTGTTTGAAAAATTTGAAAAAAGCAGGGGCTGTACACTGGTTCTCCATGATGCCTAAACAACTCTGTGCAGAGTGGCATGATAACACGGGGACGTTGATGCATTTTGCTCACGTGAAATGCATTGACGTCCCTGTGTCGCCCACCCAGTCTCTAGAATATACACGTGCGGCTCCAACTTCCGCATCATGCCGCTCTGTACAGAGTTATTTAGGCATCATGGAGAACCATTGTAAAGCCCCAGTTTTGAAGAGTTTGGATGAGCATCAAGTAACGCGCACTTGGATGTCTGTCTAATCTGCTAAATTGACTCAGAGACCTGCTGATTGAAGACTTAGGGAGCTCTATGGTGTTTACATCCTATGGCCACGGACAGACTGCAGAAGCAAGCTGCACTGTGGGTGAGATCTTTACATGGGATGGTGAAGTCCTGCTATTTCCCCTCTATATTATGTAATATGCCAGTTTTCATGTGACTTAATTGTTGCGGCTTCATCTATAAGAAGCAGCACTGCTCTAACCATAAATGCTCGCCTACAACCAGTTCATCTGCTTGAAGTATCCCCATTCTATATCAATCTGCATGTGCATCTGTAAATGTCTTTGGGCAGTATGCTGTTGCTCTCCCCACATTGCTGCTATTATTAAATTTGATATGATTTAAGGGAATCCTTTGAACTGCATGCTCCCAAAGAATTGGGTGCCACCGGATGCTTATATCTTGTTTTCATTACCTGGTCACCCCTGTGAGTGTGAGGAGTGATTGTTTGTATGCCTGTGAGCCCGAGCTGTTTTTATTCATTTTTGACAATGTTGTCATAATGTTTTATGATCATTGGTGAAGGTTTTCATACATATTGGCTCACTGGATCCCCTTTTTAAATTTGAGTGGGACTACCTGACACTATTGAGTCGGTATGCTTCCTTGATCAAAGCCAGTGTACACTCAGAATTTTCAGTTTTAGCTGAAGCCAATATACATCTCAGACTCAGAATATGTATAGAAATAGAGAAAAATAATTGGGACTTTATTGGCACCACACTACAAGTAGATATTTTTTTAAATGACATATATTTATTGATAAAAAATGTTTAAAACAGAAATAGAAATATCGGATCTTTAGGATCCTCCTCTGTGGATGACAGTGATTTGGCTTTAAGCATACTTCCACATATTATTTTGTGTTCCACAAAAAGAGGATTCTGGTAATGAAACTTCTACATTTTGATATCTAATGCCATTCCTCGGGACTCCACAGGTAGAAATCTAGGGCCACATCCACAGACATCAGCGGATCTTTGTGCGGGCGTAGCGTATCTTCTTTACGCTACGCCGCCGCAACTTAGAGAGGCAAGTGCTGTATTCACAAAGCACTTGCGTCCTAAATTACGGTGGCGTATCGTAAATGGGCCGGCGTAAGCCCGCATATTTCAAAGTAGGCAGGTCGTGGGCGTGTAGTATTATAATGAGGCTTGACTCCATGTAGATGCATGTCCGTATGAACGGCACATGTGCCGTCCGTGGACGTAACCCAGTGCGCATGCTCCGACTCATGTCCGATCGAATCCCTAAGATACATCGAAAAATGCCTCCGACGTGAACGTAACTTACGCACAGCCCTATTCGCGTACCACTTACGCAAACGGCGTAAAATACGACGCTGTTCCGACGTCCATACGTTAACATGACTTGCTTTATGAGGGGTAAAGTTACGCCGGTCGTACGCCTTGCGTAAACTGCGTATATTTATACGCTGGGCGCAACTATGTTCGTGGATCGGCATATCTAGGTCATTTGCATATTCGACGCAGAAAAACGACGGAAGCGCCCCTAGTGGCCAGCGTATAATTGCACACAATTATACGCCGGCGTAGGCAAGTTACGTCAGCGGAGGAAGCCTATTTTCTAGATGTATCTGCCTTTGAGAATCGGCGTAAAGATACGCAAGCGCAGATTTGAAATTACGACGGCGTATCTAGAGATACGCCACCGTAAAAGTTTTGTGGATCTGGCCCTTATTGTCTATCTGGACCAAGGGGGATGATTACTCACCCTTTATGTTACATCGTTATTGTAAACTGTTATAGATTAATGAAGGTAAGGAGTGGCTTTATATATATATATATATATATATATATATATATATATATATATATATATATATATATATATATATATATACACAGGGAGTGCAGAATTATTAGGCAAGTTGTATTTTTGAGGATTCATTGTATTATTGAACAACAACCATGTTCTCAATGAACCCAAAAAACTCATTAATATCAAAGCTGAATATTTTTGGAAGTAGTTTTTAGTTTGTTTTTAGTTTTAGCTATTTTAGGGGGATATCTGTGTGTGCAGGTGACTATTACTGTGCATAATTATTAGGCAACTTAACAAAAAAACAAATATATACCCATTTCAATTATTTATTTTTAACAGTGAAACCAATATAACATCTCAACATTCACAAATATACATTTCTGACATTCAAAAACAAAACAAAAACAAATCAGTGACCAATATAGCCACCTTTCTTTGCAAGGACACTCAAAAGCCTGCCATCCATGGATTCTGTCAGTGTTTTGATCTGTTCACCATCAACATTGCGTACAGCAGCAACCACAGCCTCCCAGACACTGTTCAGAGAGGTGTACTGTTTTCCCTCCTTGTAAATCTCACATTTGATGATGGACCACAGGTTCTCAATGGGGTTCAGATCAGGTGAACAAGGAGGCCATGTCATTAGTTTTTCTTCTTTTATACCCTTTCTTGCCAGCCACGCTGTGGAGTACTTGGACGCGTGTGATGGAGCATTGTCCTGCATGAAAATCATGTTTTTCTTGAAGGATGCAGACTTCTTCCTGTACCACTGCTTGAAGAAGTGGTCTTCCAGAAACTGGCAGTAGGACTGGGAGTTGAGCTTGACTCCATCCTCAACCCGAAAAGGCCCCACAAGCTCATCTTTGATGATACCAGCCCAAACCAGTACTCCACCTCCACCTTGCTGGCGTCTGAGTCGGACTGGAGCTCTCTGCCCTTTACCAATCCAGCCACGGGCCCATCCATCTGGCCCATCAAGACTCACTCTCATTTTATCAGTCCATAAAACCTTAGAAAAATCAGTCTTGAGATATTTCTTGGCCCAGTCTTGACGTTTCAGCTTGTGTGTCTTGTTCAGTGGTGGTCGTCTTTCAGCCTTTCTTACCTTGACCATGTCTCTGAGTATTGCACACCTTGTGCTTTTGGGCACTCCAGTGATGTTGCAGCTCTGAAATATGGCCAAACTGGTGGCAAGTGGCATCTTGGCAGCTGCACGCTTGACTTTTCTCAGTTCATGGGCAGTTATTTTGCGCCTTCGTTTTTCCACACGCTTCTTGCGACCCTGTTGACTATTTTGAATGAAACGCTTGATTGTTCGATGATCACGCTTCAGAAGCTTTGCAATTTTAAGAGTGCTGTATCCCTCTGCAAGATATCTCACTATTTTTGACTTTTCTGAGCCTGTCAAGTCCTTCTTTTGACCCATTTTGCCAAAGGAAAGGAAGTTGCCTAATAATTATGCACACCTGATATAGGGTGTTGATGTCATTAGACCACACACCTTCTCATTACAGAGATGTACATCACCTAATATGCTTAATTGGTAGTAGGCTTTCGAGCCTATACAGCTTGGAGTAAGACAACATGCATAAAGAGGATGATGTGGTCAAAATACTCATTTGCCTAATAATTCTGCACTCCCTGTATATATATATATATATATATATATATACACCGTATTTATCGGCGTATACCGCGCACTTTTTTCCCCTTAAAATCAGGGGGAAATCGTGGGTTTCGCGATATACGCCGATCCCCGATTCCCGCTCTGTGTTTGAAAGCTCGGGTACATTCAGCCAGGCTCGGCTCTGCTCGCGGTCACGCCCTGTGCCGCCTCCTAGCCTTTATGCAAAAGGAGCCGAGCCTGGCCGAGCGTGCCCGAGTGTACTGCGCACGGTATATGTCGGCGGCGGTGTTCAAACACAGCGGGGGAAGCGGGGATCGGCTCGGAGACAGCGCAGGAGAAGCGGAGAGGACACCACCAAGGCCGCAGATGGACGCCGGACCGGACAAGGCTGCCGATGGACGCCGGGCATGACACCGACGAGGGGCATTCAAACTGTAAGTATTTTTTTTTCCTGAAATTTCCCTTCTAGGTTGGGGGTGCGTGCTATACGCCCATAAATACGGTATATATATATACTCTTTCTAAGTTATAGTGTAGTTGTGTTTTTATTTAACAAACCTTTAGACGTACTTGGGACAACTTATCCATATTCAGAGTGAAGTTAACATACATACCCTTTTCCCCCTTTTTCTCTCCATGGGTGGTAACACCATTGCTTTACCAGTAAGTGTGGTGCTTTATATATTTCTGTTTAGCTTTTTCATTTTATGTAGCCTTTCTACTTTTGCATCAGTATCATGTTCACATCTCATACATACTATACACTGTTGTCTTTAGGTGTGTCCCCATATCTACCAACAGAGGAGTTTGACCTAGCCGTCCTGCCATCCCCCTACTTGATCACCACTGTTTTTGTAAGTGATGTTATTTTGAGAGATATTTCTTGTTTGTACTGTGTATAATATTCTATTCCATGAGGTTTTTGACTACTTTGTTTTTATTCCAATTTAGACCTACACCATATAATAACTCGTTATCTCCTGAAGAAGTGTACATCGCACAAAACTTGTCGAGAAATGATAGCAATGAGCCTATTATATAGCGAAATACCACCATTCCTTCAGTAGTCACCATTTTTGATACCTGACTTACATAAGATAATGGTTACATATTATTTATGGTCATGGCCCTCTGACTGAGTGAGATGTGTATCACATAAACACGTGACAAGACTTACAACATGAATAGACCTGAAGTGTGCCTTGGTGGTCTGGTCGGTATGCCAAGAAAAGGGGGCATACCCAAGGTAAGTATTGGGTAGTTAATTGAAGAAGGATATGTTGAGAAGTGCCCTGAAAAAAGGAAGGGCAGGAGGGTAGTGACTCACGAACATGAGGTGAGCTGGGAAGAGTCGGCCCAGTGACGTGTAGTATCGCGCACTGAACCGACAAAGAGCATGTGTGAGTGGGCTGCTTAAATACCCTCCTGGCTACTCCAATAAACTAAGGCCACCATACTGGCCTTCTTATATGTCTTTTGTTTTGTATCTTTTTGGAGGCTCCCTACCTATATACTAAGGGTTAATGGTGATATTAGCTTCATTATTTTTTTGTACTGTTCTAAACATAAGATGTACTGTACATAGATATTTCTATATCTGTTTAAAAAACAAATCCAACAAATATATATTTTTTAAATATCTACTTAGTAGTGTGGTACCAATAAAGTCCCAATTATTTTTATCTATTTATGTACATATTCTGATATCCAGAGACGTGGCACAGTATACCTGCATATGTCCACAGCACCACTTTACACTGACATAAATGACCTTATTTAATTAATATACACCGCAGCATTACAACCCAATGCTTTGCAGCACCTACAGTCTTCGCTGGACCACCACTGTAGCTCAGCTATATCTGTAGCCTCTGTACCACTTCCACAGCATTGGCAGCCCCTGCAGCACCTTCATTCTCTGCTGCTTTCCACGTCTGACTGACACCTCTGCACCCACAGTCTTCATGGCATCCACAGCCAGTACCCCTGATGGACCATCTGTGCACCCACAACCTCAGTTCCTACTTCATTCCCAGTCTGCAACTCTGCTGCACAACATCCCTGCATTCAAAGTCTACATGGCATGCACAATCTGATGTGCCTTCTCTGTACCCACAGCCTCAAGCATCCTCTGTACCTCTCTGCATCTGAAGCAACAAGCCTCCCAGCTATTCAGTGCTTTATACCTCTCTCAAGCTCCAATTCCTCATTACCAGGCACTTACCCTCCTCTGCCTCTGTTGCGTGACCTGGTGGTAGCCAGCTAAGCTTAAACAGTCCCGAGGTGGGATCTCGGGTAAACCGCTGCTTAGATTCCAGTCCCAAGGGAAATAGCCTCACAGAGGAAAAAAGTCAACCTCTTTTCTATGCATTGAGCTAATGCAATTTGTGTGGCCTTTTTCTGTTAAACAACACATTCTTTATTAAATATTGGCCATGACTTAACCTCTTGAGCTTCAGAAGGTTTACCCTTCTTCATGACCAAGGCATTTTTTATGATACGGCACTGCATTACTGTAACTGACAATTGCGTGGCCATGCGACACTATACCCAAATAAAATTGTTGTCCCCCCCCCCACAAATAGAGTTTTCTTTTGGTGGTATTGGATAATTTTGATTAAAAAAAACATATTTTATTTATTTTCTGCCATAAAACAAACCCAATAAATAAATAAATACATTTAATTTCTTCATCAATTTGGGCCAATATGTATTCTGCTACATTTGTTGGGGTAAAAAAAATCCCAATAAGCATATATTGATTGCTTTGCGCAAAAGTTATAGCTTCTACAGGAATGGAATGGAATATTATTTTTTTACTAGTAATGGCGATGATCAGTGACTTATAGCAGGACTGCAATATTGTGGCAGACAAGTCAGACACCTAACTGATATTTCTAACACTTTTTGGGGACCAGTGACACTAATACAGTGATCAGTGCTAAAAAAAATATGCACTGTCACTGTACTAATGGCACTGGCAGGGAAGGGGTTAACATCAGGGGTGATCAAAGGATTAAATGTATGCCTAAATTGTGCTAACTAACTGTGAGAGAGGTGCCTTGACTGGGGGAAGGCAAAGATCTGTCTACCTGCTTAGCTAAAACACAGTACCTTCCCCTCTTCCCCTCTGGGAATTCCCTTTGTGTATATGTTTGTTTTTTTAATTTACTATTGATGTATTGTTCACTTACCTTCAGATCTTCTCCTGATGAAGCGGTATTCATTCCGCGAAACTAGTCGAGAGCCTGTTACAACCCTGAACTCGTCGTAGTGTCTTCCCCTTCTGGGGACCTCAGCTGTGATGTTGTTTGGTTGTCACATTGTATTTCTGTAATTGTGTTGTCTTTTGCATTCAATAAAATGATTAACTTTTTTTACAATGATCTTACCCTATGTTTATTTTTACACCGTACCGTAATAGTCCCAACTGGCCCACTTCCCCCCCCCCCCCCCTTCCTGAGTCTTTGGCCTTGGGACCATGGATCCAGGTGCTCTATAATCTATAGATTAGGGATGATGGTACTTTTTATTCCAATTCTTATATATATTATCCTTGAGGCTTCCAATTTTCTAAGTATACAGAACAAGGTGATATGGAATAGAAAATCTTCAGTGCAGAGAACATAATTAGGAGGTGTGGAATAGGGATTGTACACCGCAGTATACAGAGTCAGCGTGGAAGAGAAAATATACAGCAGAATAATAAAACACATGCATTGTGGTGTAAATGACCCCTTAATACATAAAAGGACACTGACCAGACAGTCTCAGCCAGGATACAGAGCCCTTGTAGAGTAACTGCCAAACTAAAGCATGTAGCAGCTATTCTCTCATCTATCAGTGTATCAGTGTTGAGAGTGGTTGTGTATTTAAAGCGGAGGACCCCCCAATTTTTTTTTTTTTAAAAGCCATCAGCTGCTGACCTTAAAAAAATTAACACTCACCTGTCCAGCATGCCCACGAAGTTGGCAGACGAAGACGAGCAATCACTCGCTCCTCGGATGCTGCTGCCGCCATGCTGGTTCCCTGCTCCCAGTAGACAGCGAGGGGTTGACGCGAAGGGGCGTGACTCCCGTGGGAGTCAATACCCGGAAGTGGTGCAAATACCCTGAAAGGTGCCAAATGTGACACCGGAGGGGGGAAGGGTTCAGAAAAGCGGAAATTACACTTTTGGGTGAAACTTCGCTTTAAGGCTTTCTGAACACATGCACGATAAGATCAATGTTTTACAATCACCCTAGATCAAATCACTGAGGTTCTAGTGTTTGTGAAAAAAGTGCAGCAGCATGCAAATGTGAAAACACATGTAAACACATGCAAATACACTTTGGCCTCAGCTCCATACTTACCACACCGACCTCCTAGATTCCATATATCCCATGCATCAGCTCCTGATGAGTGTCATGGACACGAAATGCGTCAGGCACGAGAGATGCGGATATATGCCCTTATCATATCATTGATATTGATGAATACTACTGCCAATCCTTGATGGTTCCACCTATTTTAACAACTTTTATACTTCTCGCTATTGCTGTTAATGTGACATCTGTACAAATGTTAATGTATATATTGTACCCATCGATCAATACAGACCACTGTGTGGTGCCAGGTTATGCACTGTTGTACACTTACTGCCTATTTTGCACATGCACACTACACATGGGTGTGTTTAGCATTATGCAATGACATTTATACAAGATGATTGTTTCCTTTATGTGGCCTCTGTGTTTTGAGACATGTTATGCAACTTTATGATTAATAAATATGTACCTACCCTAATTACCCACACCATGTCTGCAACCTCATTTAAAGTCCCAAATTTCCCTTTTTTTTCAAATATTGAACCAGGGATGGAGGTGCACTACATATGTGCCTCATCTAAAGTCCCAAACTCCCCCTTTTCTTTTTTCATGCAAATACACTGGAATGCATATAAACCAAATTTTGGTGAAAAGGGTAAAATGCACTGAAATGTGTGAAAACGTGTTGGTGGAAACAGACACTGAATGCAAGTATGATAGTATAAACTAGCCTCCAAAAGGCAATTCCATGCACATGGATTACATAGAAGACTATTCCAGTACCACAGAGAATGAATGTTGTGTGTGCCCTCACTGTGCTGACAGTAGAAGGGGTATATTTAAATAGATCCTGCACCTAAGACCCCTTTCACACTGAGGCAGTTTTCAGGCATTTTAGCGCTAGAAATATGCCTCATACACACATACAGGATTTCCGACGGGAAAAGTTCCTGTAGAAAATCCCAAGGGGAAAGCCGAGAACCTGCTCAGTTCAGTCTTTCCCCTACACACAGGAAAACTGTGATGGAGATTTGGCCGGGAATCCTGGCCGTGTGTATGCTCCATCATAGTTTCTTCTATAGGAAAACTGCCAAAAACCGGCGGGCAAAAGTGAGCCAGTTTTCGTGGCAGGAAAAAAGAGAACTGGTTCGGCGGTTTTTGGGCAGTCTTCCTGTCGGAAAAACTGAGGAGCATACACACGGCTGGGATTCCCGGCCAAAAGCTCTCCTTACAGTTTTCCCGTCGTGTGTACGAGTCAATAGCCTCTAAAAAGCACCTGAAAACTGCCTCCCATTCTTTGCAATGTGTGCTTTCATATTCAGGTGGTGCGCTTGCGGGACGTTAGCAATATGGCAGCGATCATGTCGCTGGTATGAGGTATGGCCGAGATTAGGGCACTGGTATTGTGGTGATCAGGACGTTGGTATGGTAAATAGCAGTGTTATTGTGAGCACTGGGACAGGTGAGAGGTTCTGGCTGAATTGTTTATTATGACTACACTGGGGCAGTGTTTAGGGACACTGGAGCAGACTGGCACTGAAGTTTTTGAGTGTATATACAGCCTGACAGGTTTCAGCATTGGTTCTCTCTGCTCTCACAGTAAGAGCAGAGAGAACTGAATCTAAGCCCTGGTTCACACTGGTGCGTTTTGAGATGCGATTTGGCATGTCAAATCGCATGTCAAAACGGCAGATTTTGCCTCAAATTGACTGCAATGGCACCGTCCTAATCGGTGCGACGCTGCATCTGCGGCATTGCACCGATTTCAAAAAGTAGTCTCTGTACTACTTTTTGCGATTTCAGCCTGCGATTTACATTGACATCTGTGCAGAAACCTGCACAGATGTCTCTGAAATCGCGGCTGAAATCGGGACTGCCGGGCGGAAGTGAAATCGTGCGAGTTCAGCTGAACTCGCACTGCTTCACTCCCGCAGCCCAGTGTGAACCAGGGCTTACTTTCAGTTTGCATTGTTTCCTTTGTGATAAATACGATTGGACACAGAGGTGACGATCTACATAGTGATCACAGAATTCTTCTCAATTAGACAACTTCTATCACATAGTGGTGTTGCATTATTGGATTAGGACTATATTTTTAATTATATGCACTCAAAGTGGACTTTATATATATATATATATATATATTTACTTTTTTCTATATTTCACTACTGCACTAAATTGGCGTGTTCTACACATTCTTATTGATAGCACGGCAAATTATTTTTATATATTTTGTTGCGCAGTGCCAGTTTTTTGTCAGCAGCTTTGTTTATACCTGCCAGCGCTTTAAAACACCATGGAATCATCCAGATAAAGTAAAAATGTGATCGACTGTGAGCTGCGCAGGAGCCGCCATTGCAAGGGTGACGAATGGGTATGTTAACCCGCAACCACGCTGTTTGCCATCCACCATCTATAGGCTATGGACAGACAGGAAGCAGTTAAGCATCAGTACAAATATTCAAAATTGAATCTAAATACAGTACCTTGCAAAAATATTCACCCCCTTGGCATTTTTCATGTTTTGTTGCCTCACAACCTGGAATTAACATGGATTGTTTGAGGATTTGCATAATTTAATTTACAGAACATGCACACAACTTTAAAGATGTTTTTTTTTATTGTGAATCAAAAAACAAATAGGACAAAATAACAGAAAACGTCAATGTGCAAATCTATTCACCCCCTAAAGTTGATACTTTGTAGAGCTCCCTTTTGCGGCTATCACAGCTCAGTGTCACTTTGCATAAGTCTCTATAAGCTTGCCACATCTTATCAACTAAGATTTTGCCCATTATAGCAAAACGGCTCCAGCTCCTTCAAGTTGGATGGTTTGTGCTTGTGAACAGCACTCTTTAAGTCTGACCACAGAGTTTCTATTGTATTGAGGTCTGGGCTTTGACTAGGCCATTCCAACACATTTACATGTTTCCCCTTAATACACTCAAGTGTTGCTTTAGCAGTGCATTTGGGGTCATTGTCCTACTGGAAGGTAAACCTTCGTCCTGGCCTCAAATCACACACACCGAGTGGTACAGGTTTTGCTCAAGAATATCCCTGTGTTTAGCACCATCCATCTTTCTCTCAACTCTGACCAGTTTCCCAGTCCCGTCTTCTGAAAAACATCCCTGCAGCGATGGTGTTCTTTGGGTGATGTCATGTGTTGGTTTTGCGCCAGACATAGCGTTTTCTTTGATGGCCAAAATGTTCCATTTTAGTCTTGTCAGACCAGAGAACCCTCCTCCATACATTTAGAGAGTCGCCCATATGCCTTTTCGCAAACTCAAAATGGGCCATTTAGTTTTTTGCTGAAAGTAATGTCTTTCTTCTGGCCACTTTGCCATAAAGCCCAACTCTATGGAGCGTACAGCTTATTGTTGTCCTATGTACAGATACTCCAGTCTCTGCTGTAGAACTCTGCAACTCCTCCAGGGTTACCTAGATTATGCCTCTCTGATTAATGCCCTCCGTGCCCGGTCTGTGAGTTTTGGTGTGAGACCGTCTCTTGGCAGGTTTGCTGTTGTGCCATGTTCTTTCCGTTTTGGTTATGATAGATTTGATGGTGTTCAACTCTCTGACTTAAATATATAAAAGTAAAAATAACCCACTCCAGCCATGGTGGTAATTCGTTGGCTGTAAAAATACTTCCCTAAGATTGGTGGTTAGTGGCTGACTGTACCAATACTAATATCTGCCCCCAGCATTGGTGGTCAGTGTTTTCTTTCCTAAAAACATGTTTGTTCATTAAACTTTCCCTCCGAGCAGTTGAGCAAGGACTATAGTTCAATTGTTTACACATAGAACACTTGCGTGATTATGAGAAAAGCAGAGGGAAAGTTCATCACTTGATAAAGTTTACAATTAACCCAATCCTGCAGCTTCTCACGAAGATCAAACTGAAACAGAGAGAAGGCACATAAGGGCACAAGAAGGAGGTTAAACACTTGGTAGGTTTTAGTGAAACTAAACACTACGGGCTAGATTCATGTAGAATCGCCTATCTTTGTGCGGGCGTAGCGCATGCTTTTTACACTATGCCGCCGCAACTTTTACAGGCAAGTGCTTTATTCACAAATAGTGTTGAGCGGAATACGCCATATTCGATTTCGCGATTTTTCACGAATATATAGAAGAATATTCGTGAAATATTCGTTAATATCAAATATTCGTGATATTTTATATAAAAAAAAAAAATCGCGAAATTTCGCTAATGCGAAATTGATTGCGAAATTCTCGTCCGTGCATGCGCATGCACGCGAACAACACGCGAAAACGGAGATCATTTCCTGGATTACTAAACGAATATGCACTAAACACTAACTCTACTTACACAAACTTATATGACTAAACTAAAGCAATTTTTTTTTTTTATACACAAAACACAGAGACTAAACACACACTAAACTAAGCTACCTTAAAGAAATGTACACTTACACTAACTACACAGAAATCTATCTAACACTACACTACACTAACCTGGACAAAACAACACAAATCTGAGCTTTTAGAAAAGCTGTTGGGTCTTTTGCTTTGAAAAAAGCATTTGGTTTTAGAAGCAGGAAACTCAGCACTATAGGAAACACAATGCTAAGCTCTAAGATCGCAATACACAGGAAAAACGCACAGAAACACTCCACTCTTTCTAGCCACCTTGTGAATCTGCACTGAAATACTGCTGGGAGTGATCTTATATAATGGTCGTGCAGGCAGGTTTCTATTGGTTGCTATGGAGGTTGCTAACCTCTGACAACTGTGGTAGGAGAACTCTGATTGGCTCTGATGCAAAAGAAGGGCAGAGAAAGTATTCGCGAATATTCGGCAACATAAAAGGATCGCCTCAGCTACTCGGCCCAAGGTCTCTAATCATACCAGCAATGCTTTTAGATGTCAATGGAGATCACTAGGATGTGATCTGTTTTAAAAATACATTTGAAAAAATACGAATATTCGCAATAGCGAATATTCACCGCGATATTCGAGTTATTCGCGAATACTCGAATATGCAATATTCATAACGAATATTCGCAATGCGAATATTCTTGAGCAACACTATTCACAAAGCACTTGCCTGTAAAGTTGTGGCGGCGTAGCGTAAATGGCCCGTCTTAATTCTCATTGGGTGGGTAGGGGGCATCTATTATTTAAATGAAGTGCGATTCAGCGCTGAACGTACTGCGCATGTGCCGGCCGTGAAAGTTTTCAAATGCGCATGCTCCAAAGCACGTCACAAATTGTCAATGAAAGCGACGTGAACGTAACGTACGGCCAGCCCCATTCTGAACCGACTTACGCAAACGACGTAAACGAGGTCTGTCCCAACGTTCATACTTAACATTGCCTGCGCCTCATATAGCAGGGACAACTTTAGGCCAGGCATAAGCCTAACGTAAACAACGTAAACAGATACGCTGGCCGGGCGCACGTTTGGGAATCGGCGTATACGCTCATTTGCATATTTTAGACGGGAACGCCACCTAGCGTCCAGCCTAAAATATGAAAATAAGATTCAACGACGTGAGAGACTTACGCCAGTTGCATCAAATGGAAATCTATGCATTACTGATTCTATGAATCAGTCGCATAGATAGGAGGGCTCAGACGCAGAAATAAGACGGCTTATCTGGAGATAAGCCGTCTTATCTCTTTCCTGAATCTGGCCCTATAACACTTAGGCCTCGTACACACGATCAAATCTGTCTGCTGGAAACAGTCTGCTAGACCGTTTCAGCAGACAGATTCGATCGTGTGTACGGGCAAACAGACGGATTTGGCCACCCGACAGATTTCAAAGCATGCTTTGAAATCTGTCGGCTGGGAACCCGTCCGCCCGACATGTCTGCTGGTTAGTATGCTAACCAGCAGACATGTCTTCTCGCACACGCGCCAAATGATTTTGACGCATGCGCGGAAGTGTTTTACTTCCTGGTGCGGTGACGTGGCGGTGTCAACGTCACCGCCACGTCACCGACACGTCAGCGCGCTGTCTGCTGGCGGGGATTTTGGTTTGCTCGTGTGTACACGCGAGCAAACCAAAATCCCAGCAGACAGATTTGTTCAAATCGGTCGGTCCGACCGATTTGAACAAATGGATTTACTCGTGTGTACGAGGCCTTACAGTAAACTTAGCCTTAGTCCAACTAGAACACATACACAGCTGAGATGTGCAGGCAGCCAGAGATATTGATACATGCAGAGTAACAGCTGACATACTCTGGTAGAGGCATCACTGAACCAGCTCCAGGAGCTGTTAGAAAGTAGCATCTACGGCTGCTCTGTGTCATCATGAAAGAGGTTGTACTGTACGTAGGAACTGTTGCCTGTTCCCCACTATGGTACACACAGATGGTATGTGTAATGGCTGCATCAATGTACATAAAAAATAAAAATAAAATTGCAAAAAATAGAATGGTTTTATTATAGCGTAACACGGTTTTAAAATTGAAGATCTGCTATTTTCTAAGGAACATATAGAAATATGAATTGTGACTAAGCAGTTCCCTGCAATGTATTATTTTCATACATTCCTCCTGAAAAATATCACTGTACTGACTAAGGGCACTAGACCTTGCCCCTCGAAGATGGATGGCTGCAGTTTGATGTAGATAATCGAAGGCACTGTGCCTATGATGATTTTTTTTTTTTTTATTGTTTATTAGTTTTGCAAATCGTACATAAAAAGTACAGATGAATCATTAACAGTATAAAGAAACACAGGTATACATTGTTTTAGTGAACTACTGAGCATACAAAAATAGTACAAGTATAGGGATGGCAATGTGGGAAAACGATTGTCTTGAGTGGGAGTAAGGGAGTCCATCACAATAAGATAGAAAAAATAAACCAAAAAAAAAAAAAATAAGGAAAATATTAAAAGAGAACAATCAAAATATGATTGCAATAATCATTTGTCCAAGGGCCATGGAGGCAACATAATCACTCTATAAACATACTGTAAAACTGTACAGAAAAAAACCTGTACACAAAAGTGGTAAACACACTAGTGGAATGCTTAGGTAAGTGAAGCTAACTAACTTGGGTCGCCTCCTTCAGACCCATAAACTGAGTCATGCCACACTGACCACGTTTCAGAAAATGTATCTTCCATACCCTCCACTGTAGCCGTCAGTTGCTCCATTTTGCGGATGTCAGCTACAGTAGCGAGCAACTGTGAGATTGTTGGGGGTGAGGTGGACAACCACAGTCTAGGAATGACCCTCTTAGCAGCCAGCAGTATAAAAGATATCAATCGGTGCAAGGCCTCAGAGACACCAGGAAACAGGAGACCCACTAAACAGTACATGGGCGTCAGAGTGACGGGAATTCCCACCAAATCCTCTAACAGTTTCTGGACTTGAAACCAAAAACGGTGAACAGGGGGACACTCCCAGAAGATGTGGAAATGAGAGCACTATTACACGTCCAGCATTGTTTTGAGACCGTTCGGGTACGGGCATGTAATATGTCTGGGGTCCTATATCAGTGCATCAGGACTTTGAATGCAGATTCCTTATGGGCTACACATAGAGAAATCCTGGAAGTGTGCCTCCACATGCTTTCCCAATCTAACAAGGAGATTTGTGTTGTAAGATCTGGGACCATTTTCTCATGTAGAGGTGAGCATTCGCCACCAAAGGAACTGCCTCATGCAATATTTTTTAGATGGTAGAGATCATTTGGGGCTCATGAGGGCCTCTAGCGCATAGGGTTTCAAAGTCGGTTGGCCTTTCCAAAGTCAAAGAAGAGGACAAGGTAGAGAAAAAGTGTCTAATCTGTAGATATGAATGGAAAAGCTTTTGGAGAATCTGATGCTGACTCTGCAACTCGGGGAAAGTCGGAAAATGTCGGGTCACCGGGTTAACAAAGTGTCGTAGTTGTAAAAGTCCTGCCTGAGTCCAAGGTAGCATACGGTCATAGGAGAGGCTATCTGGGATGTACGGGTTGAATAGAACATTCAAGAGTGGTGGGCTCGAAGAGGACAACCTATTATGATCTTATATCTAATATTCTCATAAGATTTGAAGCACCATTTAGAGATGTCACTGCTATGCTGTTAAAGTTATTCAAAAGTCATACTTGCCTGCCATGTCATACTTGCCTGCTCTGTAGCCCTGAACCTTCTCTTCTGGGGTCTCTCACTGGTGCTCCTGGCTCCTCCCCCTTCTGAGTGCCCCCACAGCAAACCTCTTCAGGTGGGCTCCATTGACACACACAGCATGGATTGGCCCCTTCCCCACTCTTTCCTCATAGGCTGCGGTTCCAAGCAGCAGGAGTCATTCCTCCATGTTCAGTTAGGAGAGACAGAGTAGAAAGAGCTGTTGCTCTCGAGCACAGCTCTGCATTGAGATTGGGCTCAAGTAAGTATTGAGGCTGAAAGAGGGAAGCTACACACAGAAGGTTTTTTTCCTTAATGCACAGAATGCATTAGGGTAAAAAAAAAACTGCCTTTACAACCACTTTCACTGTTTTCCTGCTGGAGAAAAGCTGTACCTGAGGACCTGCAGTGCAAGAAGCCTCCTGCTTTTGCTTTATTCATTCTGTGGATCTGTGTCTTCTCCACCTCTCCTGCTACTTCTTTATCATTACCCCACAAGTCATCAAATAACCAGCCATCGGGGAGTTGGCTCTGACAGGAGGAAGCAAAGCCTTACCTATACCCCTCTATTAAGATTGCTGCCTCCACCCTGAGATAACAGTACAGAATAGAGGTCGACCGATATATCGGTCGGCCGATATATCGGCCCATATTTGTCTGTTTTTAAAAAATTGGCATCGGGCGTTTATTGTAAAAAAAAAAAAAATCGGCCGATTTTTCGGCTGCCACACTAAACCCTGCTCCACCTACAGCAGCACGATAAATGAATCCTTCAGCCGCGCTGCTGATAGCCTGCGTGCCGGCCCCTAGCACCGCACCGCCCTGCCCCCCTCCCCTCTACCTCGGCGGGCTGTAGAAGAAGAAGAAAGCAAACATGTGTCAAGCCCGAGCAGCTGCAGCAGTTGTCTGTGAGAAGAGATCACACTTGTAAATCTTCCTGCATGGGACAGGGGCGGGATCACTGCACATGGGCTTTAGGCTACGGCTGGAGATAAGGAAGAACATGGAGACTGGCTGCCTGATACTGGGGTAATGTATGATGGGTGTGTGTGATAGGTGATTGTACATACAGGGAGTGCAGAATTATTAGGCAAGTTGTATTTTTGAGGATTAATTTTATTATTGAACAACAACCATGTACTCTATGAACCCAAAAAACTCATTAATATCAAAGCTGAATATTTTTGGAAGTAGTTTTTAGTTTGTTTTTAGTTTTAGCTATTTTAGGGGGATATCTGTGTGTGCAGGTGACTATTACTGTGCATAATTATTAGGCAACTTAACAAAAAACAAATATATACCCATTTCAATTATTTATTTTTACCAGTGAAACCAATATAACATCTCAACATTCACAAATATACATTTCTGACATTCAAAAACAAAACAAAAACAAATCGGTGACCAATATAGCCACCTTTCTTTGCAAGGACACTCATGCAGCCTGCCATCCATGGATTCTGTCAGTGTTTTGATCTGTTCACCATCAACATTGCGTGCAGCAGCAACCACAGCCTCCCAGACACTGTTCAGAGAGGTGTACTGTTTTCCCTCCTTGTAAATCTCACATTTGATGATGGACCACAGGTTCTCAATGGGGTTCAGATCAGGTGAACAAGGAGGCCATGTCATTAGTTTTTCTTCTTTTATACCCTTTCTTGCCAGCCACGCTGTGGAGTACTTGGACGCGTGTGATGGAGCATTGTCCTGCATGAAAAACATGTTTTTCTTGAAGGATGCAGACTTCTTCCTGTACCACTGCTTGAAGAAGGTGTCTTCCAGAAACTGGCAGTAGGACTGGGAGTTGAGCTTGACTCCATCCTCAACCCAAAAAGGCCCCACAAGGTCATCTTTGATGATACCAGCCCAAACCAGTACTCCACCTCCACCTTGCTGGCGTCTGAGTCGGACTGGAGCTCTCTGCCCTTTACCAATCCAGCCACGGGCCCATCCATCTGGCCCATCAAGACTCACTCTCATTTCATCAGTCTATAAAACCTTAGAAAAATCATTCTTGAGATTTCTTGGCCCAGTCTTGACGTTTCAGCTTGTGTGTCTTGTTCAGTGGTGGTCGTCTTTCAGCCTTTCTTACCTTGGCCATGTCTCTGAGTATTGCACACCTTGTGCTTTTGGGCACTCCAGTGATGTTGCAGCTCTGAAATATGGCCAAACTGGTGGCAAGTGGCATCTTGGCAGCTGCACGCTTGACTTTTCTCAGTTTATGGGCAGTTATTTTGCGCCTTGGTTTTTCCACACGCTTTTTGCGACCCTGTTGACTATTTTGAATGAAACGCTTGATTGTTCGATGATCACGCTTCAGAAGCTTTGCAATTTTAAGAGTGCTGCATCCCTCTGCAAGATATCTCACTATTTTTGACTTTTCTGAGCCTGTCAAGTCCTTCTTTTGACCCATTTTGCCAAAGGAAAGGAAGTTGCCTAATAATTATGCACAGTAATAGTCACCTGCACACACAGATATCCCCCTAAAATAGCTAAAACTAAAAACAAACTAAAAACGACTTCCAAAAATATTCAGCTTTGATATTAATGAGTTTTTTGGGTTCATTGAGAACATGGTTGTTGTTCAATAATAAAATTAATCCTCAAAAATACAACTTGCCTAATAATTCTGCACTCCCTGTAGTGCTCAACTCACGTGGGAGCTCACAGGTATCATCCAATGGGCAGTGCTGGAGGAAACAGTGTGTACATGTCAGAGCACACCCCTCTCCTGTATACGCACTCAGATACATACTTCTGTATACACACATTTTATATATATATATATATATATATATATATATATATATATATCCACCCCCCTCCACAATGCATCCCCCATCCACGGCCAGCTCCATCCATCCACCCCCCTCCATCAACCCCCCTCCACAATGCATCCATCCACCCCCCTCCACAACGCATCCCCCAAACACGGCCAGCTCCATTTATCCATCCCCCTCCACAACGCATCCCCACCCACGGCCAGCTCCATCCATCCCCCTCCACAACGCATCCCCCACGGCCAGCTCCATCCATCCATCCACCCCCCCCCTCCACAATGCATCCCCCACCCACGGCCAGCTCCATCCATCTACCCCTCTCCATCAACCCCCCTCCACAATGCATCCATCCACCCCCTCCACAACACATCCCCCACCCACGGCCAGCTCCATTAATCCATCCCCCTCCACAACGCATCCCCACCCACGGCCAGCTCCATCCATCCATCCCCCTCCACAACGCATCCCCCACGGCCAGTTTAATCCATTCATCCACCCCCCTCCACAATGCATCCCCCACCCACGGCCAGCTCCATCCATCCACCCCCCTCCCTCCATCCACAGCCAGCACCATCCATCTCTCCCTCTCCACAATGCATCCCCCACCCACGGCCAGCACCATTCATCCATCCCCCTCCACAATGCATCCCAATCCAAAAATCGGCCCAAAATATCGGCCGCTAAAAGGCTGGCCCGATTTCTAAATATCGGTATCGGCATCGAAAAACCCATATGGGTTGACCTCTAGTACAGAAGGTCAGTAATGCAGAAAATAGCTTCTTTTTTTGGCACAACTTTGACAGAACAGGTTCTCTTTACATAAAAATAACAAACACTAATGAGATTTATATTAAACTGTTTGCATGTACATATAAAACAAAACTTGAAAAAAGACTGTACATTGAGTTTAATTTCAAATGACATAAAATAAAATAAACATGATGTAATATATATGCATTGTGCACCATTCTTGACATTTACTGTATTTTACCATCATTCTTCAATTCATAAAAGCATCTAAAAGAGATATTAGTCATATTTTTACCATACTTTGCATCTATTCCCATATGCCACTTATGCACTTACTGTTTTGGGCCACTGTTTGGGAATGAAGTGAAGCTTGCCTTATTTCTATCATCTCCTTGGGTCACATCCAGCATGGAAGTAACCAATCCTCTCTCCGAGATTTTCGTTAAGTGACTTCCTGGGAGCGATGCTGAAGATTTTAATAACGATCTTTTATCTCTATACATAGTAAATGGCCAGGAGGTCTTTCAGCTCTCTTTGTGAATAAATCGTGTTTTTTTTTCAACAAGACTCTAACTATATTTTTTATTATGCATCTATTCTGGAGCATATTGAGGCAGTGGAGCATATTCTAAAGAAGTTGCTAAGCTTTAAGTAATGTGCCAATAATGACATAGATATTATACATTTAGCAGCTTGCAAATTAAATCCAGAGCATGTATAATTAAACTCAAATAATAACTGTGTAATCAATGTTAACTCTGTGTGCAATTTACAAAAGACTATTCATGTGTTTATTTTAATGTTGTTTTAATGTAACACATTATAAAGAGAGCATCATAGTAGTGTGAACAGAATTTTCAGCCGTAATGAATGTTACAAAGTTAACCTTCTGAGTTTAAATAGGCTTCTGTGGCTTAGGGAAAATGTAATTAAATTATTTGATAAAGGTGACAGTTTTTCACACCTGAAATAATGTTTTTCTTCAAGCCTATTTTGATCAGCAGTCAGCAGCAACACATTGCGGATATAATCCAGAGACCTTATGGCATGTACTTGTCACTACATGCATAACTTACTATGGACACCATCGCGCGGAGAGCTTGAACATAATTTCCCACACTACAGGAGATTAAATAGACTGCATTTGTGAGAAGCAAGACAAATCTCTATCTGCTGATTACAAGAAATGAACAGTGTTAGGTTTCTCCAAGAACAAACACTTTGAACGTTACCTTATGCTGTTTTATAAGAGGTATTTTTGTTTAGTCGCTTATAATATTTATTAGCTAAAGCCATAAGTAAATTCTCTTAAATTAATTAATAGTGTAAAGTCAAAGTTCATGGCAAATCAAAATGTTTTGCTGAACGCTTGTGGGTAATGAGCGATCCCTGGCATTTTTAGGTATGTGTGTATTTGTTGTCACATTAGTGCCTAGCATCAGCCTAACCTAGAAAACTAGAATTCTAGTCTTATACGGCAGCTGGTCAGAAGCAGTAAATTGCAAAGACAGTCCTTTCATGTTAAAACCCTTCATACAAGTGTAGGCTTCCGTGTCTTGTGCCCTATGGAGAAGGGGGAGAGGAAAAAATACTTCCCAGCCTTCTAAGATGGAATGAGGAACAATGAGGAATTGTGGAGATTTGCTAAAACTGGAGCACTCAGAATCTATTGCAGCTATTCCAAGGTAGCCAATCAGCTTCTAACTTCAGCTTTGTTAATTAAGCTATGACAATAAAACCTGGAAACTGATTGGTTTCTATGCAGAGCTGCACCAGATTTTGCACAGTTTTAGTAAATAACTCCTATTATAATACAAAGTATCGTATATATTTGAGTATAAGCCAAGTTTTTCAGCACATATTTTTGTGCTGAAAATGCCCCCCTGGGCTTATACTCGAGTCACCTTTTTGCGCCTGATCTCCCGGACTTTGGTGACCCAGTACCAGCTGGCCATAGGTCCCCTGAACCCCAAACTTGGCACACATGTATCCCCACTCTTCCTCTACAAGTGTGCAAAGTTTGTTGTCCAGGGGGACCTACAGCAGGGGGGCACCAATTTTTCAAATCCCGGCACCCCTTCCATAGACTCCCAGGTTAAATGGTAATTGCTCTGGTAAATTTGGTACCGGAACTTGGCACACATGTAGCCCCATTTCTCCTCTACAAGTGTGCAAAGTTTGTTGTCTGGGGAACCTACAGCTGGGGAGCACAGATTTTTCAAAGCCGGGCACCCCTTTAATAGATTCCCATGTTAAATGTCAGTCTAGTCATGGACACAGTGAGGCATGGGCACAGTGAGACATGCAGATGGACAACCTAGGCTTATACTCAATATGTTTTCCCATTTTTTTGTGGTACAATTAGGTGCCTCGGCTTATATTCGGGTCGGCTTATACTCTAGTATATACGGTATGTAGGCCAAGAGCATTCCGTTGCTATGCCCCTATTTACACAGATAATGAAGAATTAGGACTCCAAACATGATTGGTTAAATGGGATGTGTAAAAGGGGTAATGGCGCTGTCCCACACCCTATTTTTCAAAGGTGTATGTGTCAGTATATTGACTAGTGAAATAGGTACTGCAAATACTAGATATACAGTAGTGTGCAAAAATATTAAGACAACATTAAATAATATTAAATAATAAACATATGGTGGTAAAGTGCAAAGTGGAAACTAAGTGATGAAGGTTTACAGTCCATGAAATTGCAAAAAATCCAAACATATGTCACGTTGATAGATGTGCAGTAGTCCTAGATGCAAATTTCCATCATAAGTTTGTGGTAACGTTGTGGTCCAGTGCTCCCCCACCAGGTTCCCCACTCACCAGAACTAATCACCACTGCAGGGGTATTAGGCGTGTAGTCACAAATGGGTCCCAGCTTCCTCCAATAGTGCTATCCGTCCAGGGAAGATGTATCCTTTAGATTTGTCAGATCCTCACTCCACCAGAAAAAAGGAAGAAACAGGCTCCCATAGTGTAGTAAAAAAGGGTTTTTTTTTTATTTATGCACAATCCAGGTGCATTACATAAATAATACTGAGTACAAACTAAATGTCCAATGATAAAAAATCAACACTGTGGTATGAGAGGGAACATGCACCACAATAAGCAAGATAAAAAATAATAAAATGATGAATAAAAACAAAAATAGGTGTCCTGTCATAAGCACCCAGCACGCTGCATCAGTTTCCCCCGTCAGAGGTGGGAGCGCTGGCGTGCGTTCCAAACAACCTAGACAGCAAACCGGAAGCCTGCGGGTGCGTGTCTAACATGCTGATGTGCGTCACAGGACAGGACACCTATTTTTGTTTTTATTCATCATTTTATTATTTTTTATCTTGCTTATTGTGGTGCATGTTCCCTCTCATACCACAGTGTTGATTTTTTATCATTGGACATTTACTTTGTACTCAGTATTATTTATGTGATGCACCTGGATCATGCATAAATAAAAAAAAAACTTTTTTACTACACTATAGGAGCCTGTTTCTTCCTTTTTTCCGGTGGAGTGAGGATCTGACAAATCTAAAGGATACATCTTCCCTGGACGGATAGCACTATTGGAGGAAGCTGGGACCCATTTGTGACTACACGCCTAATACCCCTGCAGGGGTGATTAGTTCTGGTGAGTGGGGAACCTGGTGGGGGAGCACCGGACCACAGCGTTACCACGAACTTACACCTTTTGATGGAAATTTGCATCTAGGACTACTGCACATCTATCAACGTGACATATGTTTGGATTTTTTGCAATTTCATGGACTGTAAACCTTCATCACTTAGTTTGCACTTTACCACCATATGTTTATTATTTAATATTATTTAATGTCGTCTTAATATTTTTGCACACTACTGTATATCTAGTATTTGCAGTACCTATTTCACTAGTCAATATACTGACACATACACCTTTGAAAAATAGGGTGTGGGACAGCGCCATTACCCCTTTTACACATACCATTTATCTAGGTACTTCACTTGTGGGGTATACTTTTCTGGGGGGCTGCAGTCCTTAATTCATTTCTTCCTAAGCGCACTTTCACATTTTTTTATGATTGGTTAAACCCCAATTGTTTCTTACTTCTATTCTTCATATACTAACTTTTCAATGTATCAAATGTAAAAATATAGGCCCAGATTCAGAGAGAATTGGATTCTCGTAGCGTATCAGAAATACACTACGCCGCCGTTTTTTACCTGGCTACGTGGAATCCAGGTAGATTTTTTCCAGTAAACGACGGCGGCGTAGTGTATTTCTCCCGTCGCAATCCATCTAGACGAGTAGGGGGCGTGAAGGATTTAAAATAGGCACGTTCCCGCGGCAATCGAACTGCGCATGCTCCGTTCGCAAATTTCCCGCCGTGCATTGCGCGAAATCACGTCGTTACGTCATTCGTTGTTTGAGTAGTGTCGTTTACGGACATTTCTATTCCCGAACGAGTTCCGCAAAAAAAAAAATAATAATTTAAATTCGACGCGGGAACAACGGCCATACTTAACATGGGCTACGCACTGTTAGACCAGCAAAAAGCTGGTCTAACAGTACGTAAAAAAAAAACAGACGTAAGCGATTGCGAAGACCGCTCGTATCTTCGTGGATCGCCGTAAAAACACATTTGCATATCCCGACGCATGAAAACGACGCAAACTCCTCCCAGCGGCCGCAAAAATATCGCAGCGTAGATCCGAAGGCTTACGAAGACGTAAGCCTCTCGGATCGAAGCCCGAAGCCGCCGTATCATGGTTTGAGGATTCAAACTAGTGATACGGTGCGCAAAATTTGAAATTACTCCTGTCTAACACCAGTTAGACAGGCGTAATTGCTTTATGAATCTGGGCCATAGAGTTTGGATGAAATGTTCAGCATAGTCATCATTCCTTTGGTGCTAAATTGCCCACATTTTCTTAACAGTCTATAAATCAGATTTGTTTTTTTTTAAAAAGGGACAGTCCCTCCAAATAAGGGATATTTCTGAGCTATGGGACAGCATGTTGCTTTTGTTAGGTAGGTGGAGTGAAATTAATTCCAGTGCAGGAGAATCTGATGTTTTACTGTGTCTGTTTTTTTAACCTGCAAGTTGCATTCAGCATTAAATGGTTACAATGCCTCTGCTTTTTTTCTTTCTTCCTTGGCAAAAAAGCTGAAATTCTTTAAATTTTTTAAGTTGTTAAAATGTCAATTTGCTAAGAGAAGTGTACCAGTTTGTTTCAGATGTGTTTTGCTTCTTGGTTTAAAACCTAAAGGCTACTTTTGAATTATAGATCCACATTTGTGCACAGACATTTTATGCTCGTAGCAATCGCAATTATCAAGCCTATCTAGGTGATTGTGCATTCAAGTTGTATGATGCACAAGTATTCTGTGCTTGTTGAACATTAAAATAATGTTACCCTTATTCCTTCTACTCTTTTTTTTTTTATCTGCTATTCAGAATTTAAAAAAAAATCTGTTTTAAAAAAAAAACAATTGATTCGATTTACTAAAAATGGGTGCAAAATATGGTGCAGCTTTGCATAGAAACTAATGAGCTGCCAGATTTTTTGTCAAAGCTTAAAGGAGTTGTAAAGGATTTTTTATTTATTTTTTGCTGAAATGACTGTTTACAGGGTATAGAGAAATAACTGATTCCTTTTAAAAACGATTAAAAATAGATCAAAATCAATCATATAATGTACCTGTAGTTTCTAGTTTCGTTTTTGCATCTAGTTTTGTTTTTGCATGTTATTTCCTGCCTCTGTGCTATACAGAGCATACAGAGCCATAGAGCAGTGATGGTTTGGAAAACAAAACTAGAAACTAGACATGCAGTAATCACACCTCCTTGATTATTGACCACAGAAAGAAAGCTCCCAGTACTGTGGTCATCAGGAAACAGACAACCAGGAAGTGTGGAGATCAGAGAAGAATTACAGCAACTTGAGAGCAAAAACGAACAATGAGGACATGAAAACAGCACTGCATTAAGGTAAAGGAAGCTATTAAGATAAAAAAAAATCCTTTACAAACCCTTTAAAGCCCTTTTTACACAAGTTCATGAGAATCTGATGTGATGCAAAATTCATAGATTTTCATGTCACCTGAAAATACATACAGTTTTCTATCAAGGCCATTCACATAGATGCAATGCAATTTTGATCTGTTTAAAAAAGTGTCCTGTGCGAGTTTAACCACTTAAGACCCGGACCAAAATGCTGCTAAATGACCTTGCCCCTTTTTGCGATTCGGCACTGCGTCGCTTTAACTGACAATTGCGCGGTCGTGCGACGTGGCTCCCAAACAAAATTTGCGTCCTTTTCTTCCCACAAATAGAGCTTTCTTCTGGTGGTATTTGACCGCCTCTGCGATTTTTATTTTTTGCGCTATATAAAAAAATAGAGCGACATTTTTAAAAAAAATCTATATTTTTTAATTTTTGTTATAAGAAAAATCAATAAACTAAATTAGAGTCAAACATTTAGGCCAAAATGTATTTAGCCACATGTCTTTAGTAAAAAAAAAAATAGCTACCTAGCGGGAACAGCGACATTAATACAGCGATCATTTTTCTGATCGCTTAGTGACACTGGCAATAGGGAGTGAAAGGGTTAACTAGGGTGGTGATCAAGGGGTTAAAACTTTATTAGGGGGGGTACGGGGCTACCTTGAACCTAACACTAACTGACTGTCACACTGCCTGTCACACTGACACTAAATACAGTAATCATACATGTATGATTACTGCATTCAGTGACACTGTGACAGGGTGGAGGGGGGGGGTTAATGTGCCTATGTGTAGTGTGTGTCAGTGTAGTGTTAGTGCAGACTTACTGTGCAATGTGATCTCACCTCAGCGGTGGTTGAAAAAAACGCTGAAGGAGAGATCACATTGCTTCCTCCTTCCTGTGTTTTACACAGGAGGAGGAAGTGACAGGGCAGGGGGCGCGCGGATTGGCTGAGAGCGATCCGGAGGGGGCGGACATCCCGGATCGCTCGGCCAGCTACAGGGACCAACGTATGTACGGGGGGGTCCGATCGGACCCCTGAACCCCCTCAAGGCACCAACGTATATATACGTTGATGTGCCTGTCGATGCCATTCTGCCGACGTAAATGTACATGTGGCGGTCCTTAACTGGTTAATGTGGGTGCAGTGCAAATTTTATCTCCAACTATGCCAAGTCCCTTCAAAATTGCATTCAATTCGCACCTGTCGCAACAGAAATCGCACTGTGAGATCACACAATGAAATCACGTCAGATTCCCACTGCATCAGTGTGACCCTGGATTTATTGAACAAGCTGAAGTTAGAAGCTGATTGGCTACCATCAACAGCTGCACCAGATTTTGCCCTCTTCAGTTCTAGTAGATCAACCCCAATGTGTCCAGCTCACTGAGCAATGAAATGCATATGCACAAAATTAACAGCAATTTTGTCCTAAGAAAACATATGAGTATTTATCACTGGAACCTGTATTCAGTTTATGCAATATTTTACGCCAGTTAGTGCTTGGACATTTGCACAGGTATGCATACAATAGATCAATATGCAACCAGCACAAAATTCCACCATTGACTGAGGCTTTTTACAAACTCATTGTTTTCTCTCTCCTTTAACCACTTCGGCCCCGGACCATTTGGCTGGCCAAAGACCAGACCACCTTTTGCGATTCACCACTGCATTGCTTTAACTGACAATTGTGCGGTCGTGCGACGTGGCTCCCAAACAAAATTGATGTCCTTTTTTTCCCACAAATAGAGCTTTCTTTTGGTGGTATTTGATTACCTCTGCTTTTTTTTTTTTTTTTTTTGCCCTATAAACAAAAATATAGCAACAATATTGAAAAAAAAGCAAAATTTTTAAACTTTTGCTATAATAAATATCCCCAAAAAATATATAAATTATTTTTTTCCCCTCAGTTTAGGCCGATACGAATGCTTCTACATATTTTTGGTTAAAAAAGCGCAATAGGCGTTTATTAAATGGTTTGCGCAAAAGTTATAGGGGCAGATTCACAGACATTTTGCTTAGCGTAGCAGAAATACACTACGCCGCCGTTTTTTACCTTGCTCTACGTGGAATTCAGGTAGATTTTCTCCGGTAAACGACGGCGGCGTAGAGTATTTCTCCCGTCGCAATCCATCTGCGCGAGTAGGGGGCGTGAAACATTTAAATTAGGCGCGTTCCCGCGGCGATCGATCTGCGCATGCTCCGTTCGCAAATTTCCCGCCGTGCATTGCGCGAAATCACGTCGTGACGTCATTCGTTGTTTATGTAGCGTACTTTACGGCCGATCCACGTCCCGACGAGTTACGTAAACAAAATAAAAATTTAAATAAATTCGAAGCGGGAACGACGGCCATACTTAACATGGGCTACGTAAAGTTAGAGCAGCAAAAAGCTGCTCTAACATTACGTAGTAAAAAATAGACGAAAACGATTGCGACGCCCGCTCATATGTTCGTGAATCCCCGTAAAAACACATTTGCATATCCCGACGCACCAAAACGACGCGAACTCCTCCCAGCGGCCGCAAATAGATGGCAGCGTAGATCCGAAGGCTTACGAAGACGTAAGCCTCTCGGATCGAAGCCCGAAGCCGGCGTATCATGGTTTGAGGATTCAAACTAGTGATACGCCGCGCGAAATTTGAAATTACTCCTGTCTAACCCCAGTTAGACAGGCGTAATTGTTTTGTGAATCTGCCCCATAGTGTCTACAAAATAGGGGATAGATTTATGGCATTTTTATTAATATTTTTTTTTTACTAGTAATGATGGTGATCAGCGATTTTTATCATGACTGCGACATTATGGCAGACGCATCGGACACTTTTGGCGCAATTTTGGGACCATTCACATTTATACAGTGATCAGTGCTATAAAAATGCACCGATTGCTGTGTAAATGTGAATGGCAGTGAAGAAGTTAACCTGTAGGGGGCACTGAAGGGGTTAAGTGTGACCTAGGGATGTGCTCTAACTTTGTGGGGGTGGGCTACGCATTACACGACACTGATCACCGCTCCCGATCACAGGGAGCTGTGATCATTGTCCTGTCACTAGGCAGAATGAGGAAATGCTTGTTTACTTTTTAGGGAACAAAATAAAAACAATCCAACTACAGCAAACAGCCACAGAAACCGACTTAGTAGCGCCCAAACGCAAAACCTGCATCCGGAAAAACAACTCCAGCTGGTTTAACAACCAGCTATTGTTGCTAAAGCAAGAACGAAGAAGAGCGGAAGCAGCCTGGAAAAGAAGCTCTTCAGAGGAAAACAATACCATCTATAAGGAAAGAACAAAAAAATACCACAAAGAAATCTTTAAAGCCCAAAAAAATAATTTTGCCAATATCATTACAAATGCCCTCAACCATCCCCGCAAACTCTTTAATTTAGTCACCCAGACCATGAATCCAGTCTGTCTTGAAGCCCCCAATTCTGATACCCAAGAATTTTGCAGTGAATTATCAGATTATTTCATTAACAAAATTGAAGGAATCCGTGAAAGCATTCAGCAAAATAGAACTCCCATTACCCCCCCCCCCCCCCTTAACCATACGCCTAATACCCACACAAATTTGCCACAAGTAACAAAGTTCACTTTAAAACCCATTTCCATCGAGGCCACAAAAAACATAATCGATACCCTACGAAATAGCACAGCACCGAATGATATCATCCCCACCAAACTGCTGAAGGAATATGAGGATATCCTGGCACCGCCTATCACGCAGCTTATAAACCAGTCATTCAAAGAAGGTATAGTGCCCACCCGCTTAAAACAAGGCATAATCAAACCTATTTAAAGAAACCCACCCTCCACCCTAAAGACCAAAAACACCGTCGTCCAATAACAGGCCTAAATGTCCTCTCTAAGGTGATGGAGAAAGTAGTGGTACAACAGCTACAACATCACTTAGACACCCATAATTTGCTTGATCCTTTTCAATCTGGTTTCCATCCCGGACACGGGACAGAAACAGCACTACTCAAATTATGGGATGACGCCCTCGAGGCCGCAGACGAAAGAGAATCTTGTCTTCTAGTACTGTTGGATCTAAGCGCAGCTTTCGACATGGTAGACCACAAACTATTACTGACTCGGCTAGCTGAAGTAGCCAGAGTCGCGGAAGATGATCTATCTTGGTTCTCCTCTTTTCTGGAAAACCTATCACAAATAGTGAAATTAGGATGCTTCACTTTGGAAAAACGCACGGTGTCATGCGGAGTCCCTCAAGGATCCCCTCTGTCGCCGGTGCTGTTTAACATCTATCTTCGCCCTCTCTTTGAAATCATCAGTAGCCAAAAATTACTTTACCACTCATATGCAGATGACACACAACTGTATTTTTGCATCTGCAACAAAAAGGATCATCATCATCTCTGTCTAGAGACATGCCTCTCTTTGATAGAAAACTGGATGACAAAGAGTTATCTTAAACTCAATAGTTCCAAAACAGAACTCCTGTTTTACGCCAGTCGAAAGAATCAATTTGCAACAACCTGGACACCCCCATCCATTATGGGAAAAATCATCACCCCTAGCGCCAAAGTTAAAAGTCTCTAACACCTACATGACAATGGATGCACAAATAGGGTCACTGTCAGTAGTCAGCAGATCGCACCATCTGCTGCACCTACTACGCAGACTTATTCCTTTTATTCCTAAAGAAGACATAGCAGTCGTGGTGGTAACAATTGTCAACTCCAGACTGGACTATGCAAATGCCCTTTATCTTGTACTCCCAAAGTACCAAATCACTCGTCTGCAAGTCATTCAAAATACGGCCTCCAGACTTGTGACTGGGATAAAACCCTGGGAATCAATTTTCACCTTCGCTGAGAACCCTTCATTGGTTGCCAGTAAAAGACAGAATTGCTTTTAAAGCACTATGTCTGATGCATAATTAATTCATGGGAATGCCCCTCCAATATCAATGCGAAAAACTAAAAGCTCACAACTCCAATCGCGTTTTGCGATCCACCAACCAAAATCTGCTCCAGATACTCGAAGCCAGATTCAAGTCCAAAGGAGAAAGAAGAAGATTTGCGGTCCAAGGCCCCAGACTATGGAATGCTTTACCAACCAACATTCGGTTGGAGGAGAACCACTTGGCCTTTAGAAGAGAGATCAAAACCCATCTCTTTTGATGACAAAGGAGAAAGGAACAACGAGTGCCCAGAAGCGATTCAGTTCGCATGTGCTGCGCGATATACGTTTTTCACATAGTCACATTAGCATTTCCCCATTCTTCCTCTCCATAAGACGATCGCGGGACTCCCAGTGGACATTGAATTTACGAGACCCACAGTCAGACTCAATGTACAAACCCATCAACAACATCCTCCCAGCTGTATCATCAACCTTATCTACAGATATCACCCAAATCGTCCTCTCTGCTCTTTCCAGGACGTATTTTGCTCTCTAGCTGCCCTGTTACCTACTCCTACACCCGCCCCCAGGACTTTTTCAGAACCTTTACCATACTCTGGAGTCATTAGTTATAACAGTGCACCATAGCAGCCAATGATGATGTACATAAACAACATGAGGTTCCCCCCAAAATCCATACCTTTATCTCAGATAGGCGTCTAGTATGGGTTTTAAGGGGAGACCCTTGCAAAATAAAAAGGTTGGTGTCCTCAGCAGACCCTTATCCATGCATGCATTCCCCATCTTCCCCAATCTATATCAGGCCACAAAATGGAAAAGGGTCCCTTGTAAGGGGAAATTGCGCGGGAGACTTGATTCCAGGCAAGGTCTGGTGGCTGCCGGGCCTTTAGCCGAGGATCCCCGCTGCGCATGCGCCGCTGCATTCAGCGGCGCATTGCGAGGGGAATATCTCCTAAACCGTACATGTTTAGGAGATATTCTTTATACCTACAGGTAAGCCTTATTATAGGCTTACCTGTAGGTAAAAGTGGAAGTACAGAGTTTACTACCACTTTAATGTTAGCAAGGTAGACAGACAGAATAGTGTAATGATTATGTTAAAAAACGAGTAAATACCTATTAAATTCCTTCATCTATATCCCCTCCAGCATTCTAGTTTCTGTTCTCTCATTCACTTCCTGGTTTGTGGCGCTTGTTCATGTAAGAACTACATTTCCCAGTATGCATTGCAGCACACCCAGTAATTCACACCTCCTTGAAGTCTCTAACACGTAGAGAGCGTCCTGCCGCACGGCTGTAGTTCCCAGGAGGGGGTGAGCACATCACTGACCACCGCAGTAAAGCCTCCCTTCATGGTGGTGAGTTACAATCAGACAAGCAGGAAGTGAACAGAACAGAGAAGAAATAGTGAAACTTCTGAGCAAAAACGAACAATGAGGAAGTGAAAAGAGGAATGTCTGCAGGTAAAGGATGCCTATTATGATTTTTTTCCTTTACAACCCCTTTAATGAGGAAGATGAAAGAGTTGTAATAGGAAGTGGAGCTAGTTCCCAGTGATATGACAGGAAATATGTATTAACCAAAGAACATTGCCCATCAATAGTCTTTTGTTAAGAGTAGCATCTAGTGGACAATGTTGGAATTGAAAGTCCAGAATTTTTTATTTTTCCTTGTAGGCTGAAGGCATGACACCCGATGTTTGAGTCCAACTTACGCTGGACTAGAACATTGGGCTCATTCCTATCAACTAGGATGGGGGACCAAGTCTGGGGACAAGGACAATGTTAACACAACATATTAGTTAAGTAAAAAAGGGTTTTTGTCTTGTGTGCTTGATTGGATGCCAATGGTCATGACAATTATGTATTTTTCAGTGTAAAGTGCATATAGTTGTTGTCATCGGGCCCATGGCCACCAAAATTATCACATCCTTCTACTTTATCCAGCACAACAAAAGAAATGTTCAAAATGCTTCTGAAAGTGACATCTATTAAATTGAATAATCTAATGCCGCGTACACACGATCACTTTTTGTGATGTAAAACAAAACGACATTTTTCAAACTTCATTTTAAAAAACGACGTTGCCTACACACCATCGTTTTCTGAAAATGCTCTTGCAAAGCGCGGTTACGTACACCACGTTCGACGGCACTGTGTTCCATTCAAGCTCCTGTCTCATAACTTGCTTCTGAGCATGCGCGGGTTTAAAACACAATACATTTTTTGTGAAACGAAAGACGACATTCTGAAAAACGACATAAAAAATTCAAGCATGTTCAAATTTTTTTGGTCGTTTTTTTGAAGACATAAACAACGTTTTGCCCACACACGATCATTTTAAATGACGTTTTTTAAAACGTTGTTTTATTTCATCACAAAAAACAACCGTGTGTACGTGGCATAAGACTTTCTACTGTCCATTCTTGAAGCTACAAAATAAATGCACAATCATCACCACGAATAATGTCATCAGTAACAAATTTTTTTTTTTTTTCAAGAATTTTTTTATTGGGAGTTCAAAAGTTACATACAGCAGTTGCAGGTAGCATTCCATAAAACAAGGAGATGCAAATAACATACAATAAACAGATAGCGTTGTATTGGTGATGTAACATACATGAGGGTGGAGAGGAGTCCCCCTCTCCAGATAGGTATACCTGCTTAAACTAAAAACTTGGAACAGTATCGTTAAACCAGTCTGGGGGGGCTGGGGGAAGGGAGGGGGCATGGGGAAGGGGTACAGGTCAACATGCAATATAACAGGGAGCACTCGGACCAGTGGGGCTCTACCCAACGTCCGCCCACCCCTAAAGGGGACATACTGTGGGCGGGAGGGCACTTCAGTAGGAATTGAGGACTGTAGGGTCAGGCTCGGTCCAGAGTGGCTCGTATTACAAGAGGTAAGGCGGGTGAAGGGTCACAGACGGGGTGAGAGACCTCAGTTCACGGGTTTAGTCATCAGTAACAAATTTTACCAGTATCTGATGAGACAAAAAAAAAAAAAGTTCATCACTGACACCACCAACAAAAAGCCACACCCCACCTGTAGCTGCTCTATTACCATGCCACTTCCCCTGTGACATTCTACCACAGTGCCCCATTTGCTAAATGTTGTCTTGCTTTTACCATATTTTTCCATTCTAGTCATTTACATTTTCAATTCACAGGAGATCAAGATGACCGTTTGATTATTTGGGGTTCATGTGACCATCTCTTAGATAACTATATGTTTGTACAGTTATGATTTAAAAGTCACTCTCACCCCCTCAAGTCTTACATTTACTTGTCCTCGCTTCTCTGAAAGTGTGTTAACAAGAAAACAATCCAATCCCTTTTTATTTTCAATTTAAGAGCTGTAGAAATGACTGTTGGTAGGGAACAAGAAATTTTCATGGCTAAGCGGTTGCATACCTGCAACACCCAAAAGCCAAATGGCATAATGAGCTAGTATGCACCGTATAATAGCTCATTATGAAATACTTACCTTGGAACGAGCTGTGGAGAACTTACCTGGTCCGTACAGGTTTAGGAGATATTCTTTATACCTACAGGTAAGCCTTATTATAGGCTTACCTGTAGGTAAAAGTGGAGTAAAGAGTTTACTACCACTTTAACACACTTTACATATACAAACGCCATAATAACTTATACAATAGCTTATGTTTACACAATAGCACAGGTTGATGTTTTCAAGCAGGCATAAAACCAATACAGAGGTACCAAAGGGAAAGAGAAAACCGTAGTCCATATTAATCCAAATATTATAGTGGAAAGAAAATGTATCCAGCTTGGAGAATGTGGCAAAGTAAATTTAGCAAGGCAGTTAATATCCCAACAAGCAATCAGAGAAAACATAGATGTGAACAGCCAAAACTTTGAAATTAGTCAGTGCACTCACTTTCTACTCATGGCAATTGTGTTATACTTATTCTCCTCTGTAAGGGGTTAGCTCAATGGGGATCTGAGGATCACCTTCCCTGGGAAAATGGTAGTCCAAATAGCATGTAAACAAAACAGAAAATAAATCCTTGCCAACCAGGCACTAACTAAACATTGCAGGTTCCTAATTCAGAGGTGAAGGACTTCTCCCAAAACAACCTTTTTCTTTCTCTCACAAAGCAAACTTCCCATCAGCAGCTTTCAGGTTTGGCTTTCCAAAATCAAGAGCAATCTTTTACCCCAGACCTGCTTTATTTATACCACCTGCAGGTGGACACAAGTGGACTGAAAAATCTGGTCCGGAACCAACCCTGCTAAGGTAGCTGGTAAAACCTGAAGCGGATTCCACCTTAGTTCCCTGGAAACTAACGCATGCGAGGTGAAACATACGTCCATCGATCACCTCGTCTTTGATAATGTCACACCTCAAAAAATAAAAAATACTAAGGACTTTCTAGAATGGTATTTAAGTATGCATTCACTCATATATATTTAAATATATGTATATATAAAATCTTTGTGCAGTGTGTTTATTAAGAAAATTGTACTTTAAAGCACAGTGGGTTTTTCTTTTTTTAAACTTCTTAATTGTGATTAATAAATCTGAAAAATATTTTATATATGTGTGTTGAATTTATATAATTTGAGTGCTATCCTAGATTCAAGTTTATTTTCTTGGGTGGTGTAGTTATTTGCTACTTTGGGATGATGGAACCATTCCAGTGTCATCCTGCTTCTCTCCTTTAATTTTTGACATTATTGCTTATTTTCCTTTCCTTTAACCACTAGAGGGCCGCGCTATAGACAAAAGACGTCCACAGCACAGCTCTCAAGTGCCGGGTGGACGTCCCTGGACGTCCTCGTATTTACATTCCCTGTGCGTGCCGCTGGGGGCGTGCAGCGGGGAAACACTGTACCCGGCGCATCACTGAGATGCCGATGCGCGTGCCTGGCGGCGCCGATGTCCTCTAAGGTACCCGCATACGGCTGTGACAGCAGAGACGTGGAGCTCTGTGTGTAAACACAGAGCTCTATGTCCTGTCAGGGAGAGAGGAGACAAATGCTGTGTCCCTTGTACATAGGGACACAGCATCTGTCACCTCCCCCAGTCAGTCCCCCTCCCCCTACAGTTAGAACACACCCAGGGAATACATTTAACCCCTTCTTCGCCCCCTAGTGTTAACCCCTTCCCTACCAGTCACATTTATACAGTAATTAGTGCATTTTTATAGCACTGATTGCTGTATAAATGTGAATGGTCCCAAAATTGTGTCAAAAGTGTCCGATATGTCCGCCGCAATATTGCAGGCCTGACAAAAAACGCAGATCACCGCCATTACTAGTAAAAAATAAAAAATAAATCATAAATCTATCCCCTATTTTGTAGGCGCTATAACTTTTGTGCAAACCAATCAATATACGCTTATTGCGATTTTTTTAACAAAAATATGTAGAAGAATACGCATCGGCCTAAACCGAGGAAAATGTAAAAAAATAAAAAGTAAAAAATATTGTATTTTTTTTTCAAAATTGTCTGTCTTTTTTTGTTTATAGCGCACAAAAAATAAAAATCGCAGAGATGATCAAATACCACCAAAAGAAAGCTCTATTTGTGGGACAAAAATTATGAAAATATAATTTGGGTACAGCGTTGCATGACCGCGCAATTGTCATTCAAAATGCGTCAGCGCTGAAAGCTGACAATTGGTCTGGGCACAAAGGGGGTTTAAGTGCCCAGTAATGAAGTGGTTAAAGAGGAAATAAACTCCCTTGGTTTGTTTGTACCTATGGGTAAGCTTATAATACGGCTATCCCTATAGGTTCTATAAAAATTTCCTAAACTTGCTCCGTTTAGGAGATATTTACTGTATACTGTGCCGTCATCAACGAATGTGTACTGAAGGAACGGCCGTCTGTGCCATTTCTTCAGGGCCCTGTGCCGTGACCGGTGACTCCCATGCATGTACATGGGAGTGACATCATCACGGCTCCAGGCAATCACAGCACCAGAGCCCGCAAACTCAGAAGAAACACCAGGGAAGATGTCAGCCGTCTCAGCGGTGTGCAGACGCAGTCCTATGGTGAGTATTTCATAATGAGCTAGTATGCGGTGCATACAAGCTTCATATGCCTTTGTCTTAAAGGTTTTTTTTTTTGGAGGATTTATAACCTCTTTAATCATAGTGTAATCTGTGATACAATTTCAAATACAAAAAAAAAACAGGGATATACGTTAATTTGAAAGGGTAAATAAATAAACCCACTCACTAATACAATACATAATGGGGCTTCAAAGTCAATATAACCCTAACACACACTGAAACGGCAGACCAGGAGATGGTCCGCCTAAATGAGACCATGTGAATGAGTTTCTGGGGCTTCAGTGAACTTAAATAAAGCCATCACAAAATCCCAAAAAGTTGAAAAAATCTTTATTAAATATCAAAAAATAATAATTAGGTCCAAAAAAATGATATACAGTAAAATCTTGGTTTGAGAGTAACTTGGTTTGAGAGTGTTTTGCAAGACAAGCTACATTTTGTAATACATTTTGACTTGATATACAAGAAACGTCTTGATAAGTGGCACCATGTCACAACTGAGTATTAAATAGAAGAGAGGCGCCTCCAAAGCCGCGTACACACGATCGGTTCAAACCGATGAAAACGGACTGAAGTTCCTTTTCATCCATCCAAACCGATCGTGTGTAGGCCCCATCAGTCCATTATCCTTCGGTCCAAAAACAGAGGGCTTGCTTTAAAATTGAACCGATGGACTGCTAACCGAAACCGATCGTTAGTACACACGAGCATCGGTTAAAAATCCACGCATGCTCAGAATCAGGTCGACGCATGCTTGGAAGCATTCAACTTTGTTTTTTTCATCACAGCGTTGTGTTTTTCGTCACCGCGTTCTGACACGATCGGTTCATGGACCGATGGTGTGTAGGCACATCAGTCCATCAGTCAGCTTCATCGGTGAACCGATGAAACGGTCCGTCGGACCGTTCTCATCGGATGGACCAATCGTGTGTACAGGGCTTAAGTGTAGCAATATGGTTACATTTAATGAAGGTACAACATTTAGAAACTCACTTTGATGAGTAAAATAGGCACACCACCATTGATGTCGATCCTTTCCACACCTCACTCCACGTGTGGTTCAAGCCTTGCATTCAGATCGCTCTACTGCAGGGTAGTCTTCTCGGTCACGAATACAAACTGACAGCAGTGAGAGCCGGAGGTGAGAACTATGGTCTATGTGGATCGCTTTACCCAGAATACCTGCATACTTAGATGTGCCTCATTTAATCATCAACCATGTGAGTTGCTAAATGTTGTACCTTTGTTAAATGTAACCATATTGCTCCACTTAGAGGCACCTCTCTTCTCTTTTATATTCTGTAGCTCCTGATTGATTTTGCTTCTAATCCCCTTGTGGAGGCTTCCGTTATTTCTTATGGGAAAATTCACTTTGATATACAAGTGCTTTGGATTACAAGCATGCTTCCGGAATGAATTATGCTCACAATACAAGATTTTACTGTATCTATAAATCACCTTCCACCACCAAAAAAAAGACAACATTGTCTTGTAGCCTATAGGTGCATCTGTGATTCATACAATTATTTCTACAGAAATAAGGATCACTTTGACATGGAGGCATTTACAATGGATAAAATAAAAAAAAATCTTAATTCAGTTTTGTACAACTTTGATATTCATGTGTAAGTATAAAATGCTAATTTCAAGAACATTCTCTGTTCTAATAAGAACAGCATATTTTCTTACAAGATGGTGGTGTAGCTGACCTCTCACTTCTACATTGCATAAGGGATTTGAGCAAGTCTCTCTTGTTCTCAGCATGCAACACATTATATGCATCTTCAGTCTATACTGAATTACCCAGAGTGCTGTTTTGACTTGTTTGCCTTGTCATATACCACGGGGAAAATGTGAAAAGAGCAATGTAAGGTTTAACAACACTTCCAGGGAACTAGCTGTCCACATCCTCTATAGTTCAAAGAAGAAAACCTTTGGAATAATGTACATTCTAATAAATGTTCCTACAGATTGTCTTCTTTAAATTTCTTTTTATTGTTCATTTTATATCTATGAAGGCATCTCAAATTACTTATTAAACTGTTCACCGCCAAACAGTATGATTTAAGGTATCACAATTAACTATTTTCTGTATTATGCAATGTTTCTTTTGTATGTTTGTGTCTCTGTGGTTCACTTTCCTTTTTCATTTTAATGTTTTATGCATTTTATTCTATAAATTGTATATGCCAAAAATCAGCCTTAGTATAATGCATATTTATGAAACTCTTCCAAGCTCATACTAAGTGCTAAAGACCCTAACTGTAAAATTTAAGATCTCATTTGTTATTACAGATAAATTTGAAAAATACAGTATGCCTAAATTGGGATCCCTTTCATGTTGCTTTAATGTTAAACTTCACCTTTTTGGGGTTCCTTTATGTTTGTGTTTTGTGGCACAGTATAGAAATTATTGGTTTATTGCAGCCCTGACTTCAAAATTTTACATTAATGTTTTTCTGTGTTTATGGTTTCCTAATATAACAGTTTCTATTCCCCCAAATACTATAGTTATCTACTCCTCGAAACCCTCAGAGAAAGCTGGAAGCTATATGCTAATATGCAATGAAAAGTTGCACATTTGAAATGACTCTTTTAACATTGATGTTAAAGTCTAAAAGTCTTTTTAAGCATAATGATATGTAATTCCTTGCTTGGTATGAAGTGGAGAGCCTTCTTATGAACTGTTGATGCATGCAGTAATGTTATAAAGCATGGATGGTCTATTAAAATGGCACCTACATCAATTATTTCTTTGGTCTTTTCCCATTGATCTCTGCTTGCTGGCTCTGGAAAGATCATATAGATGAAACATTTTGATGACACTTTTAAAATGAATTTTGGGAAGAAGTTTATGAAATTTGTATACTCCTAAAACACCCGTACCTCTTAGCGCTTCTTGATGGCACAGGAAAAGATGAAATGTGTCGGAAATACATTTTTCATCAGAGTAGATGCAATTTCATCAGGCAGAAGGAAATCTAATTAATCCATTTATAACATAAAGTCATTTCAAATATCTTTCAAGAAATAAGAAAAAAGTTTAAAATTCTTAGATACTTTCAAATATATTCACTTGTTCACCATACATTTTAATGTCTTGGCTTGAAAGAGCTCATATGCAATAATAATTTCCTTTAACCTTTGCCTACTTCTTTTCCTAAAGTGGACTTGTCATCCACATACTGCTGTGATTAAAACATCAAACAAGGATTTTCTTTGTTAACTGTGTAAAGAGCAGAATAGGACTTTCAAAATTATCCATTAAATCTTCTTTATGAAAATGAGACAACCATTTTCATTTTGAGATTGTTGTCAAATCGTTAAACTATTATTTAAGCGGGTGAAGAAATAACAAATTGTAGCCAGTTAGTTAAAAAGGTGTCTGGAAATGGCCAAGGCTAGGCACAGATGTTACTAAGTTTTGTTTTATTTTTGCATATATTTATTTACTAGTATGTCGGGGCTACAAATACAGAAAAATACCAGTTGATCATTGCAGAAACATATTCCGCTACTATGAAACAACAAAATCTGCTCCAGGTGAGTGAGTCTCTGGTTAACTTCCAAAAATCCTTTTATTGAAGCTTCATATGACAAGTGGTTGACAGATGGAGCAGGGGACAAAGAGATAGACGTGTTTGGCGCAAATATCAGTGCTTAGTCATTACCGAAGCTTCAATAAAAGGATTTTTGAAATTTTCGGAATTATTTCTTCACATACTCCGCTACTACTTTTCTGTACGGCTAATAACACAGTGCCTTTGTTGCATTATCAGCCTTGCCTAAGGCCGCGTACACACGATCAAATTTATCTGCTGAAACTGGTCTGCCGACCAGTTTCAGTGGACATATCCGATCGTGTGTACGACTTAGCGGACAGGTTTGTCCAGCGGACAAATTTCAAAGCATGCTTTGAAATTTGTCCGCTACAAACCTGTCAGTCCGACATGTCCGCTGGTAAGTATGCCTAACCAGCGGACAGAAATCTCCTGCATGCGTCGAATGGATTTGCTATAGGTGGTATGTTGTGCTCTTGCTTAATTTAGAGGTGTAGAGCAGGGATGAGCCCAATGTTCGTGTCGAACAGTGAAAATTATGCAGTGTTTGCGGCAAATTTAAAAATTTTGGTTTGGGGTTACCCTTAATATTCATACCAGACCCAAAGGGCCTGGTAATGGACTGGGGGGGACTCATGCTGTTTTTTTTAATGAATTTTATCTGTACTGCAGAGACCCGACAATTCATTATAGCCGCGATTAGTTATAAATTACTTTTCTTCCTTTAGAAATGTAATTTTGGATCAAAATGCATCACTTTACAGTCATACTATAGACACCGTTAAGGCACGATATTTAAAGGAATATTTAATTTTTATTGTTTCACTTTAAGCATTATTAAAATCACTGCTCCCAAAAATTATCACATTTTAATGTTTGTGTCACATAGACTTTAACAGTGTTCGCGTGTTCGAACAAATTTTTTGCAAGTTCTGCTGTGAACCAAACCGAGGGGGTGTTCGGCTTATCCTAAGGCCTTGTACACACGAGGTAATATATCCGATGGGAACGGTCCGACGGACCGTTCCCATCGGATCTGTCCGCCGGATTGCTTTGATCCGATGGCTGTACACACCATCGGATCAAATTCCCCGCCAATGGACAGCGCGGTGACGCGGCGGTGATGTCTGACGGGCAGCTATCCGGCGGAAAAATTCCAAAGCATGTCCATTTGCCCCTACACACGAGCAGATTTTTCGGCTGAAATGGTCCGTCGGACCATGTTCAGCGGAAATATTCCCTCGTGTGTACAAGGCCGAAGTGTAGAGTGTTTATGAACCAATACGTTTCTGGTTTTGATGAGAACACATGGTCAGGCTCAGAACAGTAAAGCATTTACAAACTCTTATGCCCTGTACACGCGATTGGATATCTGATGGAATCAAATCCAATGGATTTTGTAGTCGGATATCCGATGAAGCTGACTTTCATCAGTCTTGCCTACACACCATCAGTCAAAAATTTGACCGTGTCCAACGCGGAGACGTAAAACCCTACGACGTGCTGAGAAAAATTAAGTTCAATGCTTCCGAGCATGCGTCGACTTGATTCTGAGCATGCGTGGATTTTTGACCGATGGAGTTCCACACAGACGATCAGTTTTTTATCCATAGGAAAATGTTAAAACATGTTCTATTTTTTATTTTATTTTTATTTAGCAGCAGTTAATAATTCAATCTGTCAGGTTCATCTTTACCAGCTCCCCCATCTCAGCAGTGATTTTTCAGTCTTTTAACCTTTTAATCAATAATGTGTGCACAGTGCAGGAGCTCTTGGGAGGGGAGCAGAAATCTGATCTTAGCTTCTGGGAGAACAATTTAAATAATTTTTGTGCTTCTGCTTTAAATTTTGAGGATGGGTTGCTCCACAGTTCCTTTAAATAAGAATGTCAATTAGAAGTTTTTTAACCTCAATGGCGGTATGATTCTGTCTGGAATTACGTACCAAAAGCGGTACAATTATTTGCATGGACATTTGGCGTTTTATACTGTAGGCCTGCAATTCTTAGGAATAACTTGCTTAAATCTGTCCAAACAAGACATCCCGGGTATGATAACGTTTGAAAAACAAAATCATAATTTTTTATATAATAAAAAACTATAAATAATTATAACAAATTATAATGTAATTATAATAAAAAATATTCAATAATGTAATCAACTCAAAAACACTCAACACACTCAAATGTGCTCAGTTGCAGAATTGTCGCTGTCATTATTTTATTTTTTTATGACGAATTTCACCACAAATCGCTATCGCTAAATTCTGCAAGTGATTATAGTTTATTATCGCTGTTTTCTAGCTGATCTAAAACCATTTTTGACATAAAGGGACACTTTTGGTTGCTATGGGCAATCTACAGTTTCCAGGCAGAAAGAACACTTTTTATTATATAAAAGGACATGTAGGGCACAGGACAGACCACTAGGGACAAGGGTGGTGTGTATTTTTTACATACAGTACTGTAATCTATAAGATTACATTGTACTGTATGTAAAGTGTTTGTTTACTTTTTTGAATTTGGCGCCGTTCTCCGTCCCTGCGCGTCGTAACGTCGCAGGGAACGGAGATCGGCGGCACACGGGGACGCTGTGTGAATCGAGCGAGCACCCGCTCGCTCACACAGCGTGGATGCATCGCTGGATCCAGGAAGAAGGTAAGACAGCGCGCGCTGCAGGCTTTGCATGGCTACCCCGAGCGTGACTCGGGGATACCGATCTCAGCAGAAAAAAAATACCCCGAGTCACGCTCAGGGATACCGCCAGGGAGGTTAAAGCTCATTTGCTGCTTATTAAGGATATTCAAATACTTGAATGTTCATGGCCTGTCCATGTTTCACTTTAAAGAAGAGTGAGGCCTATTACGTTTTTAGGCCTGCAAGAAAAGAATACTGTTGAAGAGTGTCACAGATAAATAAAGAGGGATTTTGGAAGTAACTGCAAACATCAGATCATGTTTATGTCATGTATTAACCACTTGCTTACTGGGCACATAAACCCCCTTCGTGCCCAGGCGAAATTTCAGCTTCTGGCACTGCGTCGCTTTAACTGACAATTGCGTGGTCGTGCGACGTGGCACCCAAACAAAATTGGCGTCCTTTTTTTCCCCACAAATAGAGCTTTCTTTTGGTGGTATTTGATCGCCCGTGCGGTTTTTATTTTTTGCGTTATAATGAAAAAAAGAGCGACAATTTAAAAATATATATATATTTTTTACTTGTTGCTATAATAAATATCCCATTTTTTTTTTTTCTCAGTTAAGGCCGATACGTATTCTTCTACGTATTTTTGTAAAAAAAAAAAAAAATCACAATAAGTGACTGCTTTGCGCAAAAGTTATAGCACCTACAAAATAGGGGACATAATTATGATTTTTTTTTTTATATTTTTTTTTTTACTAGTAATGGCGGCGATCTGCAATTTTTATTGGGACTGCGATATTGCGACGGACACATCGGACACTTTTGACACATTTTTGGCACCATTCACATTTATACAGCGATCAGTGCTATAAAAATGCACTAATTACTGTATAAATGTGACTGGCATTGAAGGGGTTAACACTAGGGGGTGAGGAAGGGGTTAAATGTATTGCCTGGGTGTGTTCTAACTGTGTGGGGGGAGGGGGGTGACTGGGGGAGGTGACCGATGCTGTCTCCCTATGTACAAGAGAAACAGCATCTGTCACCTCACTGACAGGACGTGAAGCTCTGTGTTTACACTCAGAGCTCCACGTCCCTGCTCTCTCACCGACGATCGCGTGTACCTGACGGACATCGCGGCCGCCGGGTACACGCATCAGATCCTCGGTGATGCGTCGGGACTGTTTTTCCCCGCCGCGCGCCACCCTGTGGCGCGCGCAGGGAATTACAAGCAAATCACGTCCAAAGACGTGACCCCGGCGCCTCAGGTCCGCGCTGTTCACGTATTCTGTTAATAGCGCGGACCTGAAGAGGTTAACCACTTAAGACCCGGACCAAAATGCAGGTAAAGGACCTTGCCCCTTTTTGCGATTCGGCACTGCGTCGTGTGACGTGGCTCCCAAACAAACATTGGCATCCTTTTTTCCCCACAAATAGAGCTTTCTTTTGGTGGTATTTGATCACCTCTGCGGTTTTTATTTTTTGCGCTATAAACAAAAATAGAGCGACAATTTAAAAAAAAAATCAATATTTTTTACTTTTTGCTATAATAAATATCCCCCAAAAATATATTAAAAAAAACATTTTTTTTCCTCAGTTTAGGCCGATACGTATTCTTCTACATATTTTTGGTAAAAAAAATCGCAATAAGCGTTTATCGGTTGGTTTTCGCAAAATTTATAGCGTTTACAAAATAAGGGATAGTTTTATTGCATTTTTATTAATTTTTTTTTTTTTTACTACTAATAGCGGCGATCAGCGATTTTTTCATGATTGCGACATTATGGCGGACACTTCGGACAATTTTGACACATTTTTGGGACAATTGTCATTTTCACAGCAAAAAATGCATATAAATTGCATTGTTTACTGTGGAAATGACAGTTGCAGTTTGGGAGTTAACCACAGGGGGCACTGTGAATTTGAGTGTTCCCTGTGTGTGTGTTTACAACTGTAGGGGGGTGTGGCTGTAGGTGTGACGTCATCGATCGCATCCCCCTATTACAGGGATGACACGATCGATGCTGCGGCCACAGTGAAGCACGGGGAAGCCGTGTTTACACACGGCTCTCCCCGTTCTTCAGCTCCAGGGACGGATCGCCGCACTGCAGCGTCGATCGGGTCCGCGAATCCCGCGTTCCTGTTCCTGGAGCTTCGGACCAGGTCACGGGAGCGCGCCCGTGGGCGCGCGCCCGCGGGCGCGCGCCCGTGACCCACGGCTGGGTACTAAAATCAACGTATATATACGTTGATGTGCCCAGCCGTGCCATTCTGCCGACATATATGTGCAGTAGGCGGTCCTTAAGTGGTTAAAGTACATGTTCGATTTTTTTTTTACGTTTTTCAGAAGACAAAAAACAATGTGAAGCCCACACGATCATTTTAAATGACGTTTTTAAAAATGTCATTTTATTTCATCCCAAAAAACGACCGTGTGTACGCGGCATTACAAGAGGCTGTTAAAACGTATAGAAATTAAGGCAACGCTGGAAACTCTGATGGATATATTCCCTCGACAATGTCCCTGTGAGATAGAAGATCCTAGTGGGTGTTTCAAATTAACTACAGCCACCCATGCCTAAAATAGAATTTTTGCTGGTAATGACCATTGCATTGACTTCTGTTGGCTCAGTTTCCCATCCTTTAAATAATGCAGCCTACAATAACCCTTTTGTTACCAGAGACATTTCATTGTTTTTTGCACACACAGCAAACTAGCATACACTTTTCTTTGCAATAATTTTTTTCTGAAATAACACAACTAAAAATATGGCAGTTTTTTTTATATTGTTGCACAGTATTAGTACAACGTTTTTATCGAATATATACATGTTTTTCAGTAAAAAAAATAATATTTAAATACATTTTAGTGATAATAAACACAGCAAAGTCTCCAAATTTAGTAAATAGATACCAAATATGTTGCAACATAGAATTGCATGTGTCCAAAAAAGATACAAGATACTCTAAATTACCCTAAATTACCACTTGACCTACATAAGATTTACCCTCCTTCATGATCAGGCCATTTTTTTGCCATAGGGCAATGTGTTAGTTTAACTGACAAATGTGTGGTCGTGTATGGAAAAATATAGTACCGCTAACCCATATACTACTGTGCAAATGAACATACTACTGCAAATGAACATAAAGTGTAACCAATGTATAAATGGCACTTGCCCACGTGAGTACAATTAGTATGAGAGGCCCTATAGTATGTCTATGGGATAAACCATAAAACAAAGGGTCATTAGTGAAATACCACTGAAAAAGTACATCACATAGAAATATATCCCAGGTAATAGACTGTCATGTGAAGACAATATATAACAAAATAAAGTATATGAAAAAACAAAAACAATACTTAATCATCAGTGACTGAGATTAATAAAATGTGATCCAAAGGGTATGGAGGTAAATAAACTTATAAACAACAAGTACTATTAAATGTCCATTCATTGAATTAAGTGAAAAAAAAGTCTGTGTTGTAATAAATAAGGGACACCCGTGCACAATCCAGATGATTATTCCTCTGAGAGTGAAGCCACCACCACAGGTCAATCAATCTGCTTACCAGAACTCATGGTCTCATGGACCAAGCTCAGCATATAACTACCCAGCACAGGGAAACTGTCAGCTGCGTCCGCAGTGTTGTAAGCCGTGAATGGACTTTCAAATTGGACCTCTCTCCGTGGCTATCATGTAAGGAAAAAGACCGCCTCACATAGTGTAAAATCAGGTGATTTATTGGATAAAAGAAATGGTGAACAACTCACATTTTAAAATTCGTAGACAAGCCTTAAATCGTTTGTGCCGGCCGGACGCTAAACAGATAACCCGTCCGTGGAGAACAAGCGAAAGAGGGGGATGATGTCAACACGCCGCTCGCTCGCAATGCTGTACCCAAATTAAATTGATGTTCCTTTTTTCTCACAAATAGATCTTTCTTTCGGTGGTATTTAATCATCTCTGTGTTTTTTTGTTTTTTATACGCGCTATAAACAAAAAAAAGGCTGACAATTAACCACTTAAGACCCGGACCAATACGCTGGTATATGACCCAAGGTGTTTTTGCGATTCGGCACTGCGTCGCTTTAACAGACAATTGCGCGGTCGTGCGACGTGGCTCCCAAACAAAATTTGCGTCCTTTTCTTCCCACAAATAGAGCTTTCTTTTGGTGGTATTTGATCACCTCTGCGATTTTTATTTTTTGCGCTATATACAAAAATAGAGCGACATTTTTGAAAAAAAAACACTATTTTTTACTTTTTGTTAAAAAAAAATCAAATAAACTAAATTTTAGTCAAACATTTAGGCCAAAATTTATTTAGCCACATGTCTTTAGTAAAAAAAAAAATTGCGATAAAAAAAAATAGCTACCTAGCGGGAACAGCGACACTTAAGCCCCATACACACGGTCAGACTTTTGGCCAACCAACTTCAAAATCTGCAACTTTTCAAATTTGTCTGATCGTGTGTACGCTCCATCAGACCAACTTTTTCAGGTTTCATCCAACAAAAAGTTGGGTCTGCGAACGGACCAACTTTTCGGCAACAAAAGTCTGATGGTGCTTTGTGTGACGGTGTGTACAGCAATCCAACCAACTTTTGTACAAAGTGCAAATACGCATGCTCAGAACCAATGTTAAAATCAACCAACAATAGCAGAAGTTAACCAAAGGGTGGCGGTAAAGAGCAGAAAAGAGCAGAAAAACCACGTGACAATGGGAAAGTTTTAGAAAAGTTTGCAGAAAAGTCTGACTGTGTGTATGCTATGGGTGTGACCGGACAAATCAATTAGGACAAAAATCCAAGGGAAATTTTGTTGGATGTCCTACCGTGTGTATGGGCCTTAATACAGCGATCAGAAAAATGATCGCTTAGTGACGCTGGCAATAGGGAGTGAAAGGGTTAACTAGGGCAGTGATCAGGGGGTTAAAACTTTATTAGGGGGGGTGGGGGGGCTATACTGAACCTAACACTAACTGATTTTACACTGCCTGTCACACTGACACTAAATGCAGTGATTAGATCACTGCATTCAGTGACACTGTGACAGGGGGGGTGGGGGGGCAGATCGCAAGGGGTTAAGTATGCCTATGTGAGTGTGTGTCAGTGTAATGTTGGTGCACACTTACTGTGAGGTGTTTCTCCCATCGCAGCGGTTGGAAATACCGCTGCGATGGGAGATTACATCACTTCCCCCTTCCTGTGTTTATACAGGAGGAGGAAGTGACACAAAGGGGGAGCGCGCGCATTGGCTGGGAGCGATCGCAGGGGGGCGGGTAAATGCCGACATCCGCCCGCTCGTCCCGGATCGCTCCCGGAGCCAGGGGGACCCCCGCACGCCACGGAGGGGGTCCGATGGGACCCCCGAACCGCACGAAGGCGGGGACGTAAATTTACGCCCTTGTGCCTGTACGAGCCATTCTGTGGCCGTATATGTGCGTGCGGGGGTCCTTAAGTGGTAAAAAAAAAAAAAAAAATATTTTTTACTTTCTGCTATAAAACATATCCAATAAAAAAATCAAATTTCTTCATAAATTTAGGTCAATATGTATTCTGCTACATTTTTTTTTTTTTTTAAATCACAATATGCGTATATATTAATTGGTTTGTGCAAAAGTTATAGAGCCAGATTCACAGAGCGATTACGCCGGCGTTACAGGAGATGCGCGGCGTAAATCTAAATTTGCGCATGCGTTTCGATGCGCCGCATCCCCAAAACTAGATACGCAAGAAATCTACTTTTTTTTGACCGGCGTAATTTCGATAGACAGGCGCATCCGTCCGCGCAAAACTGCGCTAGACACACCATTGATTTGCTATTCAAATATGCTAATGAGGGAGTTACAGGGATCCACAAAAGAACGTTGTTGCAGCGCAGGCTACGCGCTGTGCGCAACAGCTGCACGTCCTGTCTAAAATTAGACCATATAAAAGGTGGTATAAAATTAGACAATCCGTCTACATGTCAGAGAAAGCAACACTGTTAGTGAGGAGCTGAGCAGTCACACTTGTTGCACAACAATCTGAATGCCAACATGCCAAGGACATCCTTGCTCATAGCTATACTACTGACTTTAGAGGAGCAAAGAAGGAGGAGGGCATGGAGGAGGGTACAGAGGAGGGCACGGGAGAGGATATACCGCACACGCATAGACCTCTTTGGCATTAATGATTCTGAGGTGTATCGCATCTTCAGATTCACCCCTCATGCCATCCTGGAATTAACCACAACCTTGCAGGATGACATCACCAGCCCAACACACCACTCACATGCAGTGCAGCCACTGGTCAAGGTCATGGCAACACTCCAGTTACTTGCCAGTGGCTCTTTTCAAAGAACAAGTGGAGTGGTGGCTGTGATGTCACAATCCTCCATGAGCAGATGTGTGCACCAGGTTGTCCCTGCAATCCTCAGACGCATGGCCAACTAAATCATCAAACCCACCCAGGAGGACCTGCGGCTGAAGGCAATGACAGATTTTTACAGAATTGCCAGATTCCCACGCACCGTGGGGGCCATTGATTGCACACATGTGGCACTCCAGCCCCCCCAGGAGACAGAGCACATATACCGCAATCGGAAGCATTGGCATTCCATCAACGTACAGGTGATAGTCGATGCCCAAGGCGTCATATGGCACGTCCGTGCCAAACACCCCGGATCCAGCCATGACAGCTACATCTACAATCAGAGCCCCATCCAAATGGAATTCGAACAGAACGTGTATGGGGACACCTGGCTGGTTGGTGAGTGACATGGGTGGCAGGCATGACTGTCCCCCCCATGATGCACATGCATGACTAACATCCTCCTGTCTTTTCCCTTACAGGTGACTCTGCATATGCACTGGGACCCCATCTCATGACTCCTATCCGGAACCCCCAAACACCAGGAGAGGAAAGATACAATGAAGCCCACGCCCAAACACGTTCAGTGGTGGAGCGCACCTTTGGCCTCCTGAAGTCACGTTTCCGATGCCTGGATAAGTCTGGGGGAACCCTGTTGTATTGCCCAAACTTTGTGTGCCAGATCATCGGTGCCTGTTGCCTGCTGCACAACTTCGCAGTGAGAAAGGGCCTGCAGATTGACATACGTGATGACCTGACCCCTGAACCAGACAATCCCCCCCTAACCGAGGTTACCCCGTCTTCTGAGGGAAGAGCAGCCAGGAGACAGCTCACATTAGGCATCTTTGCACGTTAAACACACACATTAATCATGGCACAATGAGAATGCATGCATGCACACCACTGTGGTCCCTAGCACAGACACATCTTCATCAAATTGGATTAGCACAAGCCCACCATGCTGTACTTGTGAGCAGCAACGCCACGCCACAGCTTCAATTATGTCACTGTACATTCATACACCATTCACACGGACCTGGGGATCACTTCTCCCTGGTCCTGGGGAACCCTTCTCCACCAAAACTGAGGGTGACACCCCTTTTCCGGCAGGAATATCACCCCCACATTCCAAAAACATTCACAAAAAAAAAAAATGTCCAGCAAAAAAAAAAAGGCAAAAAAATATGGAAAAAAAAGGGGGAAAACAAATTAATGCCGCTGGCGTGAGCCATGCCTGGGGCGCCCACGGCCACGGACCCGGCTTCTCAGGGGAGACTCATGAGGAGGGAGGGGTAATCCGGGGAAGGAGAAGCAGCCCCTGGTCTCTGCCCACCTGGCGGCCTGTGTAGTCTTCAGATATTTTAGCGTGTATTGTCTATCGTATAGTGTCTAGTATGATGTTAGTAGATTGTTCTCGCAGCAAAACACCAGGTCCTCCAGAGAACGCAATTTTAATTCAACGACTTCAATACAGAATAAAGTCCAAAGAATCCACAGATGATACAAAAAAGGTCCAACAGAGTAATTCAGATTTCTACCTGCGCCCCCATACTCATACAGAGAGTACTTTCTCTCTGACAAAATGAGCAGAATGTCAGCCTGTCTTAATCCTATATTGGTTTCATACTGGAGGGGGGTGAACCAAATGTTCCCATTGAATGTCTAATTACCATTAATAAACACTTCCTTATGTATGTCAGGAAGTACCAGGCCATCTCACATACCTAGGTTGTCTTAGATAAGATTTACACATCAAAGGGTCCTCTGTATCTTTTGATCCTTTGGCCACAAGATTTGGTCAGCAAACTTCCTTTGATGTGTAACCTTGAATGCCTAAATACCATACCATACATACTGTATAACACAATATTTTAAATACCAACACATCTATATTAATATTACTACATTCCCCCACTTGGATCGGTTCTTTTTTTTTTTTTTTTTTTTTCTTTTCCACATTCAGCTTTAACTGCACACAAGAGACCAGCTCATGGTAGAGATGCTTGGTTTTCGTCTCTGTTTCAAGTTTGCATCATTTGTGGAAAATTTTCCCCCTTTCGGGTTCTTCCTTGTTTTTTTCTTTTTTTTTTTTTTTTTTTCCTTTTCCCCTTTCTCCCTTCCCTTCTCTTTTCTTTTTTCTTTTTTTTTTCTCTTTTCTTTTCCTTATCATTTTTTTTTTTCCCTTCTTTTCTTTTTTTTTATTCATATTGAAATATAAATATTGGCATTATCCAGTAGTCCCTAAGTATATATATGTTTTCTAAATAACCTTAAACATATGTTCATTTCCTTTTTTCCCACCCTTCCCACTCCCTCCCTCCTCCTTCCCCCCCCCCCTCCCCTCCTCCCCCCCCCCACCACACCAAATTATGCTTTCTTATCTGATCGAGCAAGTTTGTTACCCTGTCTGCAAGTTCTCTACATAGCTCCAAGTTCTTTTAAATTCTCTCCAGTTTTCCCATTTTGTAGAGTCCCTATTGTCTTCGAGGCTATTTCTGAGATCTTCCATCCAGTATGTTTCCTCCACCATGTCTATCCATTCCCAGACCGAGGGACATTCTAATTCCTGCCACTTTCTTGGTATTAGCCTTTTTGCAGCGTTTAGCAGGTGTGGTACCAAAGATTCCCTATATTTTTAAATTCCTTCGTTCCCTCCATGAAAGAGTACCGTCCATGGCTCTCTTTTGATTTTTCCCTTTGTAATTTCTTCTATTATCTTCAGAATCTTTTCCCAGTAGATTTTAACCTTTGGGCATTCCCACCAAAGATGGGCCATGGTTCCCGGGGATTTACATCCCCTCCAGCAATCTGCTGACTGGCCCCTCTTAAATTTACTGAGTTTTACTGGTGTTATATACCAGCCTGATAAGCATTTGTAATTCATTTCGGCTGTTCGGCTGTCGATAGCTGAGGTATGGGTCAGTTTTAATATTTTATCTATTGTGCTCCTATCTTTGTGTGTCCCTAGTTCCCTCTCCCATTTTTTAATACAAGGGGGTACATCTGGTTCCTCGAGCTGTAATAGGATCTGATAGATTTTGGAAATACTTCCTTTCCCGCTTTTCGAGGAACATAATTTTTCGATATCTGAGAGCTGGTCTCCGGATCTTAACGGTTGGGGTAGCTTTTGAATGAAATGTTTTAACTGTTGGTACCTCCAGTTATTAAGTGTCATAAAAATGTTCCTTTGTTGTAATTGTGTCAGTGCAATTAAGTGTCCTTGGTGTATTATATCTCTTACTTGTGCATTCTCTTTTTTGATCCAACTTCCCCCTATGTCCATTTTCTCCGGCGGGAAATAATCGTTGTCCTTTAGTGAGATCAGGGGAGAATTGAAATTTTTATCGATTTTTTTTTGTGTTACATCCCATACCTTGAGTGCAGTCTTTGTTATTTCAGGTGTATCCGTGTCCAGTGTTCTAAACTGTGGGGGATTCCATATTATTTTTTCTAATTTTACTTTGGCTAGTGCATTCTCCAAATTGACCCATCTTTTTTCTGTGTTTACTCTGGCCCACTCCACGACTCTCGAAAGAATTATTGCTTCATAGTATTTTTTAAGGTCTGGAATGGCTAGTCCTCCCTTGTTTTTTGTTTGTTTGAGAATCTGAAACGATAGCCTGTGTTTCTTATTTCTCCAGATAAAATTCATGATTACGTTCTTGAGGATTCGCAGCAGTTGTTTTGGAAGGTTAATCGGAATCATTTGAAACTTATATATAATCCTTGGTATCAACACCATTTTGCAGTAGTTTATACGTCCCAGCCATGAGATTGGTCTATTTTTTATCCTATTAATCTCCTTTTTAGTTTCTTCTATCAAGGGGATATAGTTGATGTCATATATTTTTTTTTCCGTATTTGCCAGATAGATGCCAAGATATTTGAGCTTGTTTACCCATGGGAATTTGAATTCCAATCTAAGGGTTTGCATGTCTTTGTTTGGTACACTGACACCCAGTATTTCGGTCTTATTCACGTTTAGTTTGAAGTTTGAAATTTCCCCATATTGATTACATATTTTTAATAAGTTTAGTATGGAGCTTTTGGGGTCGGTTAGGTAAAAGAGAACATCGTCAGCAAATGCAGACAATTTATGTTCTTCTCCACCCACCTTAACTCCCTTTATTTCAGAACTTTTACGTATTCTAGCTAGGAGGGGTTCCAGGGACAGTACAAATAATAACGGTGAAAGGGGGCACCCTTGTCTCGTGCCATTTTCCATTGTAAAATAATGGGATAGGCCCCCATTTATTTTAATCCTGGCTGTTGGGGCCTTATATAAAGTTCCAATCCACCCCAGCATCCTTCGTCCAAAACCCATAATTTCCAATGTTTGTAGCATGAATCCCCAGTCTACCCTGTCGAACGCTTTCTCTGCGTCGATCGACAGGAGTAGACCGGGGATCCCGCTCCTCCTCATTTCCTGAATCAGGAGGAGGGCCCTCACTCCGTTGTCTCTTCCCTCTCTGCCCTGGATGAAACCTGTCTGATCAGGGTGTATCAGGCCCCCCATCTCACGTTTTATTCTTTCGGCCAGTATCTTTGCAAATAATTTTAAATCTGCGTTTAGCAGAGATATTGGCCGATAGCTCGCACATATCTTAGCATCTTTTCCTTCCTTTGGTATCACAGTAATTGTCGCCTCTGCGGCTTCTCTACTCAGGATATAATCTTTTCCCAGGCCATTGAAGTATTGACATAATCTTGGTATAAGGATATCTTTACTTTTTATATAGTAGAATGCAGAGAAGCCATCCGGCCCTGGGCTTTTCCCCGAAGCTGTGCCTGTTAAAGCTGACAGTATTTCATTTTCCGTAATCGGCCTATCCAGTGTTAGTGCTTCTATTGGGTTTACTGTTTGAAGTCCTGCTCTCTGAAGGAAGTCCAGGATTTTGTTTTTTTTCTCTCCTATTTCCCAGTTAGTCTGTTTAACTGTGTATAAGTTTTCATAATAATTTCGTAAGGTTTCAGCTATATCTTTTGTCTTGTGCACCTCCACTCCTTGATCATTTTTGATTTTTTCGATATAATTTCTTCCTTTCTTCTTCTGTACCATCCTTGCCAAATTTTTACTGGTTTTGTTACCTCCTATATATCTTTCTTTCGCGATTAACTGGAAGTCTCTTTTAGTTTCCTGGAATAGAAGATTTTTCAGTTGATTACGCTTGTTAACTAGTTCTTGGAATAGGTCTTTTTGTTTGGCATCTCTTTTGTGTTTTTGTTCCAGCTCATATATCTCTTCTATTATTATTTCTTTTTGAAGCCGTTTCTCCTTTTTCTTTCTTGCTCCTTCTGAGATCAAGGTCCCCCTAATTACCGCCTTGTGAGCGTCCCATAGTGTGGCTCTGGAGATTTCACTTGTATCATTCGTTGAAAAATACTCTTCCAACTCCTTTTGAACTCTAGTTAGGCTATTCGCATCTTTTAGTAATTCCTCGTTGAGCCTCCAATTTTGAGGTGGTCTCGGATTGTCTGATATTTTTAGGGACACACTGATTGGGGCATGATCCGAAATAGTCATCGGCTCTATTCCCACATCGGTGACCTCCTCCAGTGAGCAATGGTCCACAAAGAAGTGATCGATGCGGGAATAGGACCCATGTACAGGGGAATAAAAAGTATAATCTCTCGTCTCCGGGTTTAACACTCTCCATACATCCACTAATTGGCTACTATGTAGACTGTTTTTTAATCTACATAGTTGTTTTTTATTGTTCCCCCCTATTAGGGATGTCTTATCAACCTTCGGGTCCATGCAGAAGTTCAGGTCTCCTCCCAGTATGACCCTGCCTTTTTTAAAGTCCCTTATCTTTCCCAAGATTCCTATGAAGTATTTTATTTGTTGGGTATTTGGGGAGTAGATATTGACTAGGGTACACTCTGTCTCTTCTATCTTCCCTTTTAATATTAAGAATCTCCCCTCGGGGTCTGTTAATCTTTCCGTTAAGCTGAATCTCACCCCTTTGGCAAATCCAATAGCTACTTCCCTTGCATGTTTTGAAATGGTGTCCCCATAATACCATATGGGGAAGTCAGTTGAATTTAGCCTGATGTTAGAATGTAACGTGAGATGAGTCTCCTGTACAAAAGCTATATCCGTTTTGATTCTCCTCAGTTCTTTTAAGACTTTATGTCTCTTTGTGGGACTGTTTAATCCTTTCACGTTATATGAAACACATTTTATTATCGTCATTATCTATTTATGAGACTCCCCCTCTTTACTTTTTAGCCTCGATCTAATTGCAGTTGCTTTCCCTATCAGTCCATTTGGTATGGTGGGTCCCCTTTCCCTACTTTCCCTTCCCCTCCCTCTCCCAACCGCCCCACCCCCCCCTCCACCTATCCCTTACCCCCATGGCCAAAAATAGGCCTCCGAACCAATTTGTATTCCTTGGTTCAGTTTCCCTCTGAGGTGGGCCCCTTTTTCCTATCCCCCATCCTATCCGGGTGGGGGAGCGGACGCATGCGCAAGGTATTGTACTTGTGCTTCTTGGAAATAAGGAGACCACCAAGTTGTTTTCAACTTACCCTCTCCCTCCTCCTCCCACCTCCCCCACCGAAAAAAAAAAAAACCAAACCAGTATTAATGGCCCTTTGCCCTCTCCCCCTAATGCACCCAACCAGGGAGGTCTGGTATCTGTAGGTCAAGTCTATTGCAGAATTCCCTCAAGTCTTCGGGGAATCTCAGTATTGCTGATTTTCCTTCTTTTGAGGCTGCCAAGCTTGCTGGGAATCGCCAGTTGTATTTAATATTCTTGGTCATGAGTTGCTCTAAGAGTGGTTTTAAAAGTCGTCTTCTAGCCAGTGTCTCTGGAGCCAGGTCTGCATAGACCTGTATGGGGGACCCATCGTATATAAGGGGGGGATATCCCCTCAATTTTTTCCATATTTCGTCTTTCTCTTCAAACGATAAAAATCTGACGATGACGTCTTGGGGCCGTTCTGTATTGCTTCTGTTTAATCTTCCCACCCGGTGGATTCTCTCTATTCTGATCGGGTCCTCAGGTGGTTTCCCCAATATTGGGTTTAATATTATCCTGATTATTTTCCTCAGGTCCTCCCCTTTTTCTTCCGAAATTGCTCTAATTCTCAGGTTCTGTCTCCTGGATCTATTTTCCTGGTCTTCAAGCTGGAACAGTGTGTTTCTCTGTTGTAATTTGACCTGGGTCAGTTGGTCCTTTAACTCGTTTGACTCTTGTTTTTGTTTCTCTATCTGTTCTTCCATCGTCTCTACTCTGGCGAGAAGATGGCCAAAATCCGTCTTAAGGCTATGTATTTCTCCTTTGATAGCGTTTTCCAATCGCATCAGCATCTTTTCCATGTCTCCCCTGGTTGGGATTTGGTCCTCCGGTCGCTGTTCTTCCCTTCTACTTATTTCTCCAACCCCCTCACCATTCTCTTCCTCTCTTGAGTCCTCTCTCATATCTTCCGATATGTCCTCCTGGCTAGGTTTTTGAGCCTTCTTTTCTTCCATTTTTTTATCGGTCTTCCCTTGTGAAGATTTTGGAGATCCGGTATTTCTAGAAGTTGTTGCTTTGGACATGTATTGTTGGATTGTACTTGGTGCGACCGTGGATCCAGGTGTCTTTGATGTTCCTCCCCTTGTTGATCTGCTTGACATCCTGGACATAATATTTTTCACCTTTCTGATTCTTTTCCCCAGGTTGCCTGTTTTTATGCTACCTTGCCCCCACTGAATCCAGTCTTTTTCCCTTTTCCCTCTAGGAGGTTTACCAGGGGCGCCTTAGGGCCTAAGAGGTTACATAAATTGTATCAAAAAAAAAAAAAAAGAAGAGAAGAAGACCCCTAATATTGATTATAGAACTTGTCCTGTACCTCCTACGCACACATGGGCAATATCTTTATTTTCTCACAGTGATTGTATATTAATGTGTGATTCCCGATTTTCTTCCTATCCCCCACCTACCCCAAGGGGGGGGGACCTTTGACACAGTTGATTCCGTATGATAGGGTCCAGTGTTTTATATTGGTATGGTCTTCTGAGACCTGTCACCAAGTTGAGGTCGGGCTCTCAACCCTAAATCTCCCCTAGTGACAGATCGCTGTTGCTTTTCTACTGCTTATTCTGGTGTCCCTATCGTGCAACCTTCCGGTGTATGGTCCCAGGTGTATGGTCCCAGGTAGCGGTTGATTACAGAATTGTATGTTGTCCGTTGTTTCACAATCAAGCACATGCCCAAACACGAGCAGTGGTGGAGCGCACCTTTGGCCTCCTGAAGTCACGTTTCCGATGCCTGGATAAGTCTGGGGGTACCCTCTTGTATTCCCCAAACTTCGTGTGCCAGATCATCGGTGCATGTTGCATGCTGCACAACTTCGCAGTAAGAAAGGGCCTGCAGATTGACCTACGTGATGACCTGACCTGACCCCTGAACCAGACAATCCCCCCCTAACCGAGGTTACCCCGTCTTCTGAGGGAAGAGCAGCCAGGAGACAGCTCACATTAGGCATCTTTGCACGTTAAACACACACATTAATCATGGCACAATGAGAATGCATGCATGCACACCACTGTGGTCCCTAGCACAGACACATCACATCTTCATCAAATTGGATTAGCACAAGCCCACCATGCTGTACTTGTGAGCAGCAACGCCACGCCACGGCTCCAATTATGTCACTGTACATTCATACACCATTCACACGGACCTGGGGATCACTTCTCCCTGGTCCTGGGGAACCCTTCTCCACCAAAACTGAGGGTGACACCCCTTTTCCGGCAGGAATATCACCCCCACATTCCATAAAACATTCACAAAAAAAAAAATGTCCAGCAAAAAAAAAGGCAAACAAAATATGGAAAAAAAAGGGGGAAAACAAATTAATGCCGCTGGCGTGAGCCATGCCTGGGGCGCCCACGGCCACGGACCCGGCTTCTCAGGGGAGACTCATGAGGAGGGAGGGGTAATCCGGGGAAGGAGAAGCAGCCCCTGGTCTCTGCCCACCTGGCGGCCTGTGTAGTCTTCAGATATTTTAGCGTGTATTGTCTATCGTATAGTGTCTAGTATGATGTTAGTAGATTGTTCTCGCAGCAAAACACCAGGTCCTCCAGAGAACGCAATTTTAATTCAACGACTTCAATACAGAATAAAGTCCAAAGAATCCACAGATGATACAAAAAAGGTCCAACAGAGTAATTCAGATTTCTACCTGCGCCCCCATACTCATACAGAGAGTACTTTCTCTCTGACAAAATGAGCAGAATGTCAGCCTGTCTTAATCCTATATTGGTTTCATACTGGAGGGGGGTGAACCAAATGTTCCCATTGAATGTCTAATTACCATTAATAAACACTTCCTTATGTATGTCAGGAAGTACCAGGCCATCTCACATACCTAGGTTGTCTTAGATAAGATTTACACATCAAAGGGTCCTCTGTATCTTTTGATCCTTTGGCCACAAGATTTGGTCAGCAAACTTCCTTTGATGTGTAACCTTGAATGCCTAAATACCATACCATACATACTGTATAACACAATATTTTAAATACCAACACATCTATATTAATATTACTACATTCCCCCACTTGGATCGGTTCTAATTACAAGAACTGATCCATAATTCAAACAACAAACGCAATCATGGTTTGAGGTACTGGATGCTTTACAATGGCTCATATGAAATATTAAGTTGAGACTGGTTACATCTCTCTTCACCAACCTCTAAAATTTCCCCATGAAACAGTTATTAGATAATATAACTTTAGACCATGACTGGAAAAGGGTTCGGTAAACATAAGTGGCCCGTATCTGTATAGCTGTTAGGCCTTATTTCAAAGCTTGCTTTTTCTTGAGTAAATCACATAACGATCTTGAATATTGTGCAAAAAAAAACGAGCAGATGTCACCATTCATTCTGACTTCATCACATCTCTCACCATCTCACTGAAAGTAAAGCTTGGTGTGTTTTTGGGAGGTCCAATCCACATAAGTCCAGGATTCTCTCATCTCCAGGCTCAAAGTTTATCTTTAAAGATGCTTTTGGACAAACACCAGCAAATCCTGAAATACCACTTTCATCTTCATAGTAAGAAGAACCATTAATGTACCAGCAGTCCCTTTCAAGGTCAAAAAGGTTTGGGTATGGCAGTAGAAATTCTGTGCTGCAAACTATTTCCTTGCACCCGACATTCATGAGTTTCACCTTCAATCATTAATCCACCAATCAGGATACTTGGTTCCTTTAACATCAAACCCTCAATATTCTCTGATAATAAAGCTGTAGTCCATCTGCTTCTTTCCATTTCTTATTTGAACAATGATGACCTGTGTCATTCGTTGATTGCCAGCAACGATTTGCATTCATAATGTGCTGTAGGCTGACACCTCATTGCGTTTAATAGAGCCGTTACTTGTATCATTCAGTCCATAATTCCACCAGAATGGTACAGTGCCTGCCGCCGAGAATGTGTTTTTAACACGCCAGAATCGCGCTGAATCTCGGCGACAGGCTGCCGATATCTCGCACTCGCTGGAATAGTAAAAGCACATTCCAGCGAGTGCGTCATAGAAGCGACGGGGATCCGACTTGGATTCCCGCCAATTCTACACGTAGGCGGAGTTTGTTATGAATCCTGAAGGAGAAATCCCCGCCGGATTTTTAAAGAAAAATCCGGCATGGGTTCCCCCCTCAGGAGCATAACGGGCCCTTAGGTCTGTTATGGGTTGTAAGGAGACCCCCTACGCCGAAAAAAACGACGTGGGGGTCCCCCCACAATCCATAACAGACCCGTATCCAAAGCACGCCGGCCGGCCGGTCAGGAAGGGAGTGGGGGCGAGCGAGCGCCCCCCCCCCCTCCTGAGCCGTACCGGGCAGCATGCCCTCAACATGGGGGGGTTAGGTGCTCTGGGGCAGGGGGCGCACTGCGGCCCCCCACCCCAGAGCACCCTGTCACCATGTTGATGAGGACAGGGCCCCTTCCCGACAACCCTGGCCGTTGGTTGTCGGGGTATGCGGGCGGGAGGCTTATCGGAATCTGGAAGCCCCCTTTAATAAGGGGGCCCCCAGATACCGGCCCCCCACCGTAAGTGAATGAGTATGGGGTACATTGTACCCCTACCCATTCACCTGCACATAAAAAGTGTAAACACAAATAAACCACACAGGGTATTGAAATATTTTATTAGTTGGCCGCCGGGGGGGGGGTGTGTATGATCGCTTTTATAAAAGCGCCCCCCTCCGGCGGGCTTCTGTGGGGGGTGGGTGCCGCCGTCTGGTTCTCTTCCGCCGCCGGGGGGGGCGCTTTGATAAAAGCGCCCACCACCCGGCGGGCTTCTTTCGATGTCTTCAGCGGCTGGGGGGTCTTCTCCCACTCTCCGGGGTCTTCTCCTGCTCTCCGGGGGTCTTCTCCGCTCTCCGGGGGTCTTCTCCGCTCTCCGGGGGTCTTCTTCTTCTTCAGGACTCGCCGCCGCTAACTTTGTGTGTTAGCTCAATTACTAGCGGCGGCGAGTCCCCTCCTCTGTGACGTCTTCTTCTTCTTCTCCAGATGTTGACGCGACGCTTCCTTCCGCTGTTATGCCGGGCGCGCGGCTTGCAGCGAGTTATATAGGCCTGTCTTGTGACGTCGCAGTCCCATCATGCTCCGGTAGGTACCACGTGGTACCTACCGGAGCATGATGGGACTGCGACGTCACAAGACAGGCCTATATAACTCGCTGCGAGCCGCGCGCCCGGCATAACAGCGGAAGGAAGCGTCGAAAGAAGCCCGCCGGGTGGTGGGCGCTTTTATCAAAGCGCCCCCCCCGGCGGCGGAAGAGAACCAGACGGCGGCACCCACCCCCCACAGAAGCCCGCCGGAGGGGGGCGCTTTTATAAAAGCGATCATACACACCCCCCCCCCCGGCGGCCAACTAATAAAATATTTCAATACCCTGTGTGGTTTATTTGTGTTTACACTTTTTATTTGCAGGTGAATGGGTAGGGGTACAATGTACCTCATACTCATTCACTTAGGGTGGGGGGCCGGTATCTGGGGGCCCCCTTATTAAATGGGGCTTCCAGATTCCGATAAGCCTCCCGCCTGCATACCCGACAACCAACGGCCAGGGTTGTCGGGAAGGGGCCCTGTCCTCATCAACATGGGGACAGGGTGCTCTGGGGTGGGGGGCCGCAGTGCGCCCCCTGCCCCAGAGCACCTAACCCCCCCATGTTATGGGCATGCTGCCCGGTACGGCTCAGGAGGGGGGGGGGGGCGCTCGCTCGCCCCCACTCCCTTCCTGACCGGCCGGCCGGCGTGCTTTGGATACGGGTCTGTTATGGATTGTGGGGGGACCCCCACGCCGTTTTTTCGGCGTAGGGGGTCTCCTTACAACCCATAACAGACCTAAGGGCCCGTTATGCTCCTGAGGGGGGAACCCATGCCGGATTTTTCTTTAAAAATCCGGCGGGGATTTCTCCTTCAGGATTCATAACAAACTCCGCCCACGTGTAGAATTGGCGGGAATCCAAGTCGGATCCCCGTCGCTTCTATGACGGCTTTGTCTCCATCGCGGCAAGCCAGCTCGGCGCTGGCTCCCGCGATGGGGCTCGTAGGTGGTCAATCTCGCCGACAAAGGGAGCGAGATTGACACAATATCCCAGTCACCTACTGTATGCCAACATATATATATATTCCCCCATGCGATGGTTTAGATATTATCAGCTTGACATCTGTGTTTATCAGATCTTCTGTCCAGACAATGCGGCAGTGGAAATTCTTGCCAGTATTTTTTCATAAAAGGTAGAAAGTTATTTTTCATCCATATGTGTCACAGCCTTCAGCATATTATAAACAACTGATTCAACATGTTTCAAATCACGACTAGAGTGATGAATTTCACTCACCCCTTTTATAAATTTAGGAAAGCCACCCAACTTACTATATACTATATGCTATGTTAAGCCATTGCGCAGCATCACCTCAGATGTCAAATCTATTGATATCAATATGCATTATGTCATATGTACAGATGTTTTAAAATTGTTTTAGGTTTAAATGCCTCGCTCTGATTTTAAGATTAGGTTCAAGAAATAAAACATAATACAAATAAAAAGCAAAATATATCAGGGTAAGAGAGAAAATGAAAAAATTGGGCGTTGGGCAAGTCCGTTGAAAAGAAAATGGGGAAGAAAAAAAAAAATGAAAAAAAGGGAATTTGAATGTTCAAAAAAAAGTCCATTGCTTGATGAATATTGAGAGAGTGTCTATGATATATTGTCCATTAAGCGTTTCTCCCCCACTAGCCAGTAATTACTCCTGCTATTCACATGCAAACGAGTATCTCCAGCCATGGACTGTACCTGAAAGACAAAAACTCTCAGAAAAAAACTCATTAGCAAAGTCCTTAAACAAAGTATTATTTACAGTCTACAGTTTAAAGCTAGTTCACCCCCACTGCTATAGAAGTGTCATTTCCATTCAAAAACAGATCTGGACCTTTCAACTGTTCTAATAGTGTGTAATATTCTATTTTCATCTTATCATACTCAATTTTAAGGTGGTCATATTTCTGTTTTAACTGAGGAAATGGTATCCAGGTCTTTCTCTTATGATTCTGGTCAGCTCTGTTTTTCATATTAATATCACTTATGTTTGACCCAGAGTTCCCTCTCTTGTTGTGATCATTAGATATTATCTTCTGATCTTTATGTTCAGTGTTTGCCCTAAACAATGTGGCTACATCAATTCTGACAGCTTGCTCGTTTGACTTTCTCCATAAATGATCCGCCCTTAACAAAACGTCTTTTAAATCATGAGGATTCGGGGTAACTAATAAAATATTTTGTTTGATATCTTCATGCAAAGCATCTAGAATCATACTGATATGTATCGAGCCTCCCCGCTCAAATGCAAGATTATTACCAACCAATAATTCCATAATAGTTGCTAACCTGTGCGACAATTCATAGGGAGATTCACTCTGCATTTGGTGGATCTTCCCACAAATCGCTACATCAGAACGCACTCCATACAAGACACATAATAATTCCAGCAATATGTCTCTTGTTCTCAGAGGCTGAATACAGATCTGTTTAATTCTCATCCAAAGACTATTCCCTATAGAATGTTGCAAAACTCTTTCTAAGTCCGATGGGTTGAGACTATACATGTCCCTGATATTCTGCAAGTCACAAAACCATTTCAAAAATCTGTTTAAATCATGGCAGGGAACCATTCCTATTTCTTTAAGAATTGCATCTAGTTCTTTTGGTTTCAAATGCTTCATTACAAGCTGAACTTCCCCTGTATTATTATTATAAACCGTGGTGGTCACAGTGGGTGCGGCTGGCAATGAATTATCAGATTTAATATGAGGTTCTGTTTCATTTGATAGAAAGTTTGTGTTTGTATTTTGCTGCAGATTACTTAATCCAAGATTTGATGCACCTCTGCATTCCTGAGATCTCTTCTCCAATTCCATAATTCTTAATTTTAATCTCTCATTTTCCTCTGATAATTCATCACAACGCTTAGATTTCTCAAGCAAAGCTCCACCAATGGTAACTGCATGCAATTTTAAATTTACTGTCTCAGTGTCTGATTGGTTTTGTAACCGCTGGCAAACCTTATGGGTATTATCAACTTCACTCTGTAACTGCGCAATTTCCATAACTTTATCATTCAAAGAACTTTCCATTTTTAAACAGCAAGATAACAAGCCCTGCACAATACAACCCTTTCTCTTACTTTCTGAAATTTTGCTATCAAAAACACTTTTCTCTAAAAATTCCTTCATCATAGTCCACGTCTGCTTACATTTTTCTGGAATTTCATAAGGGCCGCCATGACGCTTAATACATTTTGATACCCATCTGTTAACTTTATCAGAACTGACACTAGCTTCACACTGAGTAAGCATTTTGACTATATTATTAATAAATAAAAGAAAAAAAGGAAATATTTTACTCACCGCATTTGAAGCTCCACCTTGCCAGTTCCAGTCTTCTGGTACATGACAGTCTTTTTCTTTCTTCAGTTTCCAGTCTCCAGAGAATAATTCTGGGGTTCCAAACTTGTTTAGTCTTGTATATCAGACTCTTATGTCACAACCAGACATAGAGTCACAGCACAGGTCTTTTTCTTCATCAGATTTCTTGTCCAACTCACAGGATTTCTGTCACCACGACTTCTGTTACTAAGTCCTGAAAATGCACTTCTGGTCACTTGAATGGCACCAATGTAGTCTTCAGATATTTTGATTTCTACCTGAGCCTCCATACTCCTACAGAGAGTACCTTCTCTCTGCAAGACGAACTGAATGTCAGCCTGTCTTAATCCTATATTGGTTTCATACTGGAGGGGGGTGAACCAAATGTTCCCATTGAATGTCTAATTACCATTAATAAACACTTCCTTATGTATGTCAGGAAGTACCAGGCCATATCACATACCTAGGTTGTCTTAGATAAGATTTACACATCAAAGGGTCCTCTGTATCTTTTGATTCTTTGGCCACAAGATTTGGTCAGCAAACTTCCTTTGATGTGTAACCTCGAATGCCTAAATACCATACCATACATACTGTATAACACAATATTTTAAATACCAACACATCTATATTAATATTACTACAGCCTGCCCTCCAAGGCCACGGCAATTCTGTTCAGGCCAGCACTTAGTGTTGCCGTGTTGGTCTGGATATCCTGGGTGAGGGCCCTCACATCCTGCCCAACGTCTGCTGTTGTAGTCTGCAGTACGTTTAGGCAGTTTGTAAGAGCCCGGGAGTGGCAGTCCAGGTCCCCAAGCGTATCTTTTATGGAGGACAGGCTCTCCTCCATTCGCACCAAAGTCTGGCTGACCCGTCCCAGATGGCGGGTCTGAAGGGCCTGGTCCCTTCTCAGATTGGCAGGCAGAAATTCGGCCACCCCCTGGTCTTCTGGGACGACTTCCTGCCTCCAGCTAAGGCTTGTGGCCGGGGAGAAGGGGAGGCCCTTGGGAGGGGAGCCCTGTTTGGGGAGGAGTGGGAGGGGCTAGCCCTTATGAAGGGCTGGCTGCTGCCAGCCAGAGAGGAAGACTCCTCCAAAAACAACAATCCACTGGCTGACATGACATCCTACTCCTCCTCAAACTCCTCCTCCTCAACCTCCTCCTCTTCAACCTCCTCCAAGGACTCCGGCCTTGTCAGGGGGTCCTCATCAGGCTGTTGTCCTGGGGATGGTGCGGTCAGCCCAGATGGCCCAGCACCCTCCTGCACATCTGTGGATGACACAAAACATTCACCGGTTGGAGGATCCACACACTTTCCACATATTCCCTTTCACCTCCCCCCCCCCCACATGCTACACACCTGATAGGGCAAAAAAACCTTACCTGGCATCACAGCTTCATGACTGGAGTCATAGCCAGGCAGGCCCTCCACCTGTTGTCTATGAAAGGTCTGAGCCACCGCACGCTCCTCCGCTGTCAGCCTAACAGGGCATGGTGGGCCCCCTCCTGTGCCCCTGGCATGGGCTGCCATTTTGGCAAGCTTCTTTCGGACCAAGCACCGGAGGTCATTGATTTTCTTTTCGATCCCTGCACGTGTCCGGGTCTCCCCCCACTGCATTCACCTGGTCAGTAATGTGCTGCAAAATCTCCCGCCTCCTGGCCGGGGTGGTGTTGGCACTCTCCGGGCCGTGGAGGAAACGTCCATGTTGGGTAATGGCCCGGGCAATTATTTGTTTCTCCCCCAAAGTAAAATTCAACTTCCTCTTCCTCTCAGTCATACTCATACAACAACTCTCTCCCAAACAATCAACAAAAATCACTCACAAAAACAAGCAGGAAAAATCTAGCAACAAAACAAACAAACCAAAATCTATCAACCAAAAAGTCTCACAAGCAGTCACCAAAAAACACTTTCAAATATATTCTACAAAACACTAGATCAAACAGTCAACAAATATCACAACGACAAGTCACAACGCAACAAACAACAGAACAAAAGCACCTTGCTGTATAGGGAGGGATACAAAGGGATGTAGTTTTGCAAAGGAAGTGCGTTTGTGTCTGTCTATTTATGCTGTCTGCGTAGTTCACAAAGTTGCCCGGGTCCACTTCCAATTTCACTGATTGCACCGTTCCCGAGTTGTGAGCATGCGCACAGAGGTGCTGACCATGGTCTGCTTCATGTGCGCATGCGCGAGCCGGCCGGCCGGCCCTTCATTTGCATGGGGTCACGGCTCATTTCAATGTAACACGCCCACGTCCTTCCCAATTTGAATTCCTCAGCCTTACGCCTCTGAAATTACGTTGCACCGGCGCTAATTTCTGCGCAAATCAAACGAGAATACGGTGATTGCGCCGCTACATTGCGGCAGTCTAACGTAAAGGAGGTGCACTACGCCAGTCAAAAAATGCATTATAATGGCAGCGAGTAGCGATTTATAACGGGGCCGCGATATTGCAGTGGACAATTTGGACACTAACTGACACTTTTGACACTTTTGGGGACCAGTGACATTATTACAGTGATCAGTTCTAAAAAATATGCACTATCACTGTACTAATGACACTGTCTGGATAGGGGTGAACATTAGGGGCGATCAAAGGGTTAAATCTATGCCTAGCTAGTGTTTCTCCAAACTGTAGGAGATGCTTTTACTAGGGACAGAATGACGATCTGCCATGTTTACATAGGCTGACCGCCGCTCTCCCATCGAGTTCACAGTATCCGCCATTGGGCTCCCGATGTGTGAGTATATATATATATATATATATATATATATATATATATACACACACACATGATCTGGCCCACAGGTGCTGCCCTGTAGCAGTAAAACTGCTATGGAGTGGACCTGAAGTGGTTAAATATTTATAGGGGACATTTTAAAAACCTCTATAGCTCATAAAATGTAGAGTTAGGCATAACTGATGACTCTACAATTATTCCTCTTACTATGGCATGGGTAGCAGTGCCTAATATGTGTCACCCAGTTGTAGATTATGTACTTTATGTGCATTATACACATACATTTGCATTCCTTTATGCTGCAAGCAGGGGTGGGGAGACTTTAAAATTATAAAATTTTTTTTTTACAACATATCTTAGCTTTTTCAAACTCTCTGGTTAGCTCCCAGTCCTGACACCACCAATGAATATCCTGAAGTGAGACTGAGGCCCTAAGTGGTGGAGGTCAGCTGGAAAGCAGCAGTGATCACTTCTATTTGGCAGCCCAAACTGGTTGAAAAAAGTATACAAACTTGTGTCTTATGGTAGAGACGTAAGTTTGTTTACATCCCAATACTGCCCAGCTGAAATACTTACATACATGACAGTTAAAGGGGTAAAACGAAAAGCACACAAAATTAAAAAGTAAATATTAGGCACTTCAAACTTTACAGATTGGGAACTGAATTCTTTATGAGCCAAAGAAAGTATAAACACAGTCTATATTATATTAGTTGAATATAATAGATGGGCAAATCTGTCCGCATTCAACTTTCAACTGTTTGTAAATTCTTGCTTGAAATTTTGTGAACCCCAAATGATTGTGGCCATTTTTAGGGCTAATAGGCAAACTACTGTCAAAAATAAGGCATGACACTGAAATGTTTGTTGAGTAATGGACACTAGTGTAAGAAATAATTATGTAGTGAGGGTAGCTCTCTGTTAAACAAGCAAACGCAACAGAGGTCACTGTAGTAGTGCTGCAACTCAATATTGAACCCTACAGATTAAGAGTGGGGCGCCATTAAAGTTAATGTGCGTGTAAAGGCAGGCATACCAATACTTTTGACTATATAATGTATTTTTTATAACTAGTTCCTGACCACCTGCCCACAATCAGCTGCAGGCAAGCGGCCACTGTAGGCAAAGCGACATACCTGTACGTCGCTGACTGCTTCTGGGTTTAGGGCGCTAGCATGTGCCCGTCCCCCACCCTGGCTTCTGCTGTGATACTGCGATTGTATACGGGAGGTGCGGTGGGGGGTATAGCGCTTCTATTTTATAGCAGCGCTATACCGTCGGAATTGCGGTGGTATTCAGACGCTAGCAGTGCGCTTTTAACCCCAGCTAGCGGCCAAAAAAGGGTTAATACCGCCCGCAATGCACCTCTGCAGAGGCGCATTGCCAGCAGTATAGCCACGGTTTCCCATTTATTTCAATGGGGAGGAGCGGTAAACACACCGCTCCAAAGATGCGGCTAGCAAAACTTTTGGAGCGGTCCTGCTAGCGCACCGCTCCAGTGTGAAAGCCCTCAGGGTCGGTTTGCAGGTGCTATTTTTAGCGCAATAGCGCCTGAAAAGCGCCCCAGTGTGAAAGGGGCCTTAGTAAAACAGCACACTGCACACACATTACACAAAGTTAGGCACATGTTTAATTTGCCTCCTTGATTGCCCTAGCTGTTAACCCCTTCCCAGCCAGTTTCATTGGTACAGTGAGGCCGCGTACACACGATCAGACCGGTCCGATGAAACTGGTCTTAAGGCCAGTTTCATCGGACCAATTCGATGGTGTGTACGGCCCATCGGACCGTTGTCCGCCGGACCAAAGTTTTAAAACTTGCTTTAAAATCGGTCCGATGGACGCCTGACCATCGGACGAAAACGATGGTTAGTACACAAAAGCATCGGACCAAAACCCGCGCATGCTCAGAATTAAGTCGACGCATGCTTGGAAGCATTGAACTTTGTTTTTTCAGCACGTCGTTGTGTTCTACGTCACCGCGTTCTGGTCTGATCGGATTTTTGGTCCGATGGTGTGTACGGACATCAGACCATCAGACCACTTCAGCGTGGTCCGATGAAAACGGTCTGTCGGACCATTCTCATCAGACCGGTCTGATCGTGTGTACGTGGCCTGACAGTGTATAGTATTATCACTGATCACTGAAATAATGTCACTGGTTATGTCAGTGGTAGTTAGTCAACTCCCCTCAGCATAAGTAATTTTATAGCAAAAAGAAAATGTTTTAGTCACCGAATCTGAAAAATAGGCTCGGGGCTTAAGTGGTTAAAGTAGTAAAAAAACAGCCTAGTCATGAATAGGATAAAATCTTCCAGAGCTGAAGGGGTTAAATTACAGCAGCACATACTATTAAAACTTTAAAAAGCTATAGTCATTATACAGCATATTGGATGTTTTGATGAAATGTAGGCTTTGTTTACATATTATATAACAGGCAATATACAGTGAAATTTATCTCAAATTTAGCTGTTTTCTTTTTACGGCTATTGAATGTGAATCAGTCAGGCGCACATACAAAGATTTTAAATGTCAGTCAAAATACAATGGTGCAACATAGGATCTGATATAAGAAACCCAAACAAGATTCTTTTTGCTGTCATATCAAACATCTACCAGTAAATTTGACAGTTTTCTGAACAATAGCAAATACGGTGTTCATTTGCATGATAATGTTATAGCAACAGCAGCTCGAATGATCGGCTTCCTGCAGTTTATCACCTAAGGTTTCCAAACTGCCTTAACAGCCATCAGCCAAGAAATGTACATGTCATTTACAAATCAGAAATCACAGATTTTGACTCGAGTGATTGCACACAAAGAAGTGCTGAAGGGTTCATAGTGGCCAAAATGAGACTTAAAAGTGATGAGAAATAGAGAGCAAAAGGGCTGCAATTGCCTCGGAGCCTAAAATAGACAGATTCACTGCTTTGGAAAATAAACACACACCAGCTACTCCATCATTTTTTAAAGGTCAGAATTTTTGTAGGTGGATTGGGAAAGCAGTGGATTGCAGATGTGTTTAACAGCAGGGTATTTTCCGCTGCCATGACCAGTTAAGAAAGATTTTCAAAAACTCATCTGCTGGTAAACAGTTTGGCCCTAGTCCGGGTCATCTGCCTTATCTGTGCTCATTGCAGCATAAATTCTTACCTGGATAAAGTCCCACATCTCACATCAGTCAAACTTAGGATTTTTCTACAGTCCATTACATTTTTACAGTGGTTTCTGAATGGAGCCTGCTTGTTTTTTTATGCTTTGTACATATTGTACATATTGTTTAAAGCTTGTAAACGCAACACAGATCTTGTTGCAAGAGAGAAAGAAACATGTTGCAAAATCCATCTGTGTAGCAGTTATTTTTCCTTATATGGAAAGCAGTATTGCTGGGATCTTTAAATAAAGTGTATAACATTTGTTCAAATAGGAATTACATTATCCTATAACATGTGGTTTAAAGAATAAACAAAATACCTAGGAGACTGATTTATTTTTATTTTTTATCAGATACTTTTGCCCAAAAAATAAAAATGTCATCATGTCTCCTAGCAATTGTTTTCTAGTGTACCGTATATACTCGAGTATAAGCTGACCTGATTATAAGCCGAGGTACCTAATTTTACCCCAAAAAACTGGGAACACATATTGACCCGAGTATAAGCCTAGGGTGAGAATGCAGCAGCTACTATAAGCGGAAAAGAGGGTCAACAATGCTCATTTGCACACCTCATTGTGCCCATTGCAACCTCACTGTGCTCAACCTCACCGTGCCCATTGAAACCTCACTGTGCCAACCTCACTGTGTCCATTGCAACCTCACTGTGCCAACCTCACTGTGCCCATTGCAACCTCACTGTGCCAACCTCACTGTGCCCATCCTCACTGTGCCCACCATCACTGTGCCAATCCTCATTGTGCCCATCCTCAGTGTGCCCATCCTCACTGTGCCCATCCTCACTGTGCCCATTGTCACTGTGCCCATTGTCAGTGTACCTGAAATTGACAGGCTGCGGGCGTCCATTCATTGTTTAAAACTTGTGGTCTCCTCCTGGTCCCTTCCCTTCTCAGCAGACACAGTTCCGCCTATCATGGACGTTCTCTCATCCTCGCACTCAGCTTCCCAGCAAACACTGTTTAGTGTTCCGCCAATCACGGACGTCCTCTTGTCTGAGGATGAAAAGGCGTCCGTGATTGGTGGAACACTGAACACAGTGTTTGCTGGGAAACCCGAGGATGAGAGAACGTTCGTGAGCAGACACAGTTCCGCCTATTACAGAAGGGACCAGGAGGAGATTGCAAGTTTTAAACGATAGATGCCTGCAGCCTCTCAATAATTTCAGGTATACTGACTCGAGTATAAGCCGAGGGGGGTATTTTCAGCCCTAAAAAAAGGGCTGAAAAACTTGGCTTATACTCGAGTATATTCGGTAATTTCTCTGTGTACACTGCAAGAAAAAGAGCAGGTACCAGGATGATGTAACTCCTTCACACATACATAGTTGGAGTTATGGTAAATCCTCAGTGACCAACCAATGACTGAAGAGGATTGATAGATAGCGCAGAAGAAGAAAAAATGGATGAATGGATGGATGGGGCAATAAGGGATAGAAAAAGACAGCATTGATCAATCAGGGCTATAGGATGGAAAACAGCCAGGGGAGTCTGTCGTAATGTTTAAGTATGATGTGCATACTTTAGCTTGGGAATTTCAGTTATGCTGTCATACAAGTCATGTTTGTCAGACAGTAGGTCTGTCATGCAAAGCTGAAGATAGTCTTTCATTAAAACCCAACTCCAGGCAAAAGGAAAAAAATACCCTTGCAGTGGAGCCTTCATGCACTGCAAGCGTTAAATGCCCCTTCAGTCTATGGGGTAGAGGAATAAATAAGCTGCAATACTTACCTTATTCCTTGCTCCAGCAGCCTTCTTCCACGCTGTGGGATTGGTCCCCTAAAGCCTCTTTTCTAAGGTGCTCAAGCCAGTGACTGCACTGTGACATCATCACATACAACACAGGACCAGCAGTCCTACATTTTTTTACGTAATACAGAAATTGTTTTCCAACTGAATAGATAGAAGGATAGAACTGATTTAGGTCCACATCCCTAATATGGTAAAATTACAAATTTAATATAGAAAATAAAATTCATCCACATCACGTTAGCATTGGCATGTCTGAATTTCCTACCAATCTCTGCTGGGCTAGCCGCGAGAAGGGGAATTGTCACCGATTATCAGCTAGTGTTACAACTACTTCACTTAGTTCCACCCTGACTAGTTTCGTCACTGGGACATCATCTGAGGGACATCATCTGACCCTGCCCTGTGTGTGGTGTTTCTCTTCAGTATCTCGGGCACAAGTGGACTTTCCTTTTCAAGTGTTTGCATTAATGATTGCTACTATCATATAATAACTTTTTTTTACCAGGGACTTTTGTTTGAAATGTAATCATCTTCATTTCATTCTGGGTTCTATGTGAAGTGCTGCCTGGTGAATGTTGCTCAATTACCTGTCTTAATTGTTGCAGACTAAAACATTAACCCTTTCTATATAGGTCCAATTGGTCTGTGAACCAATACTAACGGTAGCAGCTGTAGCCATTTTATTTGGCAAGTTTGGTATTCAGTTTTTTTTATCAAGTATCTGTCTAATCCATGAGCGCTTGTATTGTGTTATAAGTGTGGGTGTTGCTTAAACACAACTGTGGGTTTATTTTTGTATTGTGTTTCAACATTTTTTCTACAATAAAAAACATTTACCACATTTTCTACTGTGTATGATCCATTAAAGTCCCACTTTTGAGGAACTTGTTTTGCACACTACATTTTACGTGAGGACTAAAGCTGGCCATAGATGGTTCAAATCTCTGGGCGTCTCTCTCCTGGCGCTATAAAATAAGGTATATATCAGCCTATTTTTAAAGAAAACACATACACAGGAGGACATTATTTACTATAACAGAGGGGATTGTAGAAAGAACATGAGAACACGGGTGGTTTATTTACTAAAGGCAAATCCACTTGGAAATGCAGTTGCTGTAGATCTGAGGGGGACATGCAAGGAAAATAAAAAACAGCATTTTTTCTTTCACATGATTGGATGATAAAATCAACAGAGCTTCCCCTCATTATAGATCTTCCCCTCAGATCTGCAGCGACTGCACTTACAAGTGCATTTACATTGCACTTGTAATGCAAAGTGGATTTACCTTTAGCTTAACAACCACTTTAAGCTGTTAAAAACACTACATATACAGTATATATATATATATATATATATATATATATATATATATATATATATATATATATATATATTGATAGATAAATAGATAGATAGATAGATAGATAGATAGATAGATAGATAGATAGATAGATAGAGATTTATTTTTATTATTATTTATTGAACATATATATCTGCCCAGGGTTCAGCTTTAAATGCTGTGCTTAAGCAAAAGTTCAGAAGAACAAGGTGCCTTAGTGACAGTCTTAGTATATACTAATGTTTATAACTAATGAGGCAGTGTGAAGAGATTTTCTGCTTCATTAAGTGTCCTGTTCACACCCTGTGACTATTTATAACTACCTAGGTGAGGCCAACATCATACAGACATGTAAACAGGTGATTACACAAGGAGCATACATCAAATGTTAAAAGGGTTTAGTTATATCATGTTTTTCCAAATTTTAAATGGAAGGTCCACTTGACAGAGATGATTCAACGGGAAAAAAAATTGAACTACCACTTTGAGTGCAGGTTACCCCCTGACATGCCACATTTGCCATGTAATTTTTGTTTTGGGGTGTGCAGATACCCTGTTTTTAGAGGCATCCAGCTCCCACTTCTTCCTGGGGCTCTGCGGCGCCGGAAGGAAATTCACCTCTCCCCCCCCCTCCCTGCCTGCAATCTTCTAGGACAGATGATTGCGCGGTCCAACACAGCGCGCATCGCGGCTCGTGCATTCACAGTACATTCCTGGCTGTGAAGTAGTGATTCCGGCACCGCAGAGAGGAGAGGGAGAGGAGCGGAGCTTTGTTCGTCCACAACGCTGGACCATAGGACAGGTGAGTGTCCAGTTGTTAAAAGTCAGCTGCTGACATTTCAATGGATGGAACTCTGCTTTAACTAGAGAATGTCTTATTCATAATAGATTATTTTGGTACCTCAAGTAACAGGGAAGAAGGATGCAATGCTTTTATATTAGAAATTGTAGCAATGTTTATATTGACAACCAGAGCCAATGATTCACTCCTGCCCACACTCCTACTGAAAAGACATTCAGCCAGCATCTGAATGTAAACAAAGAGGCCAGTGATGCTGAATGATGTAATTGACCCAAATTGTTGAGAGCATTATAGGGAGTGTCGGGAGTATTGGCAGGAGTGGGTTGTCGGCACAGGCCTCTGTATTTGTGTTAGCAGGTTGTCAGGGTGCCTGACATCTTTAATCCACATCATGGGACATTATTTGTGAATGTTTTTAATAAAGGATTTTTCTTTTTTTTTTTGTCAAATAGTTTTTATTGAAGGAAAGGTTTGTAAAACAGGTTACCATACAAGGATAAAATTAAGGAGACCAGGTAGATCAATTGTACAACATTTCTCCACATGGGGACTAAAACTACAAAGGTACAATCACAAATTGAAAAGATAAAATTAACTCCCTGACAGGGAATCATAAATGAAGTGCAAACTGGTTACCTTAAGAAAACGGGGAGAGAGGGGAGGGGAATAGCAAAGGAAAGGACAAAGAAAGGGAAGAGGGGGAGGATAGGAGGGGAGGGAAGGTCTGTCTGCCGTCTGATCAGTAATCATAATAGAAATAACATACGACAAATAGAGAAACAAATATACAAGGCATGCCTAAGGAGCATTTTGGAAGTGCGCAGTCCATACCTGCCAAATAGCGTCAAACTTCTGCCTGTTACCCCTCCTATTCGCTATTAAGGACTCTTAGACATAGTGCGACCATGTGATCGCCAAAGCATCTGATGCATTGGGGGCCCTATCTGCTTTCCAATGTCTCGCAATTAGGGTTCTAGCCGCTAGCAGGATATGGGTGATCACTACTCTAAGATCAGGTGGAAACTTCTCAATGCCTACATGGAGCACTGCCAAGGCAGGGGTCGGGCGAGTCAAGAATCCAGTAATCCTAGAGATGTAGGAGAATATGGAGTTCCAGAAGCTCGTTAGGTGTTTACACAGCCAAAACATATGTAGTAGGTTACCTGATTCTCCACAATTCCTCCAACACAACGGGAATCCAAGATGTATAAACTTAGAAAGTTTATAGGGAGTCATATACCACCTGAGGGCAATTTTTTGGGCTAGTTCCCAATGGTTAACACAACTAGATGCTTTGTATATCGAACGGAAAGCTTGTTGCCATTGACCCTCTGATATAACTTCTCCCAAATCCTCCTCCCATCTTTTAAAAGGTTGAGATTTTATGAAAATCATCTTGTGCTGGAAAAAAATATAAAAAAATGAAATACCTTTAGGTGGGCTGGGTGAGAGGTGTAAAAATTCCAGACTTCCTTGTGGAAATGTATTTGGTGAGAGGGGAGGGACCAGAGAAAGTGAGCAACTCTGAGGTATGTGTAATAATCCGTAGTTTGTAAAGCAAATTTGCTTTGAAGTGAAGTGAACGGGAGGAGGGTGTCTTTGTGGTAAAGATCTCCAACATTCAGAATACCCTTGTCCCGCCAGCCAGACATTGCAAGGTTTGGGATAGCCAGGGAAAGAATCTGTATGGGAACAGGAATCGTTATATACCCAGAGGGCAAGGAGGGTGCATCACGCAGCTCCCTCCAAGCCGCAAGGGAGGCCTGAAGTGTGAGCGGTAAGGTGCGTATGGAGAATGGTTTCCAGGCGTCTAGCAGCAGGAGGATCCTAAGGTTGTTAGTCGGGCAGAGGGATGTTTCAATGTCAGCCCAGATAGAGTCTGAGCCCGAGCCTGACGGAATAGCCAGCCAAGACCTCAGTTTTGTCAGAATAGACGCCCAAAAGTAATCCCGGACATCTACCAGTCCCATTCCTCCCGCCGTCCTGTGTCTGACTAGCAAAGCTCTAGCGCAACGTGGCCGTTTTACTTTCCAGACAAATTTGGAGAGAATCGCATTGAGTGCATTGAGATGTGTGTTGGGAATGGGAATGGGAAGTGTTCTAAAAATATAAAGCATCTGAGGGAGAATCATCATTTTAAACGTGGCCAGGCGTCCAGTCCATGACAACTCAGTGTTGGAAAATCGTTTAGTCTCTGAGATCAATTTGTCGATAAGTGGTAAGTAATTAGCGTCTGCAAGTTTGCTTGCGTCCGCCAAAACCTTGATACCTAAATAAGTGATAGAGGACTTGCTCCAAGTGTAGGGAAAAGTCTTCTGGAGATGGGTCTTCACAGATGGCGATATTGCCAAGTCAAGAATGATCGATTTTGTGAAGTTCACCTTATAGTAGGATATGTTACTAAATGCTGTTAGGGTGTCATGGGCATGCGCTAGGGAGATTGAAGGGGAAGAAAGAAAAATAATGATGTAATCTGCGAACAGATTAATAGTGTGAGACCTGACTTGAATAGGGAAGCCTTTGATACCTGGGTGGGATCTGATCCTCTCCGCTAGGGGTTCTATTAGGAGATTAAAAATTGAGGGGGACAGGGGGCACCCCTGCCTCGTGCCATTAGAAATAGAAAAAAGCATTCGAGAGTAGATTGGACATATACACCTGGGCACAGGGGGAGGAATATTAAGCAAGTATGGCTGAAAAAATAGGCCCCACAAAGCCAAATGTCTGCAAAGTATGTCTCATATATCCCCAATGTATCCCGTCGAACGCCTTCTCCGCGTCCAAGGACAGCATCAGAGAAGGCGTCCGACAGGATCTAGCATACTGCACAACCCCAATCACCCGCCTGGTGGCATCCGACGCCTGCCTCCCCAGGGTGAAACCCGACTGGTCAGAGCTGATAAGAGTCGGGAGAACAGGCAGAAGTCTGTGAGCTAGTATTTTTGCATATAACTTAACATCAGTATTGAGCAATGATATTGGTCTGAAGTTGGCTGGAGCAGTAGGATCCTTCCCAGGTTTGGGGATCGTGACCACATATGCCTTGAGCATTTCAGAGGGGAACGAGGCGGAGGACACAGCTATGGCAAAAACAGCCTGCAGGGTGGGCGTTAGACTATCGTTAAGGGCTTTATAATAATCATTTGGCAAAGCGTCAGGGCCCGGGGATTTACCCAGCGGAAGAGTTTTGATGATTCGGCCATTCTCTGGCTCCTCAATAGGTGCATTTAAAGACTGGAGTTGGTCCTCCGAAAGAGAGGGGAGATTGATTTTGGCTAAGAAGGCCTGGATGTCAGCCTCTGAAGGCTGGGGGGTTGTGGGATCAGTGTTGAGATTGTACAAGGAGGAGTAATACAGTGTCAAATGTAACATGTAAGGGGGCAAGAGTGCTTAAAGAGGAAGTTACACATTTGGGTGGAACTCTGCTTTAACATGACCTTTAACTCAAATGTAGATATTCATTACCTGTTTAGTTGAGAATAGGTAACGTAATTTATAAAAGTATTGTTTTCTTGCCTACAACTATAGCTCTGTCCCCTCTAACTTTTTTTTCCCTCATTCTTTTTTAACATGTCCCCTCTGCTTCTCTTTTTAGGCTGAATTCACACTGAATGGACAGCTGCCAAAGAGGTAAACCACATTTATTTACCCTTTGGCAGCTTTCCTTTTCCGACTGCGGTAAGGGGCAGTGTGGTGTACGATTCAATGCATTACACTGCTTCTTTGTTGGTTGAAACATTATTTGAAGTGCACAAAAGTGACACTTCATACATGTTGTTGTTGTACAACAGCGCAATGTACAGTTCATTGCAATAAATTGCAGCATACGTGCATTTTATCACAGCTCGCTGCAGAGTAGCTCTAGGCTTGGTTAATAGGACACACAGAAAGCAATAGCTTCCTGTGTGTTCTAGAAGTGACCGGTGTTTGACAGTGCAGTTAATTGCTGGTCACCGCACATATTGTGAATTAGCCCTAATGAATTTTTAGGCCTGGATTCACATACATCGGCACATATTTATGCCGCCGTAGCTTATCTCTTTTACGCTACGCCAGCGCAGCTCAAGAGGCAAGCATGGCATTCACAAAGCAAATGCTCCCAACTCTGCGCCGGCGTATCGTATATTTCGTAGGCGTAAGTGGAAGTAGGTGGAAGTGGGCGTGATCCATGTTAATAAAGGGTGACCCCATGCAAATGATGGGCCGGGCGCCAGACAAGTACTTAACCACTTGCTTACTGGGCACATAAACCCCCTTCATGCCCAGGCGAAATTTCAGCTTCCGGCACTGCGTCGCTTTAACTGACAATTGCGTGGTCGTGCGACGTGGCTCCCAAACAAAATTGGCGTCCTTTTTTTCCCCACAAATAGAGCTTATTTTGGTGGTATTTGATCACCCCTGCGGTTTTTATTTTTTGCGTTATAAACAAAAAAAAAGCGACAATTTAAAAATATATATATATTTTTTACTTGTTGCTATAATAAATATCCCAATTTTATTTATTTTTTTAACTATTTTTTTTTTCTCGGTTAAGGCCGATACATATTCTTCTACGTATTTTTGTAAAAAAAAAAAAAAAAAAATCACAATAAGTGTCTGCTTTGCGCAAAAGTTGTAGCGCCTACAAAATAGGGGACAGAATTATGATTTTTTTAAATATTTTTTTTTACTAGTAATGGCGGCGATCTGCGATTTTAATTGGGACTGCGACATTACGGCAGGCACATCGGACACTTTTGACACATTTTTGGTGCCATTTACATTTATACATTCCCAGTGGCGCGCGGGGAATTACAAATACATGACGTCCAAAGACGTGACCCCGGCGCCTCAGGTCCGCGCTGTTGACGTATTTTGTCAATAGCGCGGACCCGAAGTGGTTAAAAATGAACTGCGCATGTGTCGAGACATGGACGTATCCCCGTGCGCATGCGTATAACCACGTCAGAACAACTGCCTAAGATATGCTGGATCACTGTGTACGCCGTGAACGTAAACCTACGCCCAGCCAGACCCACGTGGGCCCATTTTTACAGACGTCCAACGAAAAATATGTAGGCTTGTGTTCCCTGTGTTTACCTTTGCATGGGTTGCGCCTCATCTATGGGGAATAACTTTACGCTGAACGTGAAACTTACGCAAACTGCTTAAATCATGCGCCTGGCGCAAGTATGTTCGTGAATCGGCGTATCTCCCGCATTTGCATATTTAAATAGAAAATCAATGGGAAAGCCACATGCGTCCAGCGTAAATATGCGCCCACTCTATGCCGGCGTAGGCGAGTTACGTCGGTGGAATGAAGTCTGTTTTTAGGCGTATCTTGGTTTGTGGGTCCGGCCCACAGATACAACGGCGCATATTTGTACTTACGTGGCGTATCTGGAGATACGTCAGCGTAAGTGCTTTGTGAATCCGGGCCATAGTGTCTACATCATGTTTTGATGCTTGTACATTTTGTACTACTTTGTTTTATTTTGGTTTATTGCAATCAATAAGGGGAACTGTACAAAGTACAATCACTACATTTGCTTGGCTCTATCTGTGGATAAATCCTGATAAAAGTACTGGATTGAACAGCATTTAACACCTTTATAAATAACCACCGGTTAGCAAGAAAACAAAATGACTATAATGATACTTGAGGTTTAGCACCAGGCTGAAGCAGTGAACTCCTGTCATAGTCAGTCCACAGCCTTTAGGTTCATTGCACATCTCTAATGCATAGTGATGAGTTCATTTTCTCGAAATATTTTTCATACTGTCACATATGTTTTGGTACTAACTTGGTTCTACTAAAAATACAAGCTGCTCAAATATCTGTTAATGTTTAGATACTGTGGACAATCCGTTTAGCAGACTCTGCTTATACTATTTCCACAAAGGTAAAAGCAGTTTTATGACTTCTGAAGAACATTTAACATGCAATTTATGCCGATATAGAAATCAAACAGTAGAGACTGTGGCCTACTAATGATCTAGCTTATGTCAGGAAAGGTGGGTAAAAAGAGTATGTGCATTTTGTTGAAAGTGCACACATCCTTAAATGATTTCATCATAGGAAAGCTACATTGCATAGTTCACCACAGTACTCCACAATGTTCTTGAATTAATATATATATATTTTTAATACATTTATTTAGAGGAAATACAAAAGAAGACATAGTTGTGGATGCAGCCTCCTCAAAAGTAATGGTCAATAAGGTGTAACTTGTTAAAAAACAGTACAATAAAGTAGAAAAAACACACTGATACTAGTGTCATACAAATGGTACAAGGCACTGACAAATCTGAAATCAACAGAAAGAGAAATAACTGTCTAACTGCAAGGCACATATTAGAGCTATAATACTTATAAGTGGGAGATCCTAGGGCAGTGATGGCAAACCTTTTTCAGCCCGAGTGCCCAAACCAACTTATTTCTTTGAAAGTGCCAACACAGAATTAAACCTGCCAGTGGCTCTGTACAGAGGATGGGACTGATCATCCCTCTGAATGAGCCCTAAGGGACCAAAAACGTACGATTCTGCCAGATTCACTCAGGAAAGCGTTGTGCCCAGAATGCACTGACCTACCTGACCATTACACTCACCTATCCGACACATACATTCACCTACCTGACAGATGCACTCACCTACCTGACCATTACGCTCACCTACTCGACACATACATTCACCTACCTGACACATGCACTCACCTACCTGACACATGCACTCACCTACCTGATAATTGCACTCACCTACCTGACACATGCACTCTCCTACCTGACCATTACACTCATCTACCCAATACATACATTCACCTACCTGACACATGCACTCACCTACCTGACACCTACCTGACACATGCACTAACCTACCTGACCATTGCACTCAACGAATTAATACCTTTATTTTGAATTTTTTTGTAAAATCTGTAACTGTACAGAGCACAATGTCAGCACAATGTGAGGCCGTGTACACACGACCGAGGTTCTCGCTGGAAACCAGCGAGAACCTCGCTGGAAGCTGCATTCCAGCGAGGACCTCGGCCGTGTGTACACTCTTGGCGAGCTTCCCGTCGGGAAGCCCGTCGAGCAGAAATAGAGAGCACGCTCTCTATTTGCTCGACGGCCCGCCTGGAAGAATGGCTGGTTGCCATTCCCGACGGGCGGGTCACCGATTTCGACGGCCGGCAGGGAACCTCGACGGGCGGAACGATGTGTTCTGCCCGTCGAGGTTCTCTGCCGTGTGTACACAGCCTCAGTTGATTTGTATTAGCTTTTTGTAGATCATTACATACCGTTAAACAAGCAATACACTTTAACAGTGAAAGGCTTACTTTAGAGATGTTTACATACAGGGAAATAATGGATCCATATTGATCTTACCTGTCTCCAGTCTCTCCGGCAGCTCATTCACGCCTGCAAGTCTCCTCTGGTCCCAGGTGTGTGTTCTCCAAGTCACGTCCAGCACGTCACCGCTGATTTGTTTGATGGCGCGTGTGGTGTGGATGAGACAGCCTTTATGATTGGATTAGCATGCGCACATCAGCCCCGGGCGCTTATTCCTTGTCACGCCCACTCGCCTACAGAACTGTGGGAAATGTGGTTTGTGGTGTGGACGATTAGATTTTCACTGTGTGCTTTTCTTATTTAATGGCTCTCCTTCCATGGCGTGCCCACAGAGAGTACTCGGCGTGCCGGCAGCGGCACGCGTGCTACGAGTTCGCCATCACTGTCCTAGGGCCTAAGAAGGATACCAGGAGCTCCATGGTTTTCACACAAGGTCAAAGGCTCGAAAAGATTTTTACTGTAAAGTTATAGACTTTTCCACCATAACACCTAAGTGAGACTTTTAAGACTAATTCCCAGTGATTCACACAATGTGTGGTAAAGTGGGAATAACGGATAGCCTGGGTCCACTTGGAGTCAGAGAAGAAACCCTGAAGGTCTGAATCCCTCTGGAGAATTGGCTTTGTTTTGATAAATGTCCCTTTATCTTGTAGATATATATGAGGGATGTTCCTTTCATAGATGATTTGGGGTTTGTGTAAAACTGCCAAATTCTGGAATGTAAACAGTAGGTAGTAAAAATGTCAGTAAAAAATCATAGACTCAGAATAAAGTAGATAAAGTATTACATGGGACATATTCCTGAAATTTGATACTATACCATTGAACTTGACTAATTTTTGCCACCTTTACAAGCCATGATTGCCCACCATTGTCTATTGTGGGGCATATACACATACATGTCCTTATAAAAAGAGAAAACTGTATAGACCTAGATCATTGTATGGTTGGCAATGTTAATGAATTTGTCATGTTTAAAAAAGGAATTTTTATTTTATTTATTTTTTCAGACAGTCCTCCAGCCCAATCATTGAAGTTGCTGTCATATAATTGCACCCTAGAATTTTTTTTTACATAAGATACATTTTCATAGCTTTCAATGAAGATGTTTCTAGGATGGTGCAGAATCCCATAAACATTATATACATTTTGCCTTTATCTTTAGCTCCCTTTATTCTGATCCTGTTAGCCTTTGTCCCTGATTCCGGTACTTGATCCTTTTAGCCTTTCCCCTGACAATGCTCAAAATACACTACCTTCAATCTTTTCTGTAATATTATGGCCTTCTGAATTCTGTTATGTGTTGTGACCTTATTATGTACACATACTGATTTACAATCATACTTTTGAATTACAAAAATTCTAAAAAAATGTATTGAACAAAAAAAGGAACCTTTTTTAAATCATTAAGTCAAAGAAAAAAAGATACCAAACAAACAATATTGTTCATCTAGTTCCAATATATATATATATATATATATATATATATATATATATATATATATATATATATATATATATATTTTAAATCTGATAATTAGATATTCCTAAAAAAAAAAAAAAGGTGGACACCATACTTTACTAGGAAATTCATTATAAATATGTAATATGCAGTAACAATAATATTAGCCAGATAACTCCATATTTTATAAATAACCTTCTAAGCTTCATTATTTGCATTAAATTGTTAGGCAAATCAATAGCCTCCCTAGACATTAATGTTTTATGCCTTCGGCAGCCATGGTAGTCACTTGTCCATCAAGCAGGATAAAACAGTAAAATCTGTAGCTGCTGAAGAACATCTAGGGACATGGAATTACCGATCTATATTCTGTTTTCAAAGAAGCATAACAGTGATTTACAGCCTCACTTCCTAAAAAGCTTGGGGCAGTTGAGATCATTCATGCCCAAGTCCTATTCTAAAACAATAAATTAATGTGATTATCCAATCCTGACAATGCTGTACACACTGTGAAAGAGCACAGAGGAAACAAAGAAAGAATTGCTCCCCAGTGATCAAGTGCTGCGTAAACATGAAATCTAGTTTTGGAACAGTTTATTACACAAAATACACTTCATATTCTGCAGGACTGCCACCACTTTACTGCACTTTTCAGACTCATTTGAATGAAGCTCAGTTATTCTATCTACTTGTTATTCAAATATTTTTTCTTGAAAAGAGATACATAATAATGACACATTTTAAATTTCTTAATGATTCAGGACTGCATCATTTATTTTGTGTGTACTAGCACCTTAACTTAGGCTTAGACTATCTATTTAGGGGAAAATAAACCAAGAAAGACATCTTATATTTGACAGCCAGTACTAAGATTCTCCACATTTGAAGTTATGCAGTCTAATGTATTGGCAGAAAAGATACCAGCAAAATACTATTCTCACCAACCTTAAAAAAAAAAAATTCCAAAAGATTTTTTTGACTTAATATATATATTTTTTTTTTCATATTATTTATTTTTATTTTATATCCAAGGTCTCAAAGAGGAATCAACATAACATAGAGGTTCAATTAACAAATTAACAGTAAACAATAGATATATATCCACCATCTAATGACTAAACAAAATGCCACTGGGGGAGTAAACCCTCAGGAGGACCTCTCCGTGTCTCTCCTTCCTCCTCGCATTCTACTGGTGAGTCAAACGTCATGAACCCTCCGGTCCCACTCTCTGACTTAACGTACATACTTCCTACACCTAATTCCTCTCTGTACCCTTGTCCTTTTGTACCTTCCCTTCCCGTTCCCTACCCAAAAAAAAAAAACCCCAAACAAACAAACCCCTCATTCAAGAGACGGAGGTACTTCCCTCCTTTCCTATTACTCCTTTCTCTATATTCTCTAAAAGGTGGAGAGAAAATTGCGCATACCCAATGTATACAAAAATATAAAAGCTGCGATTCAAAAATGTTATACAACATAAAATAGACTGGGAGAAGGTGAGGAATCGCGCTAGATGTGGGACAATGCCTGATAATACCACAATGTGTTATCAAACAAAACAAACAAAAAGTGATATGGAATACAAAGCCTAAAGGTTTTGATAAAGTCCACAAAATAAAATCAAATAATATATATATAAAAAAGAAGAACCTAATGAGTCAAACGTGAGCAAGAAGAGTTGAAGTCCTCTGTGTTGGTCAGTGGTTCATCTGTGGAGCCAGTGATGCTAGATTTTACAAGCGAGGTGCTGAAAACAATGTCCCATTACAGGTCACGACAGTCTTGCACTTGTAGATTTCAATGTGTAGCAAAAACTCCAAAGAAAAAAAGAAAAAAACATACATAGTGTGATACCATTGAGGATTGTACAAGCTATTCACCCGTGAAAAATTAACTAAATTATAGACACGGGGCAGTGGCAACCCTTCACCGTGGGACACAGTACACACTGACCCTTACCAGATGATATGACCCTTTGAGGTCAAAAACAGCCTTAAGGATGATGTATAAACTTCACTTTAAATCGTCATAATGATGTTTTCCTCAGTGAAAAAAAACAAAGAAGACTTTTCATAGTATAGATTGTATGGAAATAGGTCGTAATCACCCGTGGAGAAAAACAGCACAAACTGTGAGGAAGGGAAGTGCTGGTACCACCACCAAATAAGCACACTGACCCTTACCAGACAATAGGATCCACTCTCTATATTCTCTCCCTCCGCTAGTCCTCCTCACTCTCCTCCTCCAGCATTTTCTTCCCCTCCTCGGAATACATAAATATATTCCATCTTGTCCAGGTTTCCACATACTGTTCTCTTTTATTTTGTGCTGAAAGGACTAGATCTTCCATTGCTCCAATCTCTCGTACTCTATTGAGCCATCTCATAATTGAGGGTGTTCTAGTATCTCTCCACTGTAAGGTTATTCCGCTTTTAGCAGCGTTTATCATGTGGCATAAAACTGATTTTTTATATATCCGCACCGGGATATGTGAGCAATGGAACAGGAAAAAGGCCGGGTCATCTGGTATCTGGAATTCCGTACATTTTTGAGAAATTCTCTGGACTTCTAACCAATATTGTCTTACTTTTGCACATGACCAAAATATATGCAGCATAGTTCCCTGCTCCAGTCCACATCTCCAGCAGAGCTCTGAGTTTTCTGTGGAGAACGTATGCAGCTTTACTGGGGTATAGTACCACTGGGTTAAGAGTTTGTAATTAGATTCCTGTGTTTGCGTACAAACAGAAGAATTCAATGCCAAATGTATAATATTTTTTCCCTATGTTGGTAAAAAGGTCCTTCCCAAGTCTCTTTCCCATCTCCTGATTCCCGGCATCACATAATCCCCCTGAGGGGATATCAGCATTCTGTACATCCTAGAAACCACTCGCGATGTTGGTTCCTCCTCCTCAAAGTATGTCTCAAATTTTGTTAACTGTCTCCGGAAATTGGACGGCTGTCCCAGCGATCTCAGGTAGTGATTTACTTGAAGTGCCTGCCAAAAACTTAATTCAAAGTTTCCCCCTGGTCTCATTAGGTCCTCAATAGATGGCCAAGTTTCTGTTTGCAAAAAATGTGAGGCCTGTACAACACCCTTCCCTTGACTTAATATTTTAAACTGAAAAAGGCAACAACTTGTATTTATAATGTTTTATATATATATATATATATATATATATATATATATATATTCAAAAGTTTTGCATTTAATATTTTAAACTGAATGAGTTGTTTTACAAGGTGAGGGTTTACATATACTTTAAAGGGGGTTGTAAAGATTTGTTTTTTATTTTCTAAATAGGTTCCTTTAACCACTTGTCTACCGAGGACGTCATATGACGTCCTCCACTTTGTGCGGGGTTATCTGAATGATGCCTGCAGCCACCCAGTGGCGCGCGCGGGGAATTACAATGACAGGACATCCAAAGACATCTACCCGGCACTTGAGAGCCACGCTTTTAAATAAAAAAAAAAAGGGAATTAAATGCAAAACTTTTGTGTGTGTGTGTATATATATATATATATATATATATATATATATAAATAATAAAACCATGTTGTTGCCTTTTTATAAGTAATCAAATAACCTCTGTTCTCAGCTATATAAGGAGCTCAGAGAGCTAGGGGAGGAGAAACAGCAGTACACTGGTTTTCCCAGTGGATAGCTGTGCGGGGGGGGGGGGCATGTCAGCAAGTCTAATCATTGGAGGAGAGTAGTCTGAGCTCCCAGCACAGCCAGAAAACTGAGCATGCTGTGCTCTCATGCCTAGTGTGGCCAGGTATACACCAGGTATTTCACACAAAAAAAGAAATACAAAGAGAACTGGATATGTTTTCATACAAGTACCTGGCACAAAAGGCACATATCAATAATATGAAATGTTGAGGTTATATTCTTTAAGAGCACAATAAACATGAGCATGATTTATAGTATGATAAATTATATAGCCGACTATGGTTCACTTGTTAGCACTGCTCCAGTTTTGGAAGTATCTGCTCTTCAGGACACAATTTTCTAGAGTTTGTTTGCATATATATTTTTATGAGGTTACTGTAGGTCCAGTGTCATCCAATACTCGCTAAACATACTGTCCTGTTACTTATACTGGACAAAGAGTTTGTGTAATTTCTTATGTAAATTGGGTAGAAACTTTTTATTATAGGCTAGGTTAAAGTAGAGAATAATTTGAATGGTTATGGAGCACATTTATAAAGCAGCAGTGTGGCCTTTGGCTATACTAGTGCTTAAAGGAAAACAGTAGAACATTTGTAAAGAAACAATGTGCTGTACAAATGTTTTTGCAGATGTGCTTAGACTTCCCTTGCTTCAAGCAAAGCTTCATTCATCTCAATGAATACAGAAAGTGTTGGGTAAGGAGAGCTGAATGTAGTAGACCATCCATTTACTCACCATGGTGAGATGCAGGTTAAGGCCCATTTAACTCCTTTCCCCACAACCTCCTGGGTTCATAGACATGTCCAATGTAGATTTGCAGCTACATGAGAAGTCCTCCTCTGTCAGAACCAATGTGAAAAGCCTGATAGCATTCAGCTACCCAGAAGACCCAGCTCCTGCGAGGCAGACACCCAAATTGCCACTAAAAACTCTAGTTCCAGTGGGGTGACCCCTCTTTTGTCCTTGGGTCTGGGATCCCCCCAGCTGTTTACCTGTGTTACAAGAGCAACCATGGACTATGCTAAGTGGAATTCTGTTGATGAAGATAATTGTGAGTGGCTGTGATCTGAACTGTTTTACTATTAAAGTGATTCTCAGCATGTCCTGGGAATAATCCAATCTTAAAAAATTGATATATATACCTGAATGTGTTTTCTATGTGCTATGAGTGGAATCTGTGTGTAAATCTAAAAACTCCTAATAAAATGTGATTAACGACTTAACCTCCCTGGCGGTATGATTCTGTCTGGAATTACGTACCAAAAGCGGTACAATTATTTGCATGGAAATTTGGCGTTTTATACTGTAGGCCTGCAATTCTTAGGAATAACTTGCTTAAATCTGTCCAAACAAGACATCCCGGGTATGATAAAGTTTAAAAAAACAAAATCATAATTTTTTATATAATAAAAAACTATAAATAATTATAACAAATTATAATGTAATTATAATAAAACATATTCAATAATGTAATCAACTCAAAAACACTGAAATTTGCTCAGTTGCAGAATTGTCGCTGTCATTATTTTTATTTTTTTATGACTAATTTCCCCACAAATCGCTATCGCTCAATTCTGCAAGTGATTATAATTTATTATCGCTGTTTTCTAGCTGATCTAAAACCATTTTTGACATAAAGGGACACTTTTGGTTGCTATGGGCAATCTACAGTTTCCAGGCAGAAAAAACACTTTTTATTTTATAAAAGAACATGTAGGGCACTGGACAGACCACTAGGGACATGGGGGGTGTGTATTTTTTACATACAGTACTGTAATCTATAAGATTACAGTATACTGTATGTAAAGTGTTTGTTTACTTTTTTGAATTTGGCGCCGTTCTCCGCTTCCGTGCGTCCTAACGTCGCAGGAAACGGAGATCGGCGGCACACGGGGACGCTGTGTGAATCGAGCGAGCACCCGCTCGCTCACACAGCGGGGATGCATCGCTGGATCCAGGAAGAAGGTAAGCCAGCGCGCGCTGCAGGCTCTGCATGCCTACCCCGAGCGTGACTCGGGGATACCGTTCTTAGCAGAAAAAACCCACCCCGAGTCACGCTCGGGGATACCGCCAGGGAGGTTAAGACCCGGACCAAAATGCAGGTAAAGGACCTTGGCCCTTTTTGCGATTCGGCACTGCTTCGTTTTAACTGACAATTGCGCGGTCGTGCGACGTGGCTCCCAAACAAAATTGGCATCCTTTTTTCCCCACAAATAGAGCTTTCTTTTGGTGGTATTTGATCACCTCTGCGGTTTTTATTTTTTGCGCTATTAACAAAAATAGAGCGACAATTTAAAAAAAAATGCAATATTTTTTACTTTTTGCTATAATAAATATCCCCCAAAAATATATAAAAAAAACATTTTTTTCCTCAGTTTAGGCCGATACGTATTCTTCTACGTATTTTTGGTAAAAAAAATCGCAATAACCGTTTATCGGTTGGTTTTCGCAAAATTTATAGCGTTTACAAAATAAGGGATAGTTTTATTGCATTTTTATTAATTATTTTTTTTTTACTACTAATAGCGGCGATCAGCGATTTTTTTCGTGACTGCGACAATATGGCGGACACTTCGGACAATTTTGACACATTTTTGGGACAATTGTCATTTTCACAGCAAAAAATGCATTTAAATTGCATTGTTTACTGTGGAAATGACAGTTGCAGTTTGGGAGTTAACCACAGGTGGCGCTGTAGGGGATGTGTGACCTAATGTGTGTGTTTACAACTGTAGGGGGGTGTGGCTGTAGGTATGACGTCATTGATCGCGTCACCCTATTACAGGGATGACGCGATCGATGCTGCGGCCACACAGAAGCACGGGGAAGCCGTGTGTACACGCGGCTCTCCCCGTTCTTCCGCTTCAGGGACGGATCGCCGCACTCCAGTGGCGATCGGGTCCGCGAATCCCGCGATCCCGGTCCTGGAGCTTCGTATATATACGTATATATACGTTGATGTGCCCAGCCGTGCCATTCTGCCGACGTAAATGTGCAGTAGGCGGTCCTTAAGTGGTTAAATAAGAAGTGATTCTCAGCTAGACTCTGCTATAGAGTTTAAGTGAGGGTATACTATGCAGCCAAGCTTGGTTCAATTAGGATAACATCTGACTGTATATGCTCTTTGCCATTCTGACCATTGTGATCCTGTTTTGCATTATTGATTCTAACTTTTCACCAGTTTAGTAAACTACAAGTTACATTTACTCACTGTCTGATCATTTGGCTGATTACATATCCTGTCACAGGAACATCATGGAGAGATGTTTGGACTGGTGCTAGGGAGAACTTTGGCTACTAAGGCAGGCCATACACACTCTGACCCCTCTACATCCCAGATATCCCCCACCACTCTGACCCCTCTACATCCCAGATGCCCCCCCCAGCACTCTGATCCCCCCCCTACACCCCAGTGGCAGTGCCCATGTGTGCCCTCTGATTAAGACAGCCCTGATTATAACATTAACTTAGCATAACCCCTAAGGGGCTGAACTGTGTAAGCTGTGCCCAGAGAAGGCAAGCACAGCTCAAAGGACTAGTCACTAGTATTGCCCGCTGGTTCCCCAGTGGCATACCTAAGGGGGGGTCGGGGTGTTGTAATTTTGGTAGAGGCAGGGCTTTGCTTCCCAAAGTCAGAGCTGATGATAAAAAAGAAGCAGGAGAAACATGGGGAAATAGAGATTCACAGAATGGATGCAGCAGAAGAGAAATGTATACAGTACAGGTCCTCAGGTACACATCCATCTCTCCAGCAGGACAGTAGTGACATCTCCAGATCTTACTCCAAATGTCATGAGATTAGCAGTCAAAGAAAAAAGGACCTAAGATGATCTCATACAACAGATATACAGTTATGAGGCTGTATACACAGGAGTGTCTAAACACACTAATATATCAAGAAACACATTTTAAAAAGCAGGACATTTCAAAATGTTACCTATACCATTGCATTTTTTCACTTTTGGGTTAAGGTCCACTTTACAGTAGGTGCAAAACCCTAAATGAAATTTAGTTATCTAAAGCAATGTCTTATAAACAACTCCCCTTTCTGAAATAAAATGCTTGTTTATAACATTTTTAAATCAGCTGTTGCATTTCACTGCTGCTGATCTCCTACAATCTCTTTGTAGTGAATTATTGACTTCGATCACTACAACAATGGCCGAATGTAATTTCTCACGGCTGGTTCTTTGATGATGACAGCAGTGGGCTATGCCTACTTAATGTGCCTTGGACTGGCCACTTGTAGATTCTATGGAAAGCCTGTATGACAGGGAGATAATGCAGGAGTACAGCTGGGAGGTAGGGATAGACAATTTCACTCTATAACATTAAGTGCCTGAATGAAGACATGCATTGAAGGATCACCAGGTATTAATGTAATGAAAGCTGCAGGATTCAACATATTAAAAATAACCTTTAAAAAGACATTAGCACATTAAAGCTTATATGAGATTTTAATTATTGGATTCATATATATTTTAACTAAGCCCTAACACCTAACTAAGCCCTTGTTCTGTATAAAGTACCTTGAAAAAGTATTCAAACCCCTTGAAATTTTCCACATTTTGTCATGTTATAACCAAAAACGTAAATGTATTTTATTGGGATTTTATGTGATAGACCAACACAAAGTGGCACATAATTGTGAAGTAGAAGGAAAATTATAAATGATTTTCAAAATATTTTACAAATAAATATCGGAAAAGTGTGGCGTTCATTTATATTCAGCCCCTCTGAGTCAATACTTTGTAGAACCACCGTTTGCGGCAATTACAGCTGCAAGTCTTTTTCAGTATGTCTTTGCCAGCTTTGCACATCTAGAGAGTGACATTCTTTTTTGCAAAATAGCTTAAACTCTGTCAGATTGAATGGAACAGCATTTTTTAAGTCCTGCCACAGAGTTTTTATTGAATTTAGGTCTGGACTTTGACTGGGCTATTCTAACACATGGATATTCTTTGACATACAGCCATTGCAGTTCTGGCTGTATGTTTAGGGCTGTAGTCATTCTGGGAAGTAACCTCCACCCCAGTCTTAAGTCTTTCGCAAACTCTAATGCCGTATACACATGGTCGGATGTGAGCTTGTTGTTGGAAAATCCGACCGTGTGTATGCTCCATCGGACATTTGCTGTCGGAATTTCCAAACAAATGTTTGAGAGCTGGTTCTCAAATTTTCCGACAACAAAACTTGTTGTCGGAAATTCTGATCGTGTGTACACAATTCCGACGCACAAAATTTCATGCATGCTTGGAATCAAGCAGAAGAGCCGCACTAGCTATTGAACTTCATTTTTCTCAGCTCGTCGCATGTCTTGTACATCACCGCGTTCTTAACGTTTGGAATTTCCGTCAATATTTGTGTGATCGCGTGTATGCAAGACAAGTTTGAGCCAAAATCTGTCTAAAAAAAATCCATGGTTTTGTTGTCGGAATGTCCGATCGTCTTTACGCGGCATAACAGGTTTTCTTCTAAGATTGTATTAGGCTCCATCCATCTTCCTATCAACTCTGACCAGCTTCCCTGTCCCTGCTGAAGAAAAACATCCTGAGGCCGCGTACACACGACCGAGCTTCTCGGCAGAATCCAGTGAGAAGCTCGCTGGGAGACGTATTCTGCCGAGAAGCTCGATCGTGTGTACACTTTCGTCGAGCAAACCGTCGAGCAAACCGTCGAGCGAGGCGTCGAGCCAAAATAGAGAGCAGGTTCTCTATTTCCTCGACGGGCCATTGGAACTAATGGCTCGACGCCTTTTTCGACAGCCTGGTCGACGAACTCGACGGCCGGCCGAGAACCTAGTCGGGCGGAACGATGGGTTTAGCCCGACGAGGTTCTCGGTCGTGTGTACGCGGCCTCACAACATGATGCTCTCACCACCATGTTTCGTGGTGGGAATGGTGTTATCAGGGTGATGTGCAGTATTAGTTTTCCACCACACATAGTGTTTTGCATTCAGGCCAAAAAGTTAAAATTTGGTCCCATCTGACCAGAGGACCTTCTTCCACACATTTGCTGTGTCCCACACATGGCTTCTCACAAACTGCAAATGGGATTTTTTATGGCTTTCTTTCAACAATGAAAAAAGGAGATAATTCCGCGCCAAAAACTAAAGTAGGGTAATCTTCACCTATGTGAAGATAGTACTATATATCTAAGTGGTGTGCTGCTCCTCAGGTTATATAGTGGGTGACTATAATAAGTAAAAATAGAGAACAATAGAGGGCGCCACTGGGACTAAATGAAAAAACTTCAATCACAATTGATAATGTGAATGACCATATAGCATCAGTGAATATAAACAACAATTACTATAGTAATAGGATGAATAGCAACAAATATTGATTAAAAAATTAGAAAATATTAAACAATGCAGTCAACCTCAGTGCAGTGAAATTGATTCTGGTGTGTTTAAAAATAAAACAAATATGAGTCCAACTGATGTCTCAGAGACAAGATATAAAATATAAAATATACAAAATATAAAATATAAAAATGAGATAATTCAAAAAGATCTTCGTGTTGCAGAGTGTAATCTTGATTGGGCAAAGTCTGTGAACAAATCTGTGACAGAATTGTGGTGTGCTGTTTCTGGGGTGTGAGGGAAACCTTCACCAATGGATAGTTCGTGTTCCAACCAAAGTGCTGGGGAAATACTAAATTCTTACCAGATATTATGACCTCTCTGTTACAAGCAGGTCAGATGAGCGGGACAGGATAAGTGCCTGTACACTTGGGGCATACTGGATCACGCTGAATCACAGTAGTAATAAGTAGCTCATGGGTAATTAGAAAAATAAAAGGAAAAGATCATGGTGCAATACCATTTATTAAAAACAAATAAAATAGCACTTAAACAGCCAAATGGCCTCCTACCCCAGCTGGTGCCTGCCTGGCACTGGGAAAAAGGCGTGTCAAAGCTCCTTTACTCCTATATCTCACCGATGATTCGGGATGGCAGCAGGGTTTGGTAAGCTCAGTATGAGGCTTGTTTATCGTGCGGGGAGCCATTTGTAGGCGGCTCTATCTGGCTCCCCGCACGATAAACATGATAAGCATGATCCAGTATGCCCCAAGTGTACAGGCACTTATCCTGTCCGCTCATCTGACCTGCTTGTAACAGAGGGGTCATAATATCTGGTTTAGTATTTCCCCAGCACTTTGGGTGGAACACGAACTATCCATTGGTGAAGGTTTCCCTCACACCCCAGAACCAGCACACCACAATTCTGTCACAGATTTGTTCACAGACTTTGCCCAATCAAGATTACACTCTGCAACACGAAGATCTTTTTGAATTATCTAATTTTTATATTTTATATTTTGTATATTTTATATTTTCTATCTTGTCTCTGAGACATCAGTTGGACTCATATTTGTTTGATTTTTAAACACACCAGAATCAATTTCACTGCACTGAGGTTGACTGCATTGTTTAATATTTTCTAATGTTTTAATTAATATTTGTGCTATTCATCCTATTACTATAGTAATTGTTGTTTATATTCACTGATGCTATATGGTTACTCACATTATCAATTGTGATTGAAGTTTTTTCATTTAGTCCCAGTGGCGCCCTCTATTGTTCTCTATTTTTCTTTCAACAATGGCTTTCTTCTTGCCATTCTTCCATAAAAACCAGATTTGTGGAGTGCACAACTAATAATTGTCCTGTGGAGAGATTCCCTCACCTGAGCTGTGGATCTCTGCAGCTCCTTCAGTTACCATGGGCCTCTTGGCTGCTTCGCTGATGAATGTTCTCCTTGCCCAGCCTGTCAGTTTAGGTGGACGATCATGTCTTGGTAGGTTTGCAGTTGTGCTATACTCTTTCTATTTTCCGAAGATAAATTAAACAGTGCTCTGTGAGATGTTCAAAGCTTGGGATTTCCTGTCCGCTAAGAACTTTGTATGTTACAACAGGTTTAAATGGTGGTATTCCCAACACTGTATCCTGGCCTAGGCCAACAAGGCCCAGGCCTAGGGCAGCAATTTGCAGGGGGCAGCGCGGAAAGAGTCCCTGTCCACTTGTACTACACCCTTTTAGTGTGCTTCTAATTTTGACTGTTCTATCATCCTGGACCACAAACCTTCCTCACTGTGCTATATGTTTCCTGCTTCACCATTGGCATTGTTATATCTTCTTAGTCCTCTCCATAAAATTATCAGAAATTATCAGAAACTATAGGCAACACTTTTTATTTCATTTTAGATAGAGTAAGGGAGGGTTATAGCCCCTGTCAGTTTATTTTTTACCATCCCTGTCCAATTGCAGAGATTTCCCTTTACTTCCTGCCCCATAGCCAAACAGGAAGTGAGAGGAAATCTATGCAAATTAATGGACTCCATTGCCCCCCTCAGGCACTCAGAACTAGTGTCCCCACACAAAATTTTCAGGGCGGATCTTAAACCGTACGGGGTGTGGCCTTGACAGGAAGGGGTGGGTCATATTTAAATTAGGGGGTGCACAAGTTTAGTCAGGCCTAGGGCAGCACAAAACCTAAATACACTACTGGGTATTCCCCACGTTTAATTCTGGCCAGTGAGTTAGTTGCATGCCACGTGACACCTGTAGATTTTTTAATAAATGCATTACTTGCCATATTAGTTGTCTAATGTGTTGAAACCAGGCATAAGTAATGATCAACCAAATATATGTAATTAAACAGAATAAACAAGGCAGGAGTTTGGTTTGTTTCTAGGATGACTTGAAGTAGACATACAAATACTTTGGAAGGCATAATCTAATTGTATGCAGGGTTTATTTAACAGATGGCACAGCACCTCTGGGCAGATAATCCTCGCAATGCATAATTTACAGCTCTATTCTCACAGAAGCTCTCCCCTGACACCCTGGATATAAAGCCCAGTTGTAGACAACCCATTTAACCCTGCGCTCTTATTACTTTAGAACATATACATTTGCTTATAATTTGGAATATTGATCCTAAATAGTATACATCATTTCATTCATATAAATTCTATTAGGGTCTTTTGATAATACATTAAGAGAATTATACCTCTCATCCTATCCGTATCATATAGATCCACCCACCAATAACAGGTGTCTGTATGCTTTGCTTGTTTTCTAATGACCTGGCATAAATAGCAGAACCAGTATTCTTACACATAGACCTTCTAAATTAGCTTGTAATATGAACCAGGTATCAGTTTCCAGTATAAGCAATATTGGCAGCAGCCTAAAGAAGCATCACTTTCTGGGACATGAATAAAAATAAAATCAGTTTCAGCCTAGGTTCACATTGGAGCGATTTGCCATGTGATTTGAGAGATCAAATCGCATGTGAAGTTGCAGCCTATTGACGGCAATGGCACTGTTCCAATCGGTGCGACACCGATTTTGCAGCGTGGCACCGATTTTCAAAAGTAGTTCCTGCACTACTTTTGCCGATTTCAGGTGCAATTTCAATAGACATCTGTGTATGAAGCCACACAAATGTCTATCAAGTAGCGCCTGAAATCGCGCTGACCTTGCTACTTTGAAATCGCGCTACTTCAACTAAAGTAGCACGATTTCAAAGTAGCATCAATGTGAACCAGGGCTAAAGGTGAGTGCATTCAGAATCCACATAAAAACATTGGGGACAGCCTTATAGGGCTGAATAAGCCACACATGGAATGTGACTTGCCCTCCTCATTAATGATGGGGGCAGAACTTTCATATGCTTGTATCTGAGGAAAACTAAAGAGGAACTAATTTCACCACCAGCAATAGATTTATGCACTTTGGCAGCAGCAAAAACAAAACGAATGCCCCGTACACACGATCGTTTTTTCGGAATAAACTCAGACGGGTTTTTTTCTCAATGGAATTTTGCTCAAGCTGTCTTGCATACACTAAATTCCGACCGTCCAAAACACGGTGACGTAAAACATTATGACGAGCCTAGAAAAATGAAGTTCAATGCTTCCGAGCAAGCGTCAACTTGTTTCCAAGCATGCATGTTTTTTTCTCCATTGGAGTTCCATACAGACGAACGGAATTTCCGATAGTTCCCTTTCTAATTCCGTCGGAATTTCCACCGGGAAAAGTTTGATGGGGCATACACGCGGTTGGAATATCCGATGAAAAAATTCTGTCTGACTTTTCATCAGCTGCTCCTGGCCCCTCCTCTTCATTGAGTGCCCCCACTTAGAGCCACTTCCATGGGACCACTCGTGCAGGCGTGCTCCCGAGTCGCTCCTGAGTCCTGCTACTGAATCCATTGACACAGACAGCAGAACACGGCCCCGCCCCTGGCTCCCATGTCACTGGATTTGATTGACAGCAGCAGAAGCCAATAGCTCCTTCTGCTATTAATCTATCCAACGAGGACCCAAGGCAGCGTCTGGAACTGCTGTGCTCGTCCCGTCGCTGGAACGACCGGGTTCAGGTAAGAAAAAGGGGTCTCTGGGGGGCAGCTGCAGCACAGAAGGTTTTTCAGTACAATAAGGTGAAAAACCACATGGGTTTACAACTCCTTTAAGAGTTCTCTTCACTGAAACTAAGGGGCCAAGCTTAACCCCTGAAAAACAACCCCACACCATAATCCCTCTTTCACCAAATTATTTGGACCAGTGCACAAAGCAAGGTCCATAAAGACACGGATGAGCGAGTTTGGGGTGGAGGAACTTGACTGGCCTGACCTCAACCCAATAGAATACCTTTGCAATTAATTAAAGCGGAGAATGCGAGGCAGGCCTTCTCGTCCACATCCGTGCCTGACCTCACAAATGCGCTTTTGGAAGAATAATAAAACATTCCCATAGAAACACTCCTAAATCTTGTGGAGAGCCTTGCCAGAAGAGTTTAAGCTGTTATAGCTGCAAAGGGTGGGCCAACTTAACATTGAACCCTACGAACTAAGACTGGGATGCCATTGAATTTCATGTGCGTGTAAAGGCAATCATCCCAATACCTTTGGTAATGATGGTTTTCCCCTCATTAGGCTTGCCCCACTAAAACATACATAAGTAAACATAGAGTAAATGTGCTTTAAAAGAAACCCTCTGTAGCTGCAGGCACTTGGGGAGAATTTATCCTAAAAGCTTGCAACAAAAGGACTGAAGTTGTTTTCTCAGCAGCTTAGCTTCTCCCCCCCCCCCAATAGCACTTGCTTAGGGATAAGTCAAACACCCCCCTGTTCGGTTCGCACCAGAACCTTCGAACGGGCCGAACGTTTGCGCGAACATTTACAACCCCATTGAAGTCTATGGGACTCGAACGTTCGAATTCAAAAGTGCTCATTTTAAAGCCTAATATGCAAGTTATTGTCGTAAAACATATTTGAGAACCTGGGTCTTGCCCCAGGGAACATGTATCAATGAAAAAAAAAGTTTTAAAAACTGTCGTTTTTTTCAGTACTCCTAAAAAAAACGACCGTTTTTAAAACTTTTTTTCCATTGATACATGTTCCCTCGGGCAAGACCAGGGTTCTCAAAGACGTTTTCACAGGCATACTATAGACACCCAGCAGGTACAATATTTAAAGGAATTTTTCCTTTATTTTTTTTATTTAGGCATCATTAAAATCACTGCTCCTCAGGAGCAGTGATTTTAATGATGCTTAAATAATAAAAAAAAAAATGGCGCGTCCCTGGTTGGAGGAGCGGTGTGTAAAGGAAACTTGTAACATAACTCACCCGCTCCTCAAGGTAGACACAGGGCTCCCAGTTCACAGGAGTTGCTCCGAACAGGACGCCTCTTCTTCTTCTTGGAGCCCCAAAGTCCCCCAAAGCCCTGTTGTTCAGGGAATCGCGGCTCAAAAAGATAATCGGGTAAATCGCCACCATCCGTCTGCGAACCACCGGATTGAAATTCGGTATCGGTGGAATCCTCCGCTCCAGCTGGGAGGTAGTTGAGAGCCGTGGCTGGGGAGACTTCCACGTCAGGTCGGCGGGACTTCCTGACCTCGTCCCAATTAATTGACTGGGGAAGCCTTTCTTCGGTGATCACACACCTAACAGGGGCCGCCACAGTGGAAATGGCCCCAGAGGTGGCTGGGTGACCAACATTCGGCCTCCATGGTCACTCCGTCCCTTTTCATCAGGCGAGCTTACCCATATCACACGAGCAGGTGAGGCAGCCGATACAGGAGCCCTGACGATCGGGACGTCGACGCCCAATATTTCCTTCGGAAAGTGAGGCTTCAGTAATGCAATGTCCGCCTCCAGAGCAACCTTCTCCGAATAGCGGTCTACAAGGTAATTCTTCGGAGGACCGACGGACGGTGCAACAGTGAACAGGTGGGCTCGACATTTCTGGTATCGGGCGAATGGCAAAAGATGGATGGCCAGTTCCTGGCATTTAGGGCAGGCCAGGCCAAGCATCTCTGTCCCTTCTGCAGACAGCAGCACAAACTGCCCTTCTGTGGACAATCGAATGCCCGTATCCATCACAGACGCTCCTGTGGGGGCAGGCACAGAGGGTACTCCAGATGCAATCATGGGACGCCTCAAAGCAGGTAAGTTCTTTAGAGCTCCGGACATCTTCAACAGTGGTCCGTCTCCCGCAAAAGAAATGGTGGTTCTGCCTTCTGGCGCGCAGATGGGCGTAACTTTGCTTGTTTGGTGCAAAAACCCCAATGCACGTCTCACGCAGGGGAGGGCGACTCCTCCCACTTGAAGGAACTTGTCTGGACACGTTGCAGGTGCATGCTGTACTGCACGTACGCCCCAGCTCAGTGATGAGAGGTTAACTCCCTCTCCGCCGGACAGTTCAATACACAACACTGGACTCTCTCCGCTCTTTAGTAAATAGTCATTCGCTTCTGGTTGCAAGGGGTAACAGCCAAATTCCAGACTACGAGCCCCCACGTGTAGCGCTACCCCCGAAGGAGCCGCTGATTGATGGTTGGGATCTGCAAATTAAGTTACCCTATCGTTGTCTAGGGGTGTGATGCAGGAACAAAGTAGTAAACGGAGGACCAGACAGTCAATAAAGGTTTTTCCAATTCTTTATTTCCAGGCCAACACAGCCAACATCAACTTCAGTTAGGAAGGAAAGACAGGTTGATGAAAGGAGAGAAGAACTTGCGGTGACAGGCCTAGATATGAACGAGCAAGCCTGCCCTTAGCAATACCAATTTGTAAACTCGTCGCCACTCCTGCCTGAGTGGGTGAAGTGCCCACGGACAGGTTTTCTTTCACTAACCTGGCAGCCAAGGTGTCACTTTAGATGTCTGGGAGGAACAGGTCTTTCACACAGACCTGGCTCTAGAGCCTCTGCCACAGGCCAATTACTTTAGATGAGATAGGTGAATGAACAGAGCGAATCCTCCCAGTAAATTCTAGTACAGGTCACCGGGAGACAGTAAAGCGTACCTGTCAGCATCCCGGTCACCAGATCCCCGATTGGTTCATTCGGGCCCTGTGGATAACCTGCCTCCGGGTTCCCCCCGAGCCAATTCCCCAATCAATAGGACTGGGAACCCAGCAAGTCACTGGGGTCCCCTTTCGCCTCCGGTTGAGGCTCGGTGAAGCCTGTAAGCTTGGCCAGGTGGGCCACGCCGGCGGAGTCCATGGATGCGCGCACCCTGAAGGTGGATGCTGCACCTGGAACTGGGACCCCGCGAAGATTTAGAACACATGACCCCTCTCACAGATATACCCCTCCCCAGCATGCCCTGCGAGGGAAGAACTCCTCCAATTGGCTGCTGTGGAAGACTTGGTCTGCCAGAAACCCCTCTGGCTCCAACTGCTGACCAGAGATGATACCACATCCCTAGAACGCAGACTGACCCAGTGGACCTTTCTGGAATGACAGAGGTCATCATTTAGGTAAATAATGGCTGAGAGCAACGTAACTCTCCCAGTCCAACTAACTTTAGCGTAGTGCCCATGCTGAAAGCAAGGGGGCGCTACACAACCAATAACTACTCCGCCCTTCTTGCACTGTATGTTAATGAGAACAGACCTGGGACAGACATACTTCTAATAAAATATATATATTTTTTTTATGCTGTGTGAATGGGAACACATACCAAACACATAGACGGAATTTCCCTAGTTTGACTTTAAACGTGGAAATATGTTTTAAACTGCCAGAAACTTTAAAGATGAGTGCCTGAAGCTACATAAGATTTATATAAAGTTCATTTACTGCTCGTTAAAAATGTGTACTTATCTAAATGTCATTGCCCAGTTGCAGTTATACTTTAACCTTCAAATTAGGAAAATAGAAAACAATGATTTTTGCCTTTGGTGAACTGATGATCAAATGCATTGACTGGACTTAACTTACTGGTAATCTCACATCCTATTTTGTGTTTACACCTGGCTGATCATATATCCATACTGTATATTATGGTAAATTGTTATTTTATAAACACCTTCATACAAAAGGCATTATTTCACATATAACACATATTTGACAAATGATCACATATTTGAAATTACACTTGTTCAACTGGACCTGAGCTTTCGAAAATGTGCCCAGACAAAAAAACAGAGAGCAAAGGACCAGCCATAATTATTATCTATAGACTCCATTCACCTGATTTTTTTCTTGTTACTATCTTACCATGATGTGCATTGCATCTCCGTATGAAGATGGTCATCTTGGTAAATTCTTCATGCCCTTCAGTCTGGATTTCGTCCTCAACATTCCAAAGAAACTGCTCTCCTAAAACTAACAAACAATATACTAATGGTTAAAACTAAAGGACACTATTCTGTACTCCTACTCCTGGACCTCTCTATTGCCTTCGATACAGTTGACCACCTCCTCTTCAAAAAAAAATTCCACACCTTTGGTCTCAGTGACTGTACTCTTTGCTGGCTGGTTTTCTACCTACTTATCCAACCGTACCTTTAACGTTACTTACAACTCTACTTCCTCCTCTCCTCTTCCTTACTCTGTTGGGGTCCCCCAAGGTTCTGTTCTTGGACCTCTCCTATTTTCAATCTACACCTCCTTCCAGGGTCAGCTGATAGCCTCCTACGGCTTCCAATACCACCTCTACGCTGACAACACTCAAATCTATTTCTCTGCCCCTCAACCCACTCCTTCATTCTCCTCACGTATAACTAATTTACTATCAGATTTATCAGTTTGGATGTCACACAACTTTCTCAAACTTAATCTATCTAAAACTGAACTTATCATTTTTCCTCCCCCACGTGCCTCTTCCCCTCATCTCTCTATCAAAATTGATGGCACGCACAACTATTAGCCCATCCCCACATGCCAAGGTGCTAGGAGTAGTCCTGGACTCTGAACAATCCTTTAAGCCTCACGTCCAATCACTGTCCAAATCTTGCTGCCTCAACCTCTGCAACATCTCCAAAATACGCCCCTTTCTAACCAATGACACAACAAAACCTTTAATTCACTCCCTGGTCATCTTTCACCTCGATTATTGCAACTCCCTCCCCATTGGCTTACCTCTGCATACTCTATCCCCACTTCAGTCCACCATGAATGCTGCTGCCAGACTTATCCACCTAACCAACCGCTCTGTCTCTGCTACTCCTCTCAGTCAATCCCTGCACTGGCTTTCACTCACCCAACAAATTAATTTCAAAATACTAACAACTATCTACAAAGCCATCCACAACTCTGCCCCCAGCTACATCACTAACCTAGTCTCTAAATACCAAACTAATTGTTCTCTTCGTTATTCTCAAGACCTCCTACTCTCTAGCTCTCCCATCACCTGCTCCCATGCTTGTCTCCAGGACTGTTCCAGTGCCTATTTAAGCCTATGGAATGCCTTACCACAATCTGTCCGTCTATCTCCTTCTCTATTAGCTTTTAGAGGATCCCTGAAAACCCTCCTCTTCAGAGAAGCCTATCCTACCCACACCTAACAACTGTATTTTCATTTTGTCCATCTGGTCACCCCCCACAGCTACTACCCTTTGTTCCACTTGACCCTCCCTTCTAGACTGTAAGCGTTAACGAGCAATGCCCTCTGATCCCTTCTGTATTAAATTGTATTGTGACTGTACTGTCTTCCCTGATTTTGTAAAGCGCTGCTCAAACTGTTGCCGCTATATAAATCCTGTATAATAATAATAATAATAATAAAGGGAGAATTTTGTTTATCCCATGTAAGAACTACCCCATTGATGACTGGTTGGAGAAAATTTAAGACACAGCCATTGACATTCCTTCTTTCACACAAACGAGATCGAGAACAAAGTCTTCCCCACCAGGATATCGTATTCTGACAGCAGCACCTATCATTGATCAGCATAATTTATATACAATTTTCCAACATGTCCCTTCAACAGAAGTTGACTTCTGTCAATTTTCTAGCAGAAGTCTCGTAAACAATTTATTTCTGTCAAGCTGGGGAGCCCACACACTAACTGAAATTCAGCTGGTTCCTGATAGACTAAAGACATTTTGATCAGTGTATGGCCAACTTTACACCACTTTATGTAAGATAATGGAGCTCTGCCACCTGTCGCAAATGTCTGCTGTGTCCAAAACAGAATTAAGCCAGCCAGAGGCGTAGCTTGAAGCTTGTGGGCCCCAATGCCAAAGTTGACCTGGGATCCCCCACTTCCACCGCCACTTCCATCACACCCCAAGATACGCCCATCGCATGCCAAGATACTCCAAGTGGATAAAAAGTTAATTCATATCTTTATTTACATATATTTATATACAATAAAATCAATATTAGCGGAAACAAAATTCTTGCTTAATCTAAAAGATAAAACTGCTTGGAGGTAATAAATAAAGCTCTGTATGTGAATAAGGTCTAAGAAGGATTATTCACAAGGGCTCTGTAGCCTGTACAGTGCTAACCAGTTTTTTTTATGTGCATAGATCTGTGTGCAGGCAATGTGGATGCAGCAATTGTATGAACACAGCCGAGGATTCTAATTTGACAGGCATGAGGATGCATATATACAGCCCCAAACACAGACAGTGGGCATTTGGTGCCACTCATCCTCACCAGCACACAGCCGCTGCATCCCCACAGAGTAAGAGGTGGCTCCAGCCACACAAAGTATAAATTAGCCCTTAATTTTTTATTTTTATTTTGCACTTTTGATTATTATTTTTTTTACTAGTATTATTATAATAAAAAATAAATAAAAAAATAAGAATGCTTTTGGTGGGGAAGGGGGGCTTCATTGCAATATCAGGGGTCTAAACAAACCCCTGAAGTCTTACTTTTGAAACAAAGAAAAGGACTGAGGAAACACATTCCCCAGTTCCTTTCTGCAGCACAGAATGAATGAGCAGGGAGAGCTCTGCACAGCCTGTGTTCACTTTGAAAAGGAAGGGCTGGGTAAATATGTCATCTTCCCCCATTCTCCATTAGACATGTGCAGACTGAAATATTTTGTTTTGGAATTTCGTTTTCGTCCGGAAAATAAATTTATTTTGTTACTCCCTAAAATCGTTTTGATTTTTTTCATTTTCACCTGGAAAGTTTTCATCCGAAAACGACGATTTTTGATGCTTTGACGAATTTTCGTCGTTCAATTCGACAAAGCATCGAAAATCTTCGTTCTGAATACAATGAATAGGTAGAAATTGAACGACGAAAATTCGACGATTTTCGATGCTTTGTCGAATTGAACAACGAAAATTCGACAAAGCATCGAAAATCATTGAATCTGAACAAAAACGAAAATAAAGCATTTTTTATGTCGGATCTTTCGGTTTTCGTTTCTTGCACTTTCGTTTTCGTTTGGTAAAACGATAACGAAAATACCCGATTTTCGGACGAAAATGCATTAGAACGACAACGAATGCACATGTCTATTCTCCATCCTGAAACGTGGACAGCCTACAGCTGCTGACGGGAGAGAAGGGAAGCCAGCAGCATTGTGGGGAGGGGGCAGGGAACCTGATAGAGGACAGGATAGGATGATCTGTGCAAGTGGGGGGGGGGCAATTAGAGGAACTGCTCCCCTGTATGGCTCCCTGTGCAGCAACTGAAAGTAGCTGATGGGAGAGGAGGAGAAGCTGACTTTCAGCTGCTGCAGACTGAGCCGTATAGGGGAGTGGATATTATAATTGCCCCTAAAAAAAATTTTTATGTGACAGGGAGGCCACACGGGCCTCCTGGAGTATGAATGGGGTCATCATTGCGACCCCAGAAGCCCCGCCAATAGAGCCAGACATTTTGGCTACAGCGGAAATTTCGACCATCAAGAACACGGTAACGTACGACGAGCCGAGATCAATGAAGTTCAACAGGCAGTTTGGCTCTTCTGCTTGATTCTGAGCCTGTTTTTTTGCCCGCTGGCATTGCCTAAAGACGAGTGGATTTTCTGATAGGATCTTTTACCATCGGACAAATAGGGAACCTGCTCTCAATCTTTTATTGGTGGAAATTCTGACAACAAAAGTCCAATGGAGCATACACACGGTCGGAATTTCTCACCAAAAGCTCACATCTGACTTTTCTTGACGGAATTTACGATTGTGTGTACGCGGCATTACTCTCATGAGAATAAGTTGTTCTTCAAAGGAGAGAGCTGCTGAGCTACTGATGAGTATGTGAGGAAACTGGGATATAGACACACTGGATAGATGCCTTCTATTTAGCATGACTATTTAGGAAAGTGATGTGGAGTTTTCTTTTAAAACAGCAAAACATTTGAAAGAGAGGCCATACGTTTTTGAAACTTGATTAATCATCCTTCTGGAGGTGCATGGATTTCCTGGGCCAGGAAAGAATACTTTACTATATAGCCTAATGTCTCTTAATACAGCATGTGTGCATATGCATGAGATGTCCTCCCTGGACAGTAGGGATGAGCCGAACACCCCCGCGTTCGGTTCGCACCAGAACCGTCGAACAGTCCGATCGTTCGCACAAATATTTAGAACCCCATTGAAGTCTATGGGACTCGAACCTTCGAATTCAAAAACTATAATTTTAACCACTTGTCATCTGCCCACCGTCAAATGACGGCGGGCAGACGACTCCATTATCCTGACATCACGTCATATGACGTGATGTCCCTTTAAAGCCGTGGGCGGGCGCGCGCGCGCGTCGCCGGCGGCGCGCGCGCACCCGCCGCTCTGCGGGGATCCCGTGCGAGTGCCCGGCGGCAACGATCGCCGCCGGGCACCCGCGATTGCTCAGTAACTGAGCGGGGACGTGGAGCTCTGTATGTAAACACAGAGCTGCACGTCCCTGTCAGGGAGAGAGGAGATCGATTGTGTCCCTTGTACATAGGGACACAATCGGTCACCTCCCCCAGTCACCCCCCCCTCCCCTCACAGTTAGAACACTCATAGGACACACATTTAACCCCTTCCCCGCCCCCTGGTGGTTAACCCCTTCACTGCCAGTCACATTTATACAGTAATCAATGCATATTTATAGCATTGTTCACTGTATAAATGTAAATGGTCCCAAAAATGTCAGAAAAGTGTCCGAAATGTCCGCCATAACGTCGCAGTCCCAATAAAAATATCGCAGATCGCCGCCATTAATAGTAAAAAAAAAAAAAGAAAATCCCCTATTTTGTAAACGCTATAAATTTTGCGCAAACCAATCGATAAACGCTTATTGCATTTTTTTTTTTACCAAAAATATGTAGAAGAATACGTATCGGCCTAAACTGAGGGAAAAAATATTTTTTTTATATATTTTTGGGGTTATTTATTATAGCAAAAAGGAAAAAATATTGCATTTTTTAAAAAAATTGACGCTCTATTTTTGTTTATAGCGCAAAAAATAAAAACCGCAGAGGTGATCAAATACCACCAAAAGAAAGCTCTATTTGTGGGAAAAAAAGGACGCCAATTTTGTTTGGGAGCCACGTCGCACGACCGCGCAATTGTCAGTTAAAGCGACGCAGTCCCGGAAGCTTATATTTTGTCTGGGCAGGAAGGGGGTGTAGGTGCACAGTAGGTAAGTGGTTAAAGACCAATATTCAAGTTATTGTCGGAAAACGTCTTTCAGAACCCGGGTCTTGCCCCAGGGAACATGTATCAATGGAAAAAAGTCTTAAAAACTGTTGTTTTTTCAGGAGCAGGACTCCTGAAAAAACGACCGTTTTCAAAACTTTTTTTTCCATTGATAGTAGTATCAATGGAAAAAAAGTTTTAAAAACGGTCGTTTCGTTTCACTCGAATTTGCCGCGAACGATTGTTTTTGTTCGAATTTCGACGAACGATCGAACGGACGATGTTCGAGTCGAACATACGTTTGGTTTGAACGCGAAGCTCATCCCTACTGGACAGTAAAAATGTTTGTGCTTGAGGACTGCAGGTGACATGGGAGATGCAACAGTGGGTAATACATACCAATGCTTTAAAGCAGCAGTAGCTGTTTCCATTTTAATAAAACAATTTCACCCCTGTAGATATTTTTGTTGGTTAACTTTAAGTATTAAGTTTTGTTTATTTTTCAGTTTTTGCAATTTTACGTCTATTACACGCTATGCCACAATACAAAAAATGGGATTGCACATGAAAGGGCTGCATGAAAGCTAATCTCAAACAGAGATCTGTTTTTATTATTGCTCCACTAGAGCTCTTTCTGTAGAATCTACACTCTACTTTCTTACTTTTTCTTTCAAGACTAAGAAACAATAAAAGCACAAACATATTATGCCAAACAAAATAAATAAAATATCAGTCTAGGGCACAGAATCCCTGGGAGAAGATTTCCCTACATGAATGATAAGAAATAGACACAAGTACAATAATTTTAATACAATATATTCAAAAAATAATAAATATACCAAACATAATGAGCCTAACAAACAGTTGCATTTGTCCAATGAGTGCATTTTCAGTCATACAGAGGGCAAAGTATACCAACTACAGTATATATAATTAAAGGAAGGTACTGTAGGTATTGTTACTTTACAACAGGATAATCTAAATAATACATTTTTGTTCCTCTGTTCAGGGTTTGGTATGTGCAAAAGGTATCAAGGTTCTAAAGAGGTATCTTACTGCCCCTTTTTATCTTACCATTTTAATTTTCTATGATAGCTTAAGGCATAAACTAAATTAGATTATCATTGCATTACATGCAGAATCCTACACAATGCTGTTGCCACAAGAATCTGTATTAATAAATTATAGCCTAATAAAAGTGTCACAATGACAAAATTAAATCAACCAATCAGTGCCACTGTCATTTTAATCAATTTAGCTTTATTAGTCACCCAACTAATAAATACAGTATATATATCTAAAAGGTTTCAACACGTAATTGAATACAGCAATGGTATATTGAAATGCTTGCCTCACCCTGTCCAAACCACAGTAGTGTCACAGCATGCCAAACTTTCTAAATGTAGTACTGTCAGTATGTATCACAATGTCAGCACTGTTGTTACATGTCAGTATCTTGAAACTCGAAAGACATCACTTTTTGCCATATCACAACTCCAGTATACCAGAACATATGTTTTCTCCTGATCTTAGAATGCTAGATTATAGATATGTCACCCCCCTACATGCATATCATATTAGCCTATTCTTCAAAGGTAGCAGATAATGGGATTGCAGGTGCCATTTCATGTGGCCCTCGTACCTCTCCAGCAGCTGCAGGAGAGCTCCAGCCCTCCTCTGGTCCTCCTTCAGACCCTTACTTTCTGCTTTTAAGTATTGCATCCAGCTTCTTCCCAGCAGCAGCATAAGGAAAGGGGGTGCACTGTGATGTAAGGGAGAGTGGGGGACTCAACTTCTGATGGTGGGGTGGATCTTGACATCTAATATAAGAGGAGGGGATGAGCTAGACATCTAATCTTACAGATACAACTGGCCCTTTTGAGGGCAATCATAATGCTGATGTGGCCCACAATGTAGCTGGCCAGCTAGAACCTGTCCTAGGTAGCTAATATAACCTACATGTATATACATCTAAACCTGCTAAGAACCTAATGTAGTGCACATGTTTATATGTGAGAGACGAAGGCAGAGTTATTCACTGTGATTTTATGCTTGGATGTTGTATAACAGTTGTATGTTGTGTTCACAGAAGCAAAAGAAAAAATATGCCTTTTAGGCCGCGTACACACGATCAAATCTATCTGCTGGAAACGGTCGGCCCGACCGTCCCAGCTGACAGATTCAATCGTGTGTACGGGCGAGCCGACGGATTTGGCCAGCTGACAGATTTGAAAGCATGCTTTCAAATCTGTCGGCTGGGAACCCATCCGGCCGACATGTCTGCTGGTTAGTACGCTAACCAGCAGACATGTCTTCTCGCACACGCGTCGAATGGTTTCGACGCATGCGCGGAAGTGTTTTACTTCCTGGTGCGGTGACGTGGCGGTGTCAACGTCAACGCCACGTCAGCGCGCCGTCTGCCGGCAGGGATTTTGGTTTAATCGTGTGTACACGAATAAACCAATACGTCCCCAGCAGACAGATTTGTTCAAATCGGTCTGTCTGACCGATTTGAACAAATCTGTCTGCTCGTGTGTATGGAGCCTAAGAGTCATTTGTTTGTATGGCAGCAGTAGGTAAGCAATTCACAATAAAATTGTGACTCAGCTTTTGTGACTCATCAGAAGCCTCGGCCCAATCACAGCCAATCTCACATTGAGCAGAGTTTTGACCAATCACAGCCAGCTTTGCATTCTATGCTGTCAGGATGTTTCCAGCACATGGTCTGCAAATTATTTTCCACATGCAGACAGCAGAGCAGAGCAGAGCAGACATACAGATCAGTTTTATGGAAGCAACAGGGCAAATTAGTTCCACCACTCATCACTCATCATACCTTCATACCTTCAAACCGAACCATACCATATCATACCTTCAAACAAACCAAACCCAACTAAGCTAACCCTGCAAAAGCAACCCTGCAAACCAAGTTGCAAACCACAGTTATACCTTTCAGAGAAATTAGAGAATGCTTTGATAACTTACAGAGAGAGAGAATAAATACTGAAGAAAGAAATATATCCACCATCTTATGTTAAATGACAAGATTGAATATTTAAACCACCATTTTCTGTTATACTTATTCATCACGTGTTTTTGTACATGGACTGTCTGCTGCAAAGCAGCAGTATCTTATATGAAGAAAAGTGAAGTTAATAAAGAAGTTATTTTAAGCATTTGGTGTGCTCTTTAAACCTACTGCTTCCATAGAACGACAATAGTGGAATTTCAGAGTAATAGACAGTCTTGTTGGATTGAAAAGTCAGAGATATCACAATTCTTCTAATGCCACAGCGCATGAGGCACTTCATAGTGCTGCGCCTGCCACACACAATGAAAATTAGTTTGTCACCCCTGATTTAGAGGGTAGTGTGAGTCATAACAATTATCCATTCTGGGGTAGGTTGTGCATAAGTTTGTTGCTTTTAGCTCCTCTTATTGTGTTACTCGTGGATGCTTCTTATTTCAGGGAATGGAGAAAGCTACATGTGCCCATGAGTTATGAAGTAAGTACATGGATCACATACTGTATGCTTGTATATCATCATGTGCATTACAAGTGGTACAGAATGTCACACAATCAATGTATACCTTATCTCCATGGTTTACTATGAAAGGCATCTCCATATTCTTGGCCTAACTTATGATAAGGTCCAATTTTGGACAGTTGCCTGTGCTTTTTTTTGTTTCCATGCTAAACATTCTCAAAAACGGGCAAGAGGAAGAGAGAGAGAGTGCATAGACCAATTTAGGCTACAGGTCTGTTGATTCCATATTTCAAAGAGTCCCTAATTACAGTACAACTTCTGGGGTTATAATATAATATTATAATATACATTCCAGTTGCTATGTTTGACACCATTATCTGTTATTGGAGTGGCAAAATATTAACCATCACATCAAGAAAGGTATATTGGCTTCTTTGAAAACATAAACAGGGGAGAAAAGGCACCAAGGAGCCTTATAGAGTAGTAAATAAGTTTATTAAAATATTAAAAACCAATAATATGTGAATTAAAGGGGGGTTAATTGGGACTTTGAACAAAACGTATAAAAACATATGCCTCTGTCTCTATATCCATATGTAAAGAGAGGGGTTTGGGACTTTAAATGAGGCACTTGGGGCACAACTAAATATTAGTCATGCTTTGTGCTAGCAGTTCACCCAGCTGTGTTAGAACACTGAATAGCCTCTCAGCCAATCAGGTGCTCGGGTCTGTTACCCGTCACCTGATTAAAGAAATTGCCAACATGGAGGAACATGGGGGACACCACTCGTGGGCAGGAGGCACAGTGGGAGCATTCAATGGGCATTTCATAGCACAGTGATAGCATTTGATGGGCACAGTGGCAGTGTTTGATGGCACAGTGGCTTCCTTTTATGGGCCCTACCACAAAAGATTAGAAAATACTTGTCTGTCTAGTGAAAAACAAGTGTAAAAATATTGTTCTGATAATGAGAGAGGGGAAATTCTATTTAGTGATTCCTGTTGGTGGTATTTTGTGTCATTATTCCATGAACCAGAAAAAAAAAAAAAAAAACTTTTTGCCGATAACAAGATTTATATGGATGTTTCACTTATGCTGAGAGAATAAATTAGGTTAATCCAGTCAGTGACTTGGAACTAACATGAAATAGGGAACTGAGCAGTATTGGATTTGAGAATCAGGGGTTGAATAGACCATGCAAGGAAGATTGGCCTTTGCAAGGGAACTTGCACTTTATATACAAATAAATAGGTGCGGTGCTGATAAACTATATGAATCCTCCTGTTTGAAACTCACAGTAAATAAAAAATCATTATAAAACCCTCATGTAGTTCCAACTCTTATATCTGTGACTTCAGTGAAAACCTAACATATAACATATCAATTCATAAATTCATATAACCAGTCCATGTATATATATGTGTGCCAAAAAGTGTCCACATAAAATTAATACATTGTTTATTTTAACCACTTAAGAACCAAGCTACTTTCTGAGCTTTGGTGTTTACAAGTTAAAAACATTTTTTTTTTGCTAGAAAATTACTTAGAACCCCCAAAAATTATATATATATATTTTTTGATAAATGCCCTAGAGAATAAAATGGCGGTTTTGTCACACCGTATTTGCGCAGCAGTCTTACAAGCGCACTTTTTTTAGGAAAAAATACACTATTTTGAATTGAAAAATAAGACAACAGTAAAGTTAGCTCAATTTTTTTATAATGTGAAAGATAATATTACGCTGAGTAAATTGATACCCAACATTTCACGCTTCAAAACTGTGTCTACTCGTGGAATGGCGACAAAGTTTTACCCCTAAAAATCTCCATAGGCGACATTTAAAAAGTTCTACAGGTTGCATGTTTTGTATTACAGAGGAGGTCTAGAACTGTTGCTCTCGCTCTAAGGATCATGGCGATATCTCACATGTGTGGTTTTTCATATGCAGGCACTGATCATGTATGCGTTCGCTTCTGCACGCAAGCTTGACAGGACAGGGAGCGTTTAACTACTTAAGGACCGCCTCCTGCACACATACGTCGGCAGAATGGCATGGCTGGGCACAAGCACGTACAGGAACGTCCTCAGTCTGAAGCTCCGTGACCGTGACCGCGGGACCCGCGGACCCGATCGCCGCTGGAGTCCCGCGATCGGTCCCCGAAGCTGAAGAACGGGGAGAGCTGTGCTGTGATTGACCGTATGTTCCCTTTTATAGGGAAACACAATCAATGACGTTACACCTACAGCCACACCCCCTACAGTTAGAAACACAAATTAGGTCACACTTAACCCCTTCAGTGCCCCCCTTGTGGTTACCTCCCAAACTGCAATTGTCATTTTCACAGTAAACAATGCATTTTTAATGCATTTGTTGCTGTGAATATGACAATGGTCCCAAAAATGTGTCAAAATTGCCTGAAGTGTCTGCCATAATGTCGCAGTCATGAAAAAAATCACTGATCGTCACCATTAGTAGTAAAAAAAAATATTAATAAAAATGCAATAAAACTATCCCCTATTTTGAAAACGCAATACATTTTGCGCAAACCAATCAATAAACGCTTATTGCAATTTTTTTACCAAAAATAGGTAGAAGAATACGTAACAGCTAAACTGAGGAAAAAAACATTTTTATATATTTTTGGGGGATATTTATTATAGCAAAAAAGTAAAAAATATTGAATTTTTTTTCAAAATTGTCGCTCTATTTTTGTTTATAGAAAAAATAAAAACCGCAGAGGTGATCAAATACCACCAAAAGAAAGCTCTATTTGTGGGAAAAAATGGACACCAATTTTGTTTGGGAGCCACGACCCCGCAATTGTCAGTTAAAGCGACGCAGTGCCGAATCCCAAAAACTGGCCTGGTCCTTTAGCTGCCTAAAGGTCCTGGTGTTAAGTTTTAAAAAAAAAAAAAATCTTATTTATTTTAAGTAAACATTCCCTGTAATAGAAAAAAAAGCATGACAGGACCTTTTAAATATGATATTTGGTGCCTCTGGTAAGCAGCAGAGGGCACCGAAGCACGCCGGGGGGGGGGCCCTCTCCTACAGTCGATAAAAGTTATCTCGCAGGGAAACTGCCGCAGGGACCACTTTTATCGGAAAGCAGACCGCCCACTGAAGAAGAGGATACCAGGGTTATGGCAGCTAGCTGCTCCCATAACAACGGTATTGCAATTCAAAGTAACTACGTAAGACGACGGCGGGCGGTCCGGAAATGGTTTAATTAATTTGTGAGCGATTTCTTGTTGAATCCCCCAAAACTTTACTCACATTCAAATTTGTGCACCCTACACCAGGTGTACTCTCACTTTAAGTTCTGACCATTCTTTTACATATGGTCAGACACAGCTTTTTGTCCTATAAATAAGGACTGGATGTGCTTACTGGATGGGTGCTCCCTGGATGAGTATTCCCATTCACAGAGTTTCAGGTTTTCTGCCTCAGGCATTGATGTTCCCATCCATCCGGACATAAAAAGAAGATTCACTGGACATAGTGCTTAATCCTTATTAAAAAAATATGACTTTTATAAAAACACTTGCAGATATACACACATTCTTTTGCGGTGCTTCCATTATCCTTGTTGCAGTGGTTCTGCTAGATCTGTGATTTAATTTACATGTAATACTTTCTTCTCTATTCACCTATGGAATTTGCACTTTGCATAAGACTTTCTCCAAAGCTTGGTGATGAAGCTCTGCTGACTTCCATCATCCAATGTAGAAGTAAAAACAATTATTTTTTATCCATTTTCCTTTCTCATTTTTGCCCAAAAAGTAAAATTTTACCACATTCACTAAGCTCTTGGGAAAATTTGTCTTTAGTAAATCCATTCCTGAGGCCTTGTACACACAACCGTTTTCCTCGACAGAATCCATCAAGAAACTTGGTGGCAGAGCTTTTTTGCAGAGGAAAACGGCTGTGTGTATGTTTTTCATCGAGAAAACTGTCGTGGAACTCAACCAAAAAAAAAAGATCAGGTTCTCTTTTTCCTCGTCGGGAGTCTCAATTTCCTCGTCGTGTTTCTCGACGAGAAACATGTTCATGTGTATGCTTAGAAATGCTCAGAATAAAGTATGAGACGGGAGCGCACCTTTGTTAAAAGTAGCGTTCGTAAATAGCACATTTGACACACTGTAACAGACTGAAAAGTGCAAATCGTCTCTCACCAAACTTTTTCTTAACACACAGTAACATGAGATTAGCAAAAGCAGCCCAAGGGTTGTGCCAGTGGAATCAAACTGCCCCTACCGTCGTACGTGTTGAACATCACCGCGTTTGAGATAGATGAGATTTGGTCTTGACAGTATGTACGCAAAGAAAACCTGTCAAGTTTCTCGACAAGCCTTATGCCGCGTACACACGATCATTTTTCAGCATGAAAAAAAAAGCGTTTTGCAGCATTTCCAAAAAACAACGTTTTCCCAACTTCTTCATTAAAAACGATATTGCCCACACACCATCGGTTTTAAAAAATGATCTAGCAAAGCGCAGTGACATACAACACGTACAACGGCACTATAAAGGGGAAGTTCAATTCGCCTTTGGGCTGCTTTAGCTGATTCAGTGTTAGTAAAAGACGGTTCACGCTTTTCTGTCTGTTACAGCGTGATGAATGTGCTTTATGAACGGTAGTTTTACCAGAACGAGCGCTCCCGTCTCATAACTTGCTTCTGAGCATGCACGGCTTTTTTACGTCGTTTCAGCCCACAGACGATCATTTTTTACAACCCGAAAAACGTCATCGTTTAAAACGACATGCAGCATGTTCAAATCTTTTTTTTTTTTCGTTTTTCAGAAACAACGTTTTTTTCATTCTGAAAAATGATCATGTGTACGCGGCATAACAAGGAACTCGTTCCTTGGTCGTGTGGACGAGGCCTTAGAGTCCAATACTTTGATGTCCTAGTCTTGGGTTAAGGTGAGTTGAAAGGATCAGCAATACACAAGGGTACATTTTCTAAGAAGTGGTGCATGTTTATGAAGTGGGAACATAAAGTACTTAGATTTAAGCTATATTTTATAATAATGAATGATCAGTATTTGGATGAAAAATGTATTTAAACCCTAACAACTAACTTCTCATATTTGCTACATGACGGTCTTTTAAATCTTTTAAAAAACCAGGACCAGTGCGTTCTGAAGCTCCAGCAATAGAGCTGTAAAAGCGCCAGACATTAAAAAATGCTCAAAAACACGCAAAAACGCTGCAGCGGCTTTTTTGAGCTCCGTTTTTGAGCTTCTAAAATAAACATGGACAGGCGTTTTTAAGCTGTAAAAAAGGCTAAAAAAAGTGGCTGTAAAAAGGTCCATGGAAATGAAGCCTTAAGCTCCAGCAATAGAGCTGTAAAAACGCCAGACATTAAAAACCACTCAAAGACTAGTGATGAGCGGAATACGCCATATTCGATTCCGCGATATTTCGCGAATATTTCGAAGAATATTCGCGAATATTCGTTAATATCAAATATTTGTGATATTTTATAAAAAAAAAAATTGCGAAATTTCGCTATTTTTTTTTTTAATATAAAATATCACGAATATTCGATATTTACGAATATTCGCTATATTTTATAAAAAAAAAAAAAATAGCGAAATTTTGCATATGCGAAAGCGAAAATGATTGCGAAATTTCGCTATTTTTTTTTTGGATAAAATATCACGAATATTCGATATTTACGAATATTCGCTATATTTTATAAAAAAAAAAAAAAATTGCAAAATTTATTGCGAAATTTATTGCGAAATTTATTGCGAAAATTATTGCGAAATTTGAAAAATACGAATATTCGAAATAGCGAATATTCGCCGCGATATTCGAGTTATACTGCAATATTCGTAGCGAATATTCGTGAGCAACACTATCAAAGACACGCAAAAACGCTCAAAAACGCTGCCGCTGCGTTGTCTCGTCCTGTGTCTCGTGTACATTTCCTTATCTAAGGCCCGTACACATTACCAGACTTTTTGACAACAAACCTCCGATGTACCTGTTTTTGCAGACAATCCGACCATCTGTACACTCCATCGGACAAACTTTTTCGCTTTTTCATTAGACAAATGTTCACTGTGAGCACGGACAAATGTCCTACATCAGCTAATCCGATCATGTGTACATCGTGTGAACATGTAACAGCACTGGAGAAACGGGAGTGAATCACAACTGCGGATACAAAGACCTCAATGCACTTCTGTATGCGACAACTCAGTATTAGCCCCAGGCATCACTCCTAGCAACAGGAGTTTGGGGGGTCTCTACATCATCTTCCTGTCACATATAGAAGGGCATTGATTTACTAAGGATGGAAGCATTACAACATGCGACCAGACCTTAGCGATTTAAATATATTTTAGCTTCAAGGATTAGTTCCAATACACCTCTTCATGCGCGTGATTACCAGTAGGGAACCCCAGGCGTCGCTCCTAGCAACAGGAGTTTGGAGGTATCATATCACCTGCAGCATGCAGGAATGTATTAGGTTACTACGGGTGATGCCAGGAAATAGCATCAACCCTTAGCCAAGAAAAGTTTTAAAGAGAACAAGTTTGAACTATTAGGCCAAGGCCTATAAGGCCCCGTACACACGAGCAAATAGATTTGTTCAAATCGGTCGGACAGACCGATTTGAACAAATCTGTCTGCTGGGATGTATTGGTTTGATCGTGTACACAAGATCAAACCAAAATCCCCGCCGGCAGACAGCGTGCTGACGTGTCGGTGACGTGGCGGTGGCGTTGACGCCACCACGTCACCGCACTAGGAAGTAAAACACTTCCGTGCATGCGTCGAAACCATTTGACGCGTGTGCGTGCAGATATGTCTGCTGGTTAGCATACTAACCAGCAGACATGTCGGGTGGATGGGTTCCCAGCCGACAGATTTGAAAGCATGCTTTCAAATCTGTCGGGTGGCCAAATCCGTCTGTTTGCTCGTACACACGATCGAATCTGTCTGCTGACCGTTTCCAGCAGACAGATTTGATCGTGTGTACACGGCCTAAGACATTTGTACTTATAAAATGCGATATAAATTTGTAGATTTGTACTTATGCCAAGCTCGTGTATTGAGTGTTGTAGTAACAACTGGGTACTTGTATATCGCAAGTACTATAGTAAGGTAGTAGCACCTGCGTATACGTAAGGAAGTAGATTAGGTAATTACAGTAGCATACTTGTAGTAATGTAAAAAATAAATATAAAATATATATAGCTGTGCTGCAAAATTGGTTATACCTAAACCGTGGCAAATCGTGAATATTTACCCAAATTAAATCAACACAAAAGAATGAATGACAAAAATAAGTGCTGAAAAATTCTATAAATATGGAACAGCCTCTTGGCTTGTAATTGACCATAAGAAAGAACAGGGTAAAACAGTTCAAAAGGTCACAATAGATGGAAGTCCTCCAGTGAATAAAGAAAGGTGGCTAAAGTTACTGTAACACCCAGGAGAAGTGCAGTGATCTTGCAGAAAAGGTTCCTTCACCTCAGATAAGATGTCTCCTTACCAACTTCACTGATCTCCTGATTGAGATCGTGACAGCGTGTGGCTAGTTATCCCCGCCTGGGTCTCTCACTGCTGAATTTCAGACACCTATCCCTTCAGAGTCTCACAGGTCCTCAGTGTTTCTCCCAAATAGGAAATCCCCATGTAAATATATACAACACTGCCATAGTGAAGTACTGTAAACTGTGTTTTAATAAATATAAAAAATTGCACTTACAAACATGTGTAGCAATGCACGTGTAAAATGTCAAGCCGGCCGGCTTACAAATAATCTGCCCGTCCTTCTGGGATAATAGCATTCTCTAAGTTGGTGACGTCAGCACGCCACTCCTCCCTACGCCGTTTCGTCAAATGGCGCCGTCTTCCAGGGGCACAATGTACTTGTAGTAATTCCTATTGAGACATTAGTATTGCATGAGAGAGGCAGTATAGCTCAGGTATGTATTATGCATAGATGAGGTATTTATAGCTGCATATATTAGAAATATATAGCATTGGTATGTTGTAGGTTTCTGAGCCTTTTAGTTAGTATTTAGCAAGGAGGATTTAGCATAGTAGTATCTCCAATTTAACATGTTAATAAGCAGACGGCATATGTAGTAACATTATGGTAGCAATTGAAACATTAATAGTAGATCTTCTATAGGACTATAAATGTAGGAAAGGTTACTTATCAGTTTGTAGCTTCTATAGATTGGAGACAAAGTTCTCATGAAGATGGTTGCCAAAAGCCCTGTAGTTGCCTTGCAGAGAGCTGGATTGCAGAGAAGACATCAGCAGCAAAGGAGTAGTGGATTCCAGGAATGGTGTAGCATTGGGAGCTGATGACGCGGCTGGTGTAATAGGGCCTCCATGCTGACAAGCTTTAGCTCACACTAGCACTGCTCCATGACACATATGGCTGGGTATGGCTGGGATACGACTGGCATACGACTGGCAATCATAGAACAACTGTATCTCCTATGCAGGCCTTTATAGGCAGGAGATTATTATTGTATAGCTCTTGGTAAAATTATGTATAGGAGCAAATATTGCATATCTGTAGATCACGGATATACAGTATACAGCCATGCCTTAATACAACATGACTGCTTCTTGAATGAAAGAACCCAAAAATATAAACCATCAGAACAATATGCTTTATCCTATACATGAAAAGAATGGTAATAAACTAAAAAAACAAACAGTAAAAAAAAGTTAAAAAAAAACGATATAGAACTTTTCAAATGCTCGCAATAATTAGAACATTGTTAGTAACATCCAGAAAACAGTACAATATTTACTTACTGTATCAAGAAGTACAAACATATTTCCATACAGTACTGAGTGATGTGGGGAAAGGCTAGTCAGGTTCTTGGATTATGATATTAAATTCATCTGCCAGCTTGTTTGTACCATCATTTGAAGCTTTTAGAATTCCCTCCATGTGTTGTGCTTGCAAAATGTTTATAAATATATATCTAATGCATGGGAATAAATATAAATCTTGAATTAATCATGTTGAGGATTTTGGTAGCACAAGATGCATGGTAAGCATGTACAGCTGAATGTAGAAAACAACCTAAAGGCAAAACCCAACATCTGGATGAAGTTTAGTCATTTGATTTCTCTGGCTCAAAAGATTTGAATCCAATTAATGCCATTACCTAGTGGTGCATCATAAGAAAACAGCCAAGATTTCTATACAAGACCAGTGCAGTGATGGAAATAACAAAGAAATCTGCAGTTTCTCATCTTGTAGTCTACTACTTACCTATGAAGATTATGACAATTACATTTTAAATTCACAGAATAATTTAGTTTAATTGATACATTAAATGATTTTATGATTACATAAATAAATTAATAAAAGATATGCATATCACATTACAATTAGTTATTTGGCTTATGAAGAACATCAAGCACATGCCAAAAAAGGGGTTCCGCTTTGAAAATATTATGTTTTTTATTATTCAAAGCACATTTTTATCTGAGGCATTTATTGCACATAATAGATTATATAAGACTAATACATTAAAAAGTATTTCCAGAAAAAAAGAATATGTAACCTCTTAAATATAAAGCTACAGCAGTAGAGTGTGGTCTACCATCCAATGCTCCATTTAAGTAACAGAGCAATTCTCTGTATCCTGTTGTTTACTTCCCTTTCTAGAACATTTTTTACATTTTGAATTTTTTTTTACATAAAGATGTTATTTTATTATTTGTAGATACAGTATATGTAAGATCGGCTGCAGTACAGTTGTCTCCTGCAGTCTCCCCGGAGACACATGCATACAGACACGATAATATATGTGAGTGGCAATATATTATACTATAATGATCTGTTGCATTGTATATACATATTCTAATGTGCCTTCTAAATTATTTGTAGAATTTTCCACACTTTTCTAATAAAGAAAACTATTGTCTGAGAAGTGCATCAAAGATGCTACCACCATTCCACTTGTGATCATCTCCAAAATGTTAAATCTACAGGGAGTAAAAACATTTCCAGTGGATTGTTTAGTATGGGTATACAGTATACATATGCAATATGCAACATCTTCATGTATCATGTTTCTATACCGGGTGTGGGATATGTATTTTAAATGTGGTTTTACATTTTTATAATTAAAATTAATGCACTTTTTCATGATTTTGTGATATTTTCAAAGCCTGTATTTAACTTGTATTGTACATGAGATGGGGTGTCCTTATATAAATTAGGGACTAGTTAGACCATTTATATTATATTTTTAATAAAACTGAATTTAATTTGTAAGCACTTTATAAAATATTATTCATAGCCACAATACAGATTGTCATCTGCCCTGAAGTCTTCACACTAGTTGTGCTTTCATTTAAGAATAGATTTGTGTACATGCGTGTTTGTGGCTCATTTAATTTTCTATTTAATTTTTTTTAGGTATTTTATTTATGCTTTATTTGAATAAAATCTTTAATTGCTAAGGAAAATTAAACAACAAGAAGCTAGGATTTACCTTTTATTTTGATCCAGAATCAACAGTAGAATACATTAGAGCTTACTAGATCTTAGAAAACAATTAATAAATGCATGGAAAACTGTTTAAGATAGGCCACTCAATCAGGGCAAACCTTCAAAGAAACATAATCACAATTTTCCACGTTTGCACAGAAGTAAAACTGCAGCTTTTAATTACACCTCTGAAATGTCTTCTTAAAGACTTTCTAGTCAAATAGTTACCTCTTCAACTATGGAATGGCTGAGTGGTGGACTCACGAGGCCTGTTCATTACCTGTCATTAAATGTTTGAAAGTTTGCATAATTGATCCTTCTAATAAGTCATCATTGATTTATAGGGAATGGTGCTGAAGTGTTCCTCTTTAAAAATTCATAACACCAGTATGTGTCTTTACAATCCATTAGCTGTTTACGTACCTAGAGTCCTCAGATTGATTGACCTTGGACTGAGATTCTCCTGGACTAAGCAGATTTTCTTTTCTCGTAGCTTGCCTTAGGTTTGGAGAAGCAATACTTTGGATTTCTCCCTTGACAACTATACTTTGATTTTTTTCCCCTCAATCAAAACGGAAGCTTACTTCAAATGATGAATAAATAAAGCATACTCCATAAACAGCTTTCTACTATTATTTAAGCTTGTGAGCCGAGCACTGTTAGTCTCCTTTCTCTGCCATCAGATTCATGTGTGTAAATGTTCTAAAAGGTTTTGAATGTTTTATGATGATTTCAGGGAATGATGGAGTAATAGCTGAAGAGTGAAGCTATTAGTTTTAATATTTATATTGAGTGCTCTGAAACATTAATGTGACAGGATGTAGGATCAGAGCAGCGGGACATATTCACTTCACAACTTGTACCACGTGTTAAAAATATTTATTTTGTAAAAAAAACAATCTTCTTTCTTTTTACAAGTTTTTGTGAACTTTGAAACTTTATCACTGTGAATTTCTACAGTTGACGGGTAGTTATTTGATGGCAAAGTGAAAGCATTTTTGCTACTTCTTTTAGCAGAGAGTATTTGAAAACACACAAATGTCTATTGCTAACATACAGTATATACAGTGTATTAGATTGACAGAGTGAAACTCTAACAACTATGCAGAAACCCAAATCATAGGTAGAAGCAAATAAAAGACCTATTAATGACATTTTACAAACTTGCAAGCAAAATCTTGAGTCTTCTTTTCAGAAATGTAGATATTTGCTCTACACCAATAGAACAATATTTTTCTGCAAACAAGAGGCTTCTTTGTAGATGGTTAAGTGATTTACAGTACACTCTATTGCCCAGCACTCCCACCTTCTAAGTTAAATTTCTTCAAATTATATTTAACCTTCTCCCACCCAGCCACTGTACATAAACGGCCAGATGGGCCTTTTATTGTTCTGAGTGGACATTCAGGAATGTCCCTTAGACCTGAAGCCAAGATGGAAGCAGGATATGGGAGCTGTGATTGGCCCTCCGAATCATGTGGCGGCTGTGTGCAATCACAGCTTTACCATGTAAACAGAGACACGTGTCTCTGTGACAGTTCTCCCTGCTGGGGAGCAGGGGAATCTGCAAGATCTGTGACAGCTCTTTGTGTAAGGATGATTTTACACACAGAGCTGTCACAGATTACCCCATACACAGCTCACCAAGCTCACCAAGCACCACTGTCCATGCCCCCATACACATCTGTCACAGTGCCCCATTACCATCTTTTCCAGTGCACAAAACATCTGTCAGTGTCCCATCACATCTGTACCAGTGCACAAAACATTTACAACAGTGCAATAGTGTACTATTGTGACATTAACATCTGTCAGTGTCCACTGGTGGCCGATTAACATCTGTCAGTGTTCGCCGGTGGCCAATCAACATCTGTCAGTGTACCACCAATAGATAAATAAACATTTAAAGCACCCCAGTCCTTCCGTGCTCGTGTGCAAAGGCAACCACACGTGTTGGTCCAGTATGAATACATAAACAGTGAGTGCACCACACATATGAGGTATCACCTTGAACGTCAGAGTGAGAGCAATAATTCTCGCACCAGACCTCCTGTGTAATTCTAAACTGGTAACCAATAAAAGCTTATAAAGAGTCAACTATGGAGATTACCATATACCATATACCAAAGTTTGACACCATTTCACAAGCGTGCACAATTTTAAAGCACGATATGTTTGGTATCTATTTACCCGACACAACACCATATTTTATATTTTACCAAAAATGTGGGTATTCTATTGTCTCTGGCCCAGATTCACGTACATCTGCGCATTATTGGACCGGCGTAGCGCACCGCCTTTACGTTAGACTTGCGCAATTTTGCCGCGTAATCACCCTATCCTCGTAGCTTTTGCGCAGGAAAATTGCGCATGCGTAACGTTATTTCAGAGGCGTAAGGCGGAGTAATACAAATTGGGAAGGACGTGGGCGTGTTACATTGAAATGAGCCGTGACCCCATGCAAATGAAGGGCGGGCAGGCTCGCGCATGCGCGCTTGAAGGAGACCATGGTCAACTCCGCTGTGCGCATGCTCACAACTCGGGAGCGGTGCAATCAGTGAAATTGGAAATGGACTAGGGCAACTTAGTGAACTACGCAAACAGCATAAATAGACAGACACAAACGCACTTGCATTGCAAAAGTACATCCCTTTGTCCCTTCCCATTTAACCAAGTGCTTTTGTCCTGTTGTTCGTTGCGTTGTGTTTTGTAGTTGTCAGATTAGTGTTCTGTGTGATCAAGTGTTTGTTAGTAGATCTTTGAAAGTGTTTTTTGATAAGTGTTTGAGAGACTGTTTGTTTGATATATTTCTGTTCGTTTTTTTTCTTGCTGAATTTTTGCTGTTTGCTTTTGTGACTGTTTTTTGCTGAGTGCTTGTGTGATTTTTTGGGTGTTAGTTTTCTCTTTGTGTGTGTTCTTGCTTGATTGGTTGTGCTTGTTTTTGTGACTGATTTTTGTTCACTGGGAGTGAGTTTTTTTGGAAGTATGACAGAGAGAAAGCGAAAACTCAATTTTACTTTGGGGGAAAAAAGAATTCTTGCCCGGGAAATTAGCGATTATGGGCGTTTCCTCCACGGCCCGGACAGTGCCAACACCACCCCGGCCAGGAGGAGGGAGATTTTGGACCTCATCACTGAGCAGGTCAATTCAGCGGGGGAGGGGGAGACACGGACCCGGTCTGGGATTGACAAAAAAATTAATGACCTCCGGCGTCTGGTCAAACAGAAGCTGTCCAAAATGCTTGCCCATGCCAGGGGCACAGGAGGGGGCCTACCATGCCGTATTAGGCTGACAGCGGAGGAGCGTGCGGTGGCCCTGACCTTTCATCGGCATGAAGTGGAGGGCCCGCCCGGCTTTGACTCAAGTCCGGAGCCCGTGGTGCCAGGTAAGTATTTTTTTTAATATCAGGTGTGTAGCATGTGTGGGGGAGGGGGTGAAAGGGAATATGTGGCAAGTGTGTGGATCCTCCAACCTGTGAATGTTTTGTGTCATCCACAGATGTGCAGGAGGGTGCAGGGCCATCTGGCCTGACCGCACCATCCCCAGGACAGCAGCCTAATGTGGCCCCCCCAACAAGGCCGGAGTCCGCGAAAGAGGTTCAAGAGGAGGAGGAGGAGGTTGAGGAGGAGGAGAATCATGAGGAGGAGGAGTCCATGTCAGGCACAGGATTTTTGGTTTTTGAGGACTCTTCCCCTCTGGCTGGCAGCAGGCAGCCCTGCCTAAGGGGGAGCCCCCCCTCCTCCCCCAACATGGCTCCCCTCCCAAGGGCCTCCCCTTCTCCTCGGCCACAAGCATCAGCTGGAGGCAGGAAGTCGTCCCAGAACACCAGGGGGGTGGCCGATCTCCTGCCCGCCACTCTGAGAAGGGACCAGTTCCTCCAGACCTGCCATCTGGGACAGGTCAGCCAGACATTGGTGCGGATGGAGGAGAGCCTGTCCTCCATCAAGGATACGCTGAAGAACCTGGACTCCCACTCCCGGGCTTTCACAACCTGCCTAAACGAACTGCAGATGACATCAGCAGGCGTTGGGCAGGATGTGAGGGCCCTTACCCAGGCTATCCAGGCCAACACGGCAACACTTGGTGCTGCCCTGGACAGAATAGCCGTGGCCTTGGAGGGCAGGCCGCCAGGTGGGCAGAGATCAGGGGCTGCTCCTCCTTCCCCGGTTTTCCCCCTCCCCCATGAGTCTCCCCTGAGGAGTCGGGGCCGCCCCAGGCGTGGCTCACGTAAAGGGCAATAATTTTATTTTCCCCTTTTTTGATTTTTTTTTGCTGGAACATTTTTGATTTTGCTGGTCATTTTTTTTTTGGGTTGTGAATGCTGTTTGAATGTGGGGTTGACATTCCTGCCGGAAAAGGGGTGTCACCCTCAATTTTGGTGGAGAAGGGTTCCCCAGGACCAGGGAGAAGTGATCCCCAGGTCCGTGTGAATGGTGTATGAATGTACAGTGACATAATTGGAGCCTTGGCATGGCGTTGCTGCTCACAAGTCCTGCATGGTGAACTGGTGCCAATCCAATTTGATGTGGATGTGGGGTGTGTGTGCTAGGGACCACAGTGGTGTGCATGCATGCATTCTCATTATGCCATGATTAATGTGTGTGTTTAACGTGCAAAGATGCCCAATGTGAGTTGTCTCCTGGCTGCTCTTCCCTCAGAAGACGGGGTATCCTCGGTTAGGGGGGGATTGTCTGGTTCAGGGGTCAGGTCATCACGTAGGTCAATCTGCAGGCCCTTTCTTACTGCGAAGTTGTGCAGCATGCAACATGCACCGATGATCTGGCACACGAAGTTTGGGGAATACAAGAGGGTACCCCCAGACTTATCCAGGCATCAGAAACGTGACTTCAGGAGGCCAAAGGTGCGCTCCACCACTGCTCGTGTTTGGGCATGTGCTTGATTGTATCTTTCCTCTCCTGGGGTTTGGGGGTTCCGGATAGGAGTCATGAGATGGGGTCCCAGTGGATATCCAGAGTCACCTGTAAGGGAAAAGACAGGAGGATGTTAGTCATGCATGTGCCCCTTGTGATGTGTGCATCATGGGAGGGGATAGTCATGCCTGCCACCCATGTCACTCACCAACCAGCCAGGTGTCCCCATACACGTTCTGATCGAATTCCATTCAGGTGTGGCATTGATTGTATATGTAGCTGTCATGGCTGGACCCTGGGTGTTTGGCACGGACGTGCCATATGAGGCCTTGGGCATCGACTATCACCTGTACGTTGATGGAATGCCAATGCTTCCGATTGCGGTACATGTGCTCTGTCTCCTGGGGGGCTGGAGTGCCACATGTGTGCAATCAATGGCCCCCACGGTGCGTGGGAATCTGGCAATTCTGTAGAAATCTGTCGTTGCCTTCAGCCGCAGCTCCTCAGTGGTGTGTTTGATGATTTGGTTGGCCATGCGTCTGAGGATTGCAGGGACAACCTGGTGCACACATCTGCTCATGGAGGATTGTGACATCCCAGCCACCACTCCACTTGTACGCTGAAAAGAGCCACTGGCAAGGAAATGGAGTGTTGCCATGACCTTGACCAGTGGCTGCACTGCATGTGAGTGGTGTGTTGGGCTGGTGATGTCCTCCTGCAGGGTTGTGGTTAATTCCAGGATGACATGAGGGGTGAATCTGAAGATGCGATACACCTCAGAATCACTCATGCCAAACAGGTCTATGCGGGTGCGGTATATCCTCTCCCGTGCCATCCTCCGTGCCCTCATCCTTCTTTGTTCATCTAAAGTCAGTAGTATAGCTATGCGCGACGATGCCCCTGGCATGTTGGCATACATATTGTTGTGCAACACGTGTGACTGCTGAGCTCCTCACTAACAGTGTTGCTTTATCTAACAAGTAGACTTTTTTTCTCTTTTTAGACCAGCTTTTATATGGTCTAATTTTAGACAGGACATTTTGCTGTTGCGCACACTGCGTAGCCTGCGCTGCCCCAACGTTCTTTTGTGGATCCCCGTAAGTCCCTCATTAGCATATTTGACTAGCAAATCAATGGTCTGTCTAGCGCAGTTTTGCGCGGACGGATGCGCCTGTCTAACGAAATTACGCCGGACCAAAAAAAGTAGATTTCTTGCGTATCTCGCTTTGGGGATGCCGTGCATCGAAACGCACGCGCACATTTAGACTTACGCACGCGCATCTCCTGTTGCGCAGACGTAATCGCTCTGTGAATCTGGGCCTCTGTGTGCATTGAAATTTATTGACCACTGACAGACCGGAAAAGGTTTTCCCCCTTTTTTGCCACAAATAGAGCTTTTTATGGTGTATTTGATCACCTCTGCGTTTTTTATTTTTTGCGCTATAAGCAAAAAAAGAGTGATGATTTGGAAAAAAAACAACAATATTTTTTACTTTTTGCTATAATAAATATCCTCCCAAAAAATAAAAAAATAAAATAATTTCTTCATCAGTTTAGGCCAATATGTATTCTTCTTCATATTTTTGGTAAAAAAAAAAACACAATAAGCGTATATTGATTGGTTTGTGTCTACAAAATATATTTATGATTTCTTTTTTACTAATAATAGCGGTGATCTGCGATTTTTAGCCAGACTGCGATATTGCAGCAGACATATCGGACACTGTTTACACTTTTTTTGGGATCATTGACATTCATACAGCGATCAGAGATAAAAAATAGCCACTGATTACTGTATAAATGTCACTGGCAGGGAATTAGTTAAAACTAGGGGGCAATTAAGGAATTAAGTGTAGTCCCTGGGAGTGTTTCTAACTGTATGGGGGCTGGGTTGACTAGAGAAGAAGAGAGGTCGCTGTTCATGATCAATAGGAACAGCAGATCTCTCTCTAACCCCCTATCCGAACAGGGATCTGTCTGTTTATGTTGACAGATCCCCGTTCTGGCTCTCATTCCCGTGATAGTGGATGGCCGGCTGGAAAGTGCGTGAGCGCGCCTGCTATGGCTCCTTAAAGAAGCCGATGTATACCTACAGTGATTTTCAGGAATGTGTTGATTTGCCGCCGTATAATGACGGCGGCTGGTCGGCAAGTGGTTAAGATATATTTATGCAATAGTAAAACTGCATTTGCAAAACTGATGTTCAAATACCGTGTGTCATAAAACCCACCATTTTTTTCTCTTTGGCCTCTGCTACAAAAATATATAATATTTAGGGGTTCTAAGTTATTTGCTAGAAAAAATACAGATTTTTACTTGTAAACAAAAAGTGTCAGATGAAGGCCTGGTCTTAAAGTGCATAATGCCTGAAGGTGCTACTTGGATGTTGCGCTTCTCTTTGTGGCCAGGCTGGGAAAAAGTCTCACACATGTGGTATCACCATACTCAGGACGAATGAAAGAGTAGCCTCTTGAAATGTAAATAGATAATCTATGATAAAATTGGTCGTACCATCATCTAGAAAATTTAGTATATAAAGATCAGAAGATTGGTCCCCAAATCAAAACTCAGAAAAACAGGGGGGATGCGGGCAATTGGACTATCATGGTACAGATAAGAAGATGAAATGAGGTAAAAATGCACATGTAAAGAAAAATAACTCAATTTTATTAATAAAAAATCTATAAAAGTCAATAATATTGATATATTGTTAAAAACATTTGGTGGCAGACTACACAGATCACGAATAGAAGAATTCCCAGGTAGGGGAAACATACCAATGGGACATGGGTCGCAAAGGACATCTCTACTAGTTTTGCGGTATAAACCGCTTAATCAGGAGAATGTCTAGAGCCCCTAATAGACCCAGGACACTAAAGCACCACATAAGGAGGTTCCCCGCGGCTGACATGGGGGGACGTGCCATGGATGAACTGACTGCGGTGCAAAAGTGCAGTGTAAAGAGTCGGACCCAGGGAGATATACCAATAGTAGATGGATAACATAATTGAAAGAGCGCTGTGGGATCAACAACGGTTTGCAGACCATGGATAATGCACTCCAATAGAGCCCAGCATAGTGTACTGGGTGATGGTGAAGGCAGGTGTTCCCTGGGCCCAAAGACCATGGCCATGCTTATCTGTCTGTGATAGTCCAATTTCCTGCATCCCCCCTATTTTTCGGAGTTTTGATTTGGGGACCAATCCTCTGATCTTTATATACTCAGGACGAGTAGAAGAATGTGTTTTGGGGTGTAGTTGCAAGTATGCCTATGCCATGTGTGAGAAATCACTCGTTGAAAATATGACATTTTTGTGAAAAAAATTACAAATTCAAAAAACTTGTCATGCCTCTTACTAAATACCTTGGACTGTCTACTTTTTCAAAAAAGGGGCAATTTTGGGGATTATTTGTACTGTCTTGACATGTTAGAGCCTCACTAAATGAGATAGACCATCAGTACTGTACATCAGTGTGATCAATTTTCAATGATTGGTACCATAGCTTTCAAACAGATCAAATGATATACACTGATTGGGGTTATTTTTACCAAAGAAATGTAGCAGTATAAACTTTGGTCAAAATTTCTGAAGAGAAATTACTCATTTGCAAAATGTTATAACAGAAACTAAGAAAAAAGTTTTTTCCACAGATCAATTATTTAAAAGTTTATGCAGCATAGGCAGGGAAAAGGGGGGTGCAACATCTTTAACAACATTTATAGTTAGTCGTTACTTCCACTTTTACACAGAGATAAGTTCTGTTGATACAACTGGGCACTTTTACCCCCTTCCTACCCAGGCAAATTTTTACCTTTAGGCACTCTCACACTTTGAATGAGAATTAATCAGTCATGCAAAACTGTACCCAAATGACATTTTTATAAATTTTTAATACAATAGAGCTTTCTTTTGGTGGTATTTAATCACCACTGGGGTCTTTAATTTTTTGTGCTATAAATAAAAAAAAGACCAAACATTTTGAAAAAAATAATTGTTTTTGTAGGTGGTCTAGTGCTGCCAAATGATACAGAAGCTTAAATTCCCCTGTATCATGGTTGGAACACGTTGGTGACATCACAGCACCAGGAATTAGGAGTCATTTGTGAGCAGTTAGTCATAGTCAGCATTGTTTTACCTTCACTTCCACTTTAAATACCACCACTGCTTCCACATACAGTAGAAAGCAATGGTCTTTATCTACATTAGGCTGGTGAAGGACAGGCTTTTCTACTCCAAAGAATATGAGCTGTTAAGCCCCCATACACACGGTCTGACTTTTTGCCAAGAAACTTCAAAATTAGCAAGTTTTCCAAAACATCCAACCCTGTGTACGCTCCATCGGACAAACTTTTTCGGTTTTCATCAGACAAAAGTTTGCTCTGCAAACGGACAAACTTTTCGGCAACAAAAGTCCTATGATGCAAAGTCCGATTGCGTGTACAGGAATCCATCGGACTTTTGTCCGAAGTACAAATACGCATTCCCAGAACCAATGTTAAAATCAACCAAAAATAGCAGAAGTTGACCAAAGGGTGGCGGTAAAGAGCAGAAAAGAGCAGAAAAACCACGTGATGTTGGGAAAGTTTTAGGAAAGTTTGCAAAAAAGTCAGAGTGTGTGCATGCTATGAGTGTGCCCGGCCAACTCCCTTCAGACAAAAATCCATGGAAAAGTTTGTTTGAAGTCCGACCGTGTGTATGAGGCTTAAGACTTTGCACACCTTTTATTTTGAGGCATCTTGAATGGATTTTGCTGATTTAATTTTGGTGTTAAATTGGACTAAAAATGTTAGTACCAAGAAGCTTCTCACAGCTTCTCACAGCTTCTCACAGTCAGGCCTCGTAAACACGATTAAATGAGTCTGTTCAAATCGGTCAGACCGACCGATTTGAACAGATCTGTCTGCTGGGATTTTGGTTTGCTCGCGTGTACACACGAGCAAACCAAAATCCCCACCAGCAGACAGCGCGCTGACGTGTCGGTGACGTGGCGGTGACGTGGCGGTGATGTTGACGCCGCCACGTCACCGCACCAGGAAGTAAAACACTTCCGCGCATGCGTCAAAATCATTCAGCGCGTGTGCGAGAAGACATGTCTGCTGGTTAGCATACTAACCAGCAGACATGTCGGGCGGACGGGTTCCCAGCTGACAGATTTCAAAGCATGCTTTGAAATCTGTCGGGTGGCCAAATCCGTCTGTTTGCCCGTACACACGATCGAATCTGTCTGCTGAAACGGTCTAGCAGACCGTTTCCAGCAGACAGATTTGATCGTGTGTACGAGGCCTTAGATGTGAATGTGCCTTTGAGATGTGAATATCAGTTGTGATATTGCATGCAGCAAAAGAGGAAGTTACGCATTACAGAGATCAGAAAATATACTCCTACCAAACATGTGAGAGCTTCTTTGAACTCTGGCTACACAAGATTATGTCAAAATGAAGTGAAAGTACATTGAGTGTTTTTACTTATTTGGTACAGCTGCAATGTTTACCAGATAGCAATAGTGAGCTCATTGACAGTTTTTACTTGTTGGCATGCCTAGGACTAAAAATTGAAAAATGAAATATTGCACATGAACATTTCCTATACAGTATACAACCTGCAGGAATCAGTTCTCCATCACATTACTATATTTTTCTACTGCTGTAAACAGGCTGTATTTTGATCTTGTAGAAAACACAGAAACAGCTAAAAGGCTATGCAGCATAGGCAGGAAAAAGGGCGGTGCTACATCTTTAACAACATTTAAAGTTAGTCTGTACTTCCACTTTTACACAGCGGTAAGTTCTGTTGATACTACTGGATGAAGATCTGCAAGTGATTTCAGCTAGACAAGGACAGTAAAAAGTGATCAGTATTTTATAAATACAATTATATTGTTCTTCTAGACATGTATCACTATGTTGCTATTCCTCACTCTTCCTATTATTGTGCATTGTAAAAAATATTTTAAAAAAACGTATAAAAATATTGAGCAGCCACTGCTGGGCTTTCTTGTTTGAAAGTCAAGTATTCTCTGCAAACATTGTTTGCTTTCTGCCCAGGCTATTTGTTAGCTTTCAAAGCTTAACTTTGACTTTGAATGTCATGCGATCGTGCAACACTGTACCCAAACTAAATTTTTAAAATTTTGTTCACATAAATATAGATTTATTTTGGTGGTATTTAATCACAACTTTATTTTTTATTTTTTGCCAAATAAATACAAACCTATTCAAAACTTGAAAAAAAAATGTTTTTTTATGTTTCTGTTATAACATAAACGATGGTATATATCTGAAAATTGATCAATCCTGATGTACTGACGGTCTAATTTCTTGAGGCCCTAAAATGACAGGACAGTAGAAATACTCCCATTTTGGAAATTAGACAGTCCAAGGTATTTAGTAAGAGGCATGGTGGATTTTTTAAAGTTGTAATTTTTTGGTCATAATTTTTGTAAAATGTAATGTAATTAAAGTGGATGTAAACCCCCCAATTTTTTTTTTTTTTTGATGTCACAATGTAGAGTATAATATTTCCTATCATTTGTGCCCAGTATTGCCACACAGAGATAATCCAGCGCTGAGTAATCCTCTTTTATGTTCAGTGAAAACGAACAGCCTTCCAGATAAAACCCTGCCTAAAGCAAAAAGTCCAGGATTTCTCTTCTTGCTTTGAGTGAGAGGTTATTTACAAATATAGCTAGGACATGTTTATCATATGTTATGTTTTGTTTATCATAACATGAGGTGATATAACATCATAACACATCCTAGTAATACAGTGTTTCCCAACTCCAGTCCTCAAGGCACACCAACAGGTCATGTTTTCAGGATTTCCATTATTTTGCACAGGTGATTCGATCAGTTTCACTGCCTTAGTAATTACCACAGCTGTTTCAATTGAGGGAAATCCTGAAAACATGACCTGTTGGTGTGCCTTGAGGACTGGAGTTGGGAAACACTGTAGTAATATACAATGAACTTTGGATCACCTCTTGTTATGATAAACATGTCCAAGCTCGATATGTAAATAACTTGTTACTGAAAGCAATAACAGAGACCCGGACTTTATAATTTGGCAGGTTTTTCTCTGGAATTCTGTAATTTGCACTGAACTTTAAAAGAAGATTACTCAGCGCTGGATTAACTCTGTGTGGCAAGACTGGGCACAGATGATAGGAAATCGTATACTCTACATTGCGACATCAAAAAAAAATAAAAAAAATTTGGGTTTACATCCACTTTAATTTTAATAATAATAACATATAATATAATAATATATACTTATAATATAATAATGTTTCACACTTTGTTTTTTTACATACTGTCACCAGTGAAGTACAGCATCATCATATAACTGGTGTGGTGGTGATCAGGGACACTGACTGGTGACAATATATAAACAATAAACATGTTATAATGTATTTTGTATTACATATTTTTCTTTTTTTTTACAATATTTTTTAACACACTGTGACCAGAGCAATATAATGTTACCATAGTAGTGATTAGGGAGAAGCCAGATGTTCGAGTCGAACGTAACAATCTGGATGTTCGCGGCAAATTCGAAAGCCGCGGAACATCCTTTAGACTTTTTTTGTCATAAAAAGTGTTTGGGGACCTGGGTTCTGCCCCAGCAGTGATTTTAATAATGAAATAGCGAAATGATAAAAGTGAAATATTCCTTTAAATTTCGTACATGGGAGGCGCATGCGCGGCGGGCTCCGTGATGGATGCTTGAATCCGGAGCTCCGCACTACCGCGGCTGAACGGACCACGTAGCAGGGGACACAGGAGCCTGATTCCCACTCCCACAGCCCTAGCCGCTGGCGGAGCATCATGGGAACCCGCAGATGTCCGGCGGTTCGTCCCGGAGAGACCTGAGGCTGCAATTCGGCAGGGAAGAGGAGCGCTCCGGATCCAAGATGGCAGGCGCCATGCTTCCACACACCCCGGGACCCGAGGAGACTCCCAGGGTAAGACATCCTCTAGCCCCTGCCACATTGATCTTCACACCAAAGGCATCTGGTGAAGCCCCGATTGTACCCCCGCATTCACCTGCCTCTACCGAGTCCCTCCTTGAGCAGACTCTAGAGGAACTGGCAAACTCTCCCCTGGGGCCTAGCGTGGAGTCGGGGATGGCTCAGCCTGACTCTCCTAACGTCACACACGCAGCTATCCTTACTGTCCCTGATCTCCTCTCTCACCTAACAGCTCTATTAGACAGAGGCTTATCCCAAACAGCCTCACAAATAACAGGGGACATTAGAAAGGATTTCCAGATGCTGGGGTCACGCATGGAGGCCATTGAGAATAAACTTGACTTAACGGTTTCCAAAACAAATCAAAATTCAGATCATATTCAAGTCCTGCAGGACCAGCTGGATGTGGCGTTAGCCAGGGTGGATGACCTTGAGAACAGGTCACGGAGAGAGAACTTTCGTATTAGGGGAATACCAGAATCCATGACGGATACCGTCTCTGTGGTTCAGGATCTTTTGAAACAACTTATACCTAACATTCCTCCTCACAAACTTGAAATAGATCGAGCAAACAGATCATTGGGCTCTCTGAGGAAGGATGGCCTGCCCAGGGACATTGTGGTTAAACCCCACTTTTTCTCGATCAGGGAGGAAGTGATGAAGCTCAGTCGCACACAATCCCCCTTAACATGCCGCGGCCATACTATCCAGATTTTTGCAGATTTGTCACCATTGACTATGCAGAAAAGGCGATCTCTAAAACCTCTTCTGTTGGTTTTGACTCAACGAGGGATTAAATACAAATGGGCCTTTCCTTTTGCTCTTAAATTTGAATTTAAAGGAAAATCCTACTCCTTTCGTAATCTGCAGGAAGGCGAGAAGATTCTGCTCGGTCTTAACTTGATCTCTCAAGAGGCTCTGATGGACTTTGATGATTCTGGTTCAGGTGCTTCAAAACGTCCTTCCCCGATGAGTCCCCTTTCAAACGTCTGGACCAAACCGAAGACCAAGAGGGCGAAGGATGCCAGACCACCGTAACCTCTCCTATATTTGTTTTCTTTTATTTTTTTTTGGCCTTATTGGGGCTTCTGTATCTTTATTACTGCTCAACTGGGACTTCCTCCTTTTTAGGGTTCCATTGTTGTTATCTTACTAACTAATTTTTCCCCCGGACCAGTTTAGGTTAAAGTGAGCTAGATTTTTTGTTTGTTTTTCTATTTTTAAATAATTTTGATTTGTTTCAGGGAACATTTTGCTACCGCCCTCCGGCGATAGTGACTCTAAAGCTATTTGCCTCACCTTAATTAATGTGGTTAGCAGTGGGTTGAGCGAACTTCCATTCAATTTTGTTCTTTATAACTATTTTTTGGTGGGAAGGGGTAAATATGATATGTTTGTAACATTGTTTCCCCATTTTTTCATTATTTTTGATTAAGCATTTTTATTATTAAGTGTCCTGATGCCGCGGTACTTGTGCAATGCCCTCACCCTCCCTAGGTTCGGATTTATTTTCCTATCCTCGGGCTGGGTCTCGACACCATACTTTGGGTATGGGTCGGTTTCGTGTCTTTGCTGGCTTCGGGAAGGTCTCTTCCCGGTGTTTGCAAAGGTCTGCTGTGGTCTTTAGTTCTCTTTGCTTTGTCTCTCCTTCCTTGCTTTCCTTCTTCTCTTTCTCCTTTTTCTTTTCAGACATTCCTTGGACCTCATATGGAAGACTTATACTTAGAGGGTCTCCCACGCCAGTTGTCCCTGCTTCTTCCTCAAGACTCCCCCGAGACCATTGGGTAAGTGACGATGTGAGTGGTGTAGACTTTGTCCCTATGCTCCATGGCTTCTGATGTAGCACAGGCTCCCCTCTTGAGGGTAGCAACCCATAATGCCAGGGGGTTAAATTCTCCAGCTAAACGTAAAAAGGTACTTGACTCCATGAAATCCCGCAACATAGACATACTTTTTCTTCAAGAAACACATTTTCTGACCCGGTATAGGCCCAAATTTATTCATGCTCATTATCCGGTTTTCTTCCTCTGCAACGCAGAGGACAAAACAAGGGGGGTAGCCATTCTTTTTTCTAAAAAGTGTAGATTGTCTCTTAAATCTGAATTTAGGGATAGTGAGGGTAGGATTCTCCTAATTAAGGGTTCCATTGACGGCCAGCTCTTTTCTTTTGTATCTTATTATGCCCCAAATTCAGGACAAGCTAAATTTTTTACATCCCTTTTCTCAATCCTAGAACCCCAATTGGAAGGTCTAGTTATTCTGGGTGGGGATTCCAACACCGCATTCGACCTAGGAGTAGATAAGTCAAAACCACTTTATGCTCAAAACATGCGCCCTACTAGGGCGAGTTCTAAAATTGCTAAGTTAATTTTTAAGCAGGGCCTCTCTGACATCTGGAGAGAATTGAACCCCTCTAGGATAGATTATACTAATTTCTCACAGGCTCACCTCTCCTATGCCAGAATTGACCATCTTTTTGTTTCTACTGCCTTGATTCCATCGGTACTAAAATCCTACATTTCTGACACGGTTTGGTCAGACCATTCGATAGTTGTAATGTCTCTGCAAACTGACTTCTCTCCCCCAACAGGTTTCCATTGGAAATTGAATGAGGCTTTGCTTTCGGATCCTTGCTCTAAATCCGAGATTGAAGCTTCCATTCTAGATTACTTTAGCTTGAATGATACTGGGGAGGTCTCTGCTGAATCCCTCTGGGCGGCCCACAAGGCTACTATTAGGGGAAAAATCATACAAATCCCTTCTCGCCTAAAGAAAGCTAGACGTGTAGAGGTTGAGAGATTAGATAAAGCCTTCACTTACTTACAGGTGGAACATAAAAAAAATCCCTCTAATGTTTCGATCTCCTCCTTGGACAAAGCTCGTTTAGAACTTAATTTAGCATTGACCGCTAACGCCAAAAAAAGTCTTAGATGGTCTGGCGCGAGATATTATTATCAAAGAGACAGGGCTGGCTCACTCCTTGCCACTAAACTCTCTCCTCGTGTTCGTACCCGTGTCTTTCCCAAGATTAGAATACATGGCGGGCACCCTACTACGAATCCAGTCATGCAAGCGTTCTCTAAGTATTACGAAAACCTTTATAATTCGCACAAACCTCAGAATCCCTCAGCCATTACTTCTTTCTTAGAGAGTATCTCGATTCCTTCTGTGTCAGTTGAACATAGGAAGAAACTCGAGGCTCCCTTTTCAGTGGAGGAAGTTCTAGATGTGATCAAACACTCTAAGAGCGGCTCTGCGCCCGGCCCAGATGGCTTCCCGCTGCCGTATTATAAATCTTTCGCTGATTTATTAGCCCCGTACTTAGCTCGATTTTTTAACGCCAAGACTAAGGGGGATCCCTTAGACCCTTCTCTGAACATGGCCTTTATCACAGTTCTTCCCAAGCCTGATAAGGACACTAGCTTAGTTAGCAACTACAGACCAATATCTTTGATCAATAATGATCTCAAGATCATGACTAAGATTTTAGCTGTTCGCTTAGCTTCCTTTATAGGCAGCTATATACAAAAAGATCAAGTGGGATTCATCCCGAACAGACAGGGGCAGGGGCCTGACCAAATTCGTAGGGCAATAGATATTGTCTCTATCCTGCAGTCGGGGTGGGATGGAGGTTCTAGGCAGGCTGGTATGCTTCTATCTTTAGATTTGCAAAAAGCATTCGACTCTGTCTCGTGGCCTTATTTATTTGCAGTTCTGGAGAAGTGGGGCTTCGGTCCTAGATTCTTAGGCCTGCTTGGATCCCTTTATTCCACCCCGACAGCTAAAGCTCATCTTCAAGGTCTTTAATCTGACCCGATTACCATAGCAAGGGGAACCCGTCAGGGATGCCCGCTTTCCCCACTTATCTTTGCTATTGCGATGGAATCTCTCGCTATAGCTATTCGTTCCAACCCAGATATAGCAGGAGTGAAATGTGGCCCAAAGGTCCATAAATGTGGGCTTTTTGCAGACGACCTCATCCTGTTCATCACATCCCCGTTACTTCATTGCCAATCATTTGTAAACTTCTGGCTGACTTTGCTAACCTGTCAGGCCTAAAAGTTAATTATGCTAAATCGCAGGCTATTAATATCTCTCTTAGTCAGGAAGTAGTGAACCAGCTGAAGAACTCCTTCCAATTCGCTTGGGCTGAGTCCTCGATTAGGTACTTAGGAATCAATCTTACGCCAAAATTCGAACAGCTATATGAGGCGAATTATCCCCTCATGTTCAGAAAATTAGAGGTTGATCTCAAGAACTGGTCTGGTAGTGAAATATCGTGGCTGGGTAGGATTAACTCAGTAAAAATGACATTGCTCCCCAGATTATTATATTTGTTCCGCTCCCTTCCGATCTCAGTTCGGAGGGAACATTTACGTTCCTTTCAAAGTAAGATTATTAAGTTTGTTTGGGGTAAAGCTGGCCATAGACTCCCTAAATGTGTTCTATTTAGATTGAGGACTGAGGGGGGTCTAGGGCTCCCAAATTTATATTGGTATTACTGTTCAGCACGCTTGGCCCAACTCTCCACACTCTATGCTAAGTTCAACAAACCGGACTGGGTAGATATGGAGAGACAAGCCATTCCAACATATACATTAGATTTTCTTTTATGGTGCCCACCTAGGAATCACCTGCCTATTCTTTCCCCCTCACTGTCTCAATCTATGACTCTCTGGGATGAACTTAGGAAACTCCCTGCCTTCATTTCACAGTATAAACCACTAGCGCACATTTTTCACAACCCCGAATTTCAACCGGGCATGAACATTAGAGCATTTAAATGGTGGCTGGATAGGGGCCTATACCAGATCGGTCATTTTTTTTACAGTAGCGGGTCCTCTCACCTATACTTATTGTGTCAGAAAGTTGCATATGCCTTTATCTGAACGATTTCGATTTTCCCATTTTCTACACTCCATTTGGTACTCCAAACCCATTCCTCCCCTTTTTACACCTTATGAGCAATGGTGTGGCCAACTGAAGGAGCTTAGGGGCGGAGTCTCCATTATTTACTCGTCACTGGCTAAATCTACCACGAAGGCTCCATACATGACTGCCTGGGAAAACGACCTATTGGGTGATTGGAACCTGGACTCTTGGCACAGATCCTTCTTTAGATCTTATAAGGGTATCCTCAATATCTCTCTTTCAGAAGCTAGTATTAAGGTGGCCTCCCGATGGTATAGAACCCCTGCCAGACTTGCCAAGATTTTCCCATCGGTCTCCCCCCTATGTTTTAGGGGCTATAAGTCCTTTGGCACTATGTTGCACATCTGGTGGGACTGTCCAAAAGTACGGAGTTTCTGGGACAACATTTTTCATGTTATTTTTAAAGTTACTGGGTTTAGGATCTCAAAATCCCCTTCTTTAGCTCTTCTAAATTTTATGCCTTCCAATATCCCAAAATCCTCCCAGAAGCTCATTTTTTTCATTCTCCTTGGCTCTAAAATTACTATTGCTAAGGCCTGGAAGCTCCCAAGAATTCCAGTTATATTTGCCAAACGTAAGATCTCATGGATCATGTCCCAAGAAAATATGGCCAGCTCTTTACTAGACACCTCGCTGCAGTTCGACGAAATTTGGGAACCCTGGGCTAAGTATATTGGGGTAGGGACGACTGGTAGTATACTATCTTTATAATGGTCTGTATGAGAGTTCATTGAATGTCTTTCCTTGTCTTTTACTCTCTTGCCTTCCTCTTTCTCTCTTCCTTCTACTCTACTTCTTTTTCATTTTTACCTTCTAGATAATATGGAAGCTCTTGCTTTACATTATATGTTTTCTTACATATCATTATCACGATGGATGACTTATTTCCTTATGGTTCGAGTGTTCCACTATTCCGCTTCTGACTACTTGATTCTTTTTGATGATTCAGATGCTGTTTTTGATATTGGGGTTCCCCACTTTTTTTTTTTTATCCGAGATCCCTTTCACTTGCACAGTGAGTTCCCTTTAGGGGTGCATGTGACTAGGGGCCCCGGATTCTCCCTACCCTACCCCCCCCGTGTTTTCCTTTTTGTTTTTTGTTTTCTTTTCCTCTCCCCTTTTGATTTAGTTTTTGTAGATTTGCCTGCCGGAATAGTTTATATATGATATCATATTTCTCAATTCTGTTGTTGCTTCAACATTGAGCTTTCCATGTTGTAATGCTGTGATTTGGTTTGTATTACTTTTCTTTATAACTAATAAATACTTTGAAAGTAAATTTCGTACATGGGGGGTGTCTATAGTATGCCTGTAAAGTGGCACATGTTTCCCTTGTTTATAACAGTCCCTGCACAAAATGACATTTTTAAAGGGAAAAAAATAAATTTAAAACTACTCGCGGCTATAATGAATTGTCGGGTCCCGGCAATACAAAAAAAGTAAGTGAAAAAAACGGCATGGGTTCCCCCCCAGTCCATTACCAGGCCCTTTGTGTCTGGTATGAATATTATTAGAAACCCTAAAAAAAAAAAAAAAATTCCATAACTGTCCCTTTAGACTTGTCTCAAGCTGTCTATTGTGTGTTTTTTTTAAATTACATTTTTTTTGTGAAATGGTAGGGGTACAATGTACCCCGTTACCAATTCACATGAGGGCCGGGATCTGGGGGTCCCCTTTGTAAAAGGGGGTTCTAGATTCCGATAAGCCCCCTGCCCGCAGACCCCCACACAAGGGTTGTGGAGATGAGGCCCTTGTCCCCATCAACATGGGGACATGGTGCTTTGGGGTCCAGAAAGCATCCTCCCCGTGTTGAGGGCATGTGACGGTATGGCTCTCGCCCCCCTTTTTTTTCTGTGGCCAGCCAGGTTGTGTGCTCGGATAAGGGTCTGGTATGGATTTTTGGGGGGAACCCCACACCATTTTTTTTATTTTGACATGGGGTTCCCCTTAAAATCCATACCAGACCTTAAGAGTCTGGTATGGATTTTGAGCGGGACCCCTACACCATTTATTTTTGTTAAATTGGCGCAGGGTTCCCCTTAATATCCATACCAGACCTGGAGGGCCTGGTATGGAATTTGGGACCCCCACGCAGTTTTTTTTAAGTTTTGGTTCGGGGTTTCCCTTAATATTCATACCAGACCCAAAGGGCCTGGTAATGGACTATTGGGGAACCCATGCCATTTTTTTCAATGCCTTTTATCTGTATTGCCGGGACCTGACAATTTATTATAGCCGCAAGTAGTTTTAAATCACTTCCTTTAGAAATTTAATTTTGCTGTAGAGACTGTTCTAAACACGGGAAAAAATGTGTCACTTTACAGGCATATTATAGACACCCCCAGGTACAAAATTTAAAGGAATATTTCACTTTTATTGTTTCACTTTAAGCATTAATTAAAATCACTGCTCCCGAAAAATCTTACATTTTTAAAACTTGTTTTCCATTGATACATGTCCCCTGGGGCAGGATTACACATGTTTGCTTAGCAGAGGATTACATTGCTAGCATTTTACTGAATGAAACTGAATTATTTTGTCTGTTTTGTGATTTTGTGATTAGTTGTGAATGGTCTAAGCTAATCACATGGTACAGATGGACTGTGATTGGCCCTGTCTGACCATGTGATAAAACTGACCAATCACAGCTAGCAACACAATCGTACACAATAGATAGCATGAAAGGAGGCCATCTATTGTTTACAACTGTGACCTGCTATGATTGGTCACGACAGTCACATGGTACCAGCAGCAAAACGGCACTCTGGTCTGATCAGTCATTGGCTGTGTCTCATGGCCAGTTACAGATTGTGCCACTGCAGGGCCCCATGGCCGCATGAACATCGCTTCCTAACAGGACGTCATATGATGCCCACTCAGAATAAGAAAGCCACTGCCTGGCTATCAATCTGCTAATTGCCAGGCGGGAACTGGTTCGAAAATATGTGCATTAAATTACCTAAAATCAATAATATACAAACACATTCAACAAATGAATTATTATACTGTCCTTCTAATTTCTAATGGTTTGCTGACAGCTTTACTTTTTGTACTTATTTTAAAGCTTGTATATTTTTACTATATTATACAATCTGTACTTTACATATTAGCATTTAGGACATGCCAAGACATTTTTAGAGCTGTGTGGGTTTATTTAAAGTGACAGCACAGTAGTAGCTGTCAAAGGATCATTGACTATTCTGACTCAATTACATAATTGCATAAATCTCAGCTTGAGCTATTTAGCTCTGCATATAAAAGGCTTTTTTTTATAACAGATGGTAAGGATGCAGCAAAATATGCAATAGTGCATGTTTACCTAACCATAAGAAATACAAATAAGACATAACCGCTACACATTCCCTTCTGTACCAAGGCTTGCATACTGTACAACCAATTCTTACAGGGAGAAGTTAAAGTGTAACTTAAACTAAAGCTGTTTTCAAATTTGAATAGAGCAGACAATGTTTAAACCCCTCTCAGATTTTTTTTTTGCACTTTTTGTCCTATTGGCAAAACTTAACTTCATTTCATGACCTTCAGATACATCAGGAAGTGACAAGAAATCTCTCTAAAGTGAAAGGAAATCCCCTGAGACAGTTGTATCTAGAACAGATGTCTCTATTGGAAAATTCCTCTTCACATCCTTTTCTGCTGACAACTGTAAAATTGTAGATTTCCCAGTTGCTAGTTGTGTTTTGAGAATGGACACAGACAGCTAAAACCTGTTCTAATCCATCCCAACTATATCTAAACATTTAAAAAAAAGTTTTGGTTTTGAATATGCTCGTGTTCATCAAACTCTTATGCTGCGTACACACGATCGGATTTTCCATTGGAAAAACCTTGGATGGTTTTTCCGCTTAAGCCTGGCTTGCATACACACAGTCACACAAAAGTTCTCTGAACTTTTGACCGCCAAGAACTCGGTGACGTACAACGCTACGACAAGCTGAGAAAGAGAAGTTCAATGCTTCCGAGCTTGCGTCAAATTGTTTCCGAGCATGCGTTGGAATTTTGCACGTCGAAATTGCTACAGACGATCGGACTTTAAATTTGAGAACCAGCTCTCAATCTTTTGTTGGCGGAAATTCCGACAGCAAAAGTCTGATGGAGCATACACATGGTCGGAATTTCCATTCAAAAGCTCACATCGGACTTTCGCTGTCCGAATTTCTGATGGTGTGTACGGGGCATAAGTGAAGTTTGCACACACCAAACTCTATGACATTTTGCATGTAAAATACATGAAACAAATTATTGATGCCATATGAACATTAAATCATTACATGTGATATCAGGCCGGTTGATAGACTGTTAAGACAGATAATCACAGTAAACACAGGCAGGTGTGCGGAAAAAAAACTTGATCAAAAAGCTTGCACCATTTTAAACTTTAAGGGCCAGATTCAGGTAGAGTTAGGCTGGAGTATCAGTGATAAGCCAGCATAACTCTCACTTTGAGCTGGCGTTTCTGTTTTCTGTAAGCAGAAAACAAGAAACGCCGGGTTGGAGTTCCTATACGAGCGGCGTAATTGTATTTCGCCATCGTATCGGAACTGCAATTTAAAAAATGTAGCTCGGGGCGTTCCCGCTGATTAACGCCGAGAATATGTTAATCAGCGAGAATCGGCAATTCACGATCGTACTCGGGCCCGACGCAGTGGCTTTCCGAAGTTTCCGTAAGCAATACGCGGCGTAAAGAAAAACATGCCCCCTAGGTGGAGTATCCTATGTTAAGTATTGCCGTCGCCATCGCATCAAATTTAAAAAAAATTGCATCGTTTGCGTAAAACGTCCGTGAATGGGGATTGACGTCATTGACGTTCACTGACAGAATTTGGAGCATGCGCACTGACAGTCGATGCATGCGCAATACGTTCGCCGCGGGATCGCGCCTAGTTTAAATAGTACATGCCCCCTACCCGCCCAATTTGAATTCCGCCGGCTCATTTTCGCTATGCTTCCGCAACTTTAGGAGCAAGTGCTATGTGAATAACAGTACTTGCTCCTAAAGTTTCGGCGGAGTAACATAAATGAGAAACGTTACTCCAAAATAAAGATTCGCCCATCTACCTGAATCTGGCCCATAGTAGGCAAGACCAATGTGCAAGAAGGTGAAAAAAACTTTAACTCAAATGTATTTACTATTCATAATTTAATCTTGACTACAAGATTACATTTTGCATATGCAGAATAAACTGGTAGTTAAATAGGCAGATAAACAACAATTACAGTCAGACTTTAGTTTTAAATAAATGCTATGAAAATATCAAGAAATTCCAGTAATAGTAATAAAAGAAGAATCCAATAAAACAACTAAAAAATACTTACCATCATATTGCCAATGTACATTTTTTAGCCTCCTCTAATCTCCCTAGCAGTCTCCATGGGGAATGTTACATGGCAGAATGTACTACTAGACCATATATTTTTTACATGTTGTTGTATTATAACACATTTCACAAGGACACCAGAGAAAACATTTCAGCAGGAAGCGGATGGTGCAATCAATACATGAAAAATTGAATATTCTACAACATAATCTCCAAAAAACATTTCTTAAAGTCAAATCACTTATTAAGTGAAGAAAACACAAATTGTTTACAATTCAGTCTTTCACATGCTGGGAGTAATCGCACAAGGGGGACTTGGAAAGAAAAAGCTAGTGTATTTCATCTCTTATTAAGCAGTTAGGTTTTAGGGCTTTTACACCAAATTACATTACAAGGAAAAGTAAATGAAGGAAATATATAATATGGGCTGCGTGTTGTGGTATTCAGAGCCAGTGCTGCTTTCATAAATATGTATGACTGTCTATCTGCAGGTTAACCAAGGTATGGTAAATTACTTTGCAGTGTATCATTCTGGGGTTATATTCTCAACTCTCATGAGAACAGCTTTGTTACAGGTTTGGAGCACTAATAAAAAACAGCAGTGTGACTTGAACAGATGTTTTCCTTGGGCCTGCCTTGTTAATAGTCTTTTTAGCTTCTCCTAAGGACTTAAATCAGGTCTCATTCAGTCTGAATATTTGAAATGATGTTAACACCATCCACAATAAGCACTAACAAGGTACATTAGAAATGCTCAGGGTATTGAACAAGCTTTCTCGATGATTATACAAGACATTTCTACCAAGGTAGGGATGGCTGAAATGCTCCATAGTGATAGTTGCACTTGGCAAGGAAGAAAGACAGCATAGTATATACAGCACAAGATAGAAATTGAGGCATTTATAGGTGATAAATGAATGAAGCATATTTAACAAAAGTAAAGGTTGTGAAATAACATGTGAGTGATATGAGTATGTTCATAAACTGTGAAAACCAACCTCATTCTTGTACTTCATTGTGGATGAACTGGCATACTTTTCAATGCTATTGTGGGAATGCTTCTTACCATTGCCAAACATAGTAATGATAACATTAATGAGATATCATGACAAAATGTGGATTTAAGCTGGAGCAAGAGTTCCAGCAACCAAGATTAAAAGAAAAGAAAATGTGGCTCTACTGTAACCCAAACTACCTCATATTCCAATGTCTCTGGCTACTATTAAGATGCCTGCCTGATTTTTTTTGTTGGGCTATATATACAGTACAATTTAAAACAATTCAGGAAAACTCTGAAATGTTGTTCTGCATACGGAAATTTATGCAAAATTACAAAATAACTAACTACTATTGTGATGCAGAGCATTCATTGTTTCTCTTGCCATCTGCTGTCCCTGAGTTTTATTTTAAATGCAACCTTTGTGGTATATACTGTACTTTGACAGCAGACAGCATGGGCAAGATACTGTTTTTGAATCTATTTTAACTTCTTAGTGCTCATTAGCATTGTTTAGCATTTAGCTTGCATACACAGCCCCAATGCAGAAAATGAAGAAGGAAAAAATAGTGAATAGAAAAACTGTATAAACATATATAAATGTGCACGTAGGCCAAGCTGTTCATTAAAAGGGCTCCGTTTACTTTTGGCAATTAGTAAGCAATCATCTTACTCTTTATTTTATAGATATAAAAATAGTATTTAATTACTTTCTTAAATACTTTGAGTCATTTAGGTGATAACATTTTATTTTCATTGAGCGTGTCCATTAGTGTTGTCACCAGGGTAACTACTGTCCAGCCAGAGTTATGATTCAGGAACTATATTAATTGTTTAATACTGTATACACTTCAAAAGCAATACATACAAAACTCAACATATTTAATAGGCTGAGCCAAGGTTCCTGTATAAGACAAAATGGATTTGCTCTATCAGACAATTCAGTCTGATATGGGAACTAGTAAGAGGGCCTTTTGGAACTCTCATAAGTACATGTTTACATTTTTGAATATGCAACCACCTAAACACCCATCCTAGTTTATGCAGTCATACTAGCCTGCATAAAAATAGGTATAAAGGTACTCAAAGCATATAATAGTAAAAATGCAGATAATTATAGCATGTTGATACTCTTAAAGGAATATGACACCCTCCATTTAATTATCATATCAACAAGAATGAGAAGTGGACAGACATTCAAAAAGGCATAATGGCATATGAAAATTAACTGGGACCCCTTTACCAACTTCCAAACTTTGCATATTGTCTTAGAGAACTTTTTAAATATTTTGTTAATACACTAAAACATTGTTTGTGGTAAAATCCTATATTTTGGTGAGAGGAATTAGCTTTAAAGTTTGGTCTTGTATATACAATGCCTGGTCAACAGCTATCACACTAAGCTGAACATAACCATTCAACCTTTTGTGATTACAGACATACCATTTTTTATAGTCGTATCTAGCTCCAAAACACATACATAATATTTAAAAATAGTATAAAAAAAACGAAAACAGTCCAATAAAAACAGTATCAGTCAGATACTAAAACAGCGCTAGTGTTGAGTAATGATGGCATGTGGCCAACTCCACAGATTAGTAGTTCAGATTAGTGTCCACAGGTGATCCTAAAGAAATTCGCAGTGAGCACCTTCCACCAACCACTCCAATTCCCCCACATGCAAACTCACTCCCCTCAGGGGGTTAAACTCACCAGAGCATAATAATCACACAGCCTCTAAGAGAAGTGTTCGTCTGAATCATAAACTGTAGTCATCACTATTCCAGGAGATCAATAAATGGCAAGAGCTCCAAATAAGGTCATAAAACAGAAAAAAACGCACATAGCGTAATCCCATTTATTTATAACAAAAAGAGCCCCTCACATCAAAATATCCCCTCGTAATATATACGTACAAAGTTAGGCAGTCAATGGAGTTTGAAAGTGTGACGTCCGTATTGACAGCTGTATTAAGGAGGGGAGGTTCAATAATAGCACTCTTAAGATTATTCAGGGGTTATTCAGGAGTATTGTAAGGCTCCCCTTTATTCTGAGGGGTCTACGACCTGTGCTCTGGACCATCGGGGTCCATTGAGTCTTAGTAAGTCCCCGTTTGCGTATTCCTGCAGACCTGCAGCGAGCCTACAACCCCTATAAGCTGTGGGCTGTTTTTTTATACCTCCTCGTATCCCGGTAATATGGGTTGTACAGACCAGTCCAACCAGTCCTATTGTTTTATTAGGGTCTCCTGTTCTATTATAATAGTACCCCCGAAAGACTGGGGACTGTGACTTCTTTGCAAGCGTGTAGTAGCCTAGCACCAGACATACACACAGGGAGCACGTATTGCACAGTAATTTGGAGCTTGGAATATAGTGTTGCTGTCTTCTTCGCGCTACGATCATCAGCTCGCCCCAGTTTATGCTAGTGTACGAATAGTAGTGTCGCACTTAGTACTTAGTGGTATATTTCACAACGCCTTTGGGGAGCTCCATATGCCCCCCCCCAAAAAAAAGGCCCCTTGCAGCAAAAAGAAAATTTTACAAGATAAAGTCAGAGACACAGAATGTCATAGAAGTTTTTTTTTTCCCCCTTTCCTTCAGTGATTTCCCAGCAAGCCACGTCTCTCCCAGATGAGACACTCAAAGTCTTATACAGTCTCTATGCAATATTTGATACACGCTTACCGGCTTCAGGTTCCAGTAGTTTAAACAGGCTAAGGAGTGTGGGTAGATATTACCTGCTATCAGCAGTGCAGGGACCGGAGGTCTGCGGGATCAGTGACATGGGGTGTGATGTATTCGGAGCCATCACCGAGGACCTTGCATTACCTCTTGCTCCGTAAGCTCCCCCAAACAATCTTGGTCGGTTCGTCGAAAGGCTCGCGGGGTGCGAGGAATGTAAGAGCCCCGCAAGGAAGGTTTGGACGCCGAGTACGGCTGTGATCTTCGCAGCCGCGCCGCCTCGCCCTCGGCATAGGTATCGCCTCCGCTCCGCTCAACGGATCCTTCAGCGTCCTCCTTCCCTGGGGACCAGGTTGGCTCGTGGCGCGGGTTCAGCCCCTCCCTCAGCGAGCGCACATCACGTGCCGCCCGTCATGACGCTGAAGAGGAATGTTTTAACCCTTTCTAAACCCCACAATTTGTACTTGGGTGGGAGGTCATTGAGGACATGTTTGTCCTTTGCAAAAAGAACTCGGGATCCTCCACTGCAGAAATGTTGCTAAATAACCTGTATAAGAACCCCAGAATTATAACCATAAAGGAAAAGGACCATTATTGGGTGACTATCTATTTGGACCCCCTAATCAAGTGGTAAATGACAGATTTTATGCCACCATCCCAAAGGGAATACAAAAATACCACTTAAACTAGGTTCTGCAGAAGAACCTCTAGGACATGTTTCTTGAGAGTGCAGGATTGTCTCGCATGCACAATGTGTCTCTAATCCTCAGATCATTGAAGAGAAGAGCAGTGGTGGTAGTGGCAGTGGCTGCCTCAGTAACATGTTTAAAATATTTTTTACTACAGCAGACAAGCCCTGCTCCAGGCAGTGTCTCGGCTACTGTATATGATTACAGATTACTCGGGCTCCATGGCTGATGCAGACTGTCAGGACCCAGGTCTGAACCCACAACCTCTGCTGTGCCTGGCTGTGTCCCTTCACTTGTTACCACTTGTCTCTCACTTGTTACCAACCTTTGGCTTGTTAATGACTACACTTTTACTTGATCCCTACCTGCTATATCTGCCACTTGATCACAGCATGCTCCTCTCCTGGTGAAGCAAACCTGAGGACTGCAACCTGGTACTAATAAGCAGTAAAACCCATTTCCACTATTAGAAGCTCTAAGAAAAAATGTTTACTGCTGTTTACTCTGCATCTTGGGTGAACCTGTTTCATCTGCCGGAATGACCTGATTCTGTACTTATCCACCTGATGAGTAAAATGCCTCTCTACTACTATAGTTACTAGTCTCCAAGCCTGACCCCTGACCGTGACACAGACACTCTTCAAAGTGTAGACCATATGGACAATCAGATGTCCAGGCTGGACCACTATCAGAAGCTTGTACAATGTGTACTGGAGCTTCTGGCTTGCCCTGCAGCCAGTGTGCTGACTGAGAAAGCCTTCAGCTCAGCAGGCAGCATTGTTACACAGAGACAAATTGTCCCTTGCCTTATCTCATCTCTCCCTCTTTTACTCCAGACTAAGGAAGCTGCTTACACACAGTCCAGCCACTGTACAATATTTGTGAATTTTGTCTAAGAAATAATGCACTCTAATGTTTATTTCAAGCTACAACTGGCCTCATATCTCTCTTCTACATTGTGGCCCTAGAAAAAAACTGCTTACATAATGTCCAGTCATTGTACGATACTTGTGACTATTGTCTTTAAATAATACAGTCTAATGTTTATTTGAAGATAACACCTGCCTCACCTTGTCCTCCTACATTGTGGCCTAATCAAGCTGCTTATATGCTGTCCAGCCACCATAACATTTGGGGATATTGGTCCAGACCCACAAAGGCTTTATGTCGGCGTATCTCCAGATACCCCGCCGTAATTTCAAATGTGCACCGTCGCATCTTTACGCCGATCCACAAAGCAAGATACACAAAAAACATGGCTTCAGCCATCCAACGTAACTTGCCTACGCCGGAGTATCATGGGCGCATAGTTACGCTGGACGCATTTGGCGTTTCCATTAAAACTATGCAAATGAGCAAGATACGCCGAATCACGAACGTAGATGCGCCCGTCGCTGTAAGCTACGCCGTTTACATAAGGCGTACGTCCGGCGTAAAGTTACCCCTGCTATATGAGGCACAGCCCATGTTAAGGTATGGACTTCGGAACAGTCGTTGAATTACGTAAGGCGTACGTGAATGCGCCTAGGCGTAAGTTACGCTCACGCCGTATGCAGTGTTAAACGTATCTTAGGAATTCTAGCCGGCGTAATTCTGAGCATGCACACAGGGATACATTCATGTGCCGTTCATTCGGCCATGCATCTCTATGGGGTCACGCTTCATTAGCATACAACACGCCCCCTACCTGCCTACTTTGAATTACGCCGGCCGATTTACGCTACGCCGCCGTAACTTAGGACGCAAGTGCTTTGTGAATACTGCACTTGCTCTCTAAGTTGCGGCGGCGTAGCGTAAAAAAGATACGCTACGCCGCTCTAAAGATACGCCGCCCTACGTGAATCTGGGCCATTGTCTCTAAGATAATATATTCTAATGTTTGAAGATAAAACCTGCCTTGCATCTCCAACTTGCATTGCAGACCCAATTAAACTGCTTATATACTGCCCAGCCACCGAACAACATGTGATTGTCTCTCAGATATTATACTCTAATGTTTATTGCTGCTGTATTTAAGTAAATAAATCATGTAAAAGGTAAAATAAGTTTGACATATCTCACAACTAAAACTGGGGCACATGTGTTCAACCATAATTACCATATTATTACATATCAATGTGAACAATTTATGTCACCATAAAGCCCACTCTTGTGATGACATCGTTGTGGTACAAGATACAGCTGCTAGAAAGGTAGTTTAATGAACTAAAGTATACAGAAAATGATGTTTCCTTTTTGAGAACAATATATTCCCCTGAAAATATGCCTTAAGGATTGTTTCACAAATGTTTTTGAATAGATCTCATCATTCTTGATAATTTATCTTTAACAAGTTCATTTTGATTTTCAGAGGTTGACTCACATCAAAGCATGCGGCAAATGGAACACTTTTCTTAGTAATTGACATCTAACTAACAAATCATTCTTGTTCACCATAATTATATATGCAATTTACAGTTTAAAATATGATTTGGTTAGGCAAATAGAATAACATACTGAAAAATAAATACTATTAATTTTTATGAAAAAAAAGACTGCCCCTTTGGTAATACAGAAAATTACCTGTAAATTGGACTTGTGTGGAAATATGTTAAAACTTAGCCTTTTTGGAACCTGAGAAACATAAGGTCAGACCAATATAGTTTACTGATTAAAAAACACGTTTATCACGTTGTACCATGTTTTTAAAGACAATGCATATACATTTTGTTACAGTGTAGAATTTTATACAGTATCAATCTTGTCTAAGAGATCACTTTTGTATCCCCTAGAGAAAAAACATGTAAAAAAATAAATACTAAATGTGTTTTTTTTTTTTTCTGCGTGCCAGAAACAAATACTGTACACAGATGAAAAGCACGATGGCCCATATTTATGAAGCAGTGGATCTAACTTTCACCAAATATTCACTTCAAGTGAATTTTCCAGGTGCAGGTTTTTAATCGCAATCAGCTTTATTGGCAAGTATGTACAACATATCTTAAGCCTGGTAAAGATGAGCAGAATATTGGTGGCTGGAAAAATAGCAGGGGATTGGCATCTGATCAGCACTCACAGCCAAAGGACTGCAAGCAGTGATTAGTGTGTTCTGACAGGGTGGCAGTCCCCCTGTCCGAAAACAATAGCTCAGCAGGGAGATCGATGTACTAACATTGCAGTTAGTACAGAAAACTCCTTGCCAGCGCCTTCGTTTTTCCCCCATATGTAATGGCCTTTAAATGATAGCATTTGGTTTATCAGCAGTATTTGGTGAAAGTCACAATTACTGCTTTGTAAATATGCCCAATATGTACATTCACTAAAAATACAAATGTGAAAATTAACCACTTAAGACCCGGACCAATACGCTGGCAAATGACCCAAGGGGTTTTTGCGATTCGGCACTGCGTCGCTTTAACAGACAATTGCGCGGTCGTGCGACGTGGCTCCCAAACAAAATTTGCGTCCTTTTTTTCCCACAAATAGAGCTTTCTTTTGGTGGTATTTGATCACCTCTGCGGTTTTTATTTTTTGCGCTATAAACAAAAATAGAGCGACAATTTAAAAAAAAATGCAATATTTTTTACTTTTTGCTATAATAAATATCCCCCAAAAATATATAAAAAAACATTTTTTTTCCTCAGTTTAGGCCGATACGTATTCTTCTACATATTTTTGGTAAAAAAAATCGCAATAAGCGTTTATCGGTTGGTTTTCGCAAAATTTATAGCGTTTACAAAATAAGGGATAGTTTTATTGCATTTTTATTAATTATTTTTTTTTTTACTACTAATAGCGGCGATCAGCGATTTTTTTCGTGACTGCGACAATATGGCGAACACTTCGGACAATTTTTACACATTTTTGGGACAATTGTCATTTTCACAGCAAAAAATGCATTTAAATTGCATTGTTTACTGTGGAAATGACAGTTGCAGTTTGGGAGTTAACCACAGGTGGCGCTGTAGGGAATGTGTACCTAATGTGTTGTGTTTACTACTGTAGGGGGGTGTGGCTGTAGGTGTGACGTCATCGATCGCGTCCCCCTATTACAGGGATGACGCGATCGATGCTCCGGCCACAGAGAAGCACGGGGAAGCCGTGTGTACACACGGCTCTCCCCGTTCTTCCGCTCCAGGGACGGATCGCCGCACTGCAGCGGCGATCGGGTCCGCGAATCCCGCGGTCCCGGTCCTGGAGCTTCGGACCGGGTCGCGGGCGCGCGCCCGCGGGCGCGCGCCCGCGACCCACGGCTGGGTACTAAAACCAACGTATATATACGTTGATGTGCCCAGCCGTGCCATTCTGCCGACGTAAATCTGCAGGAGGCGGTCCTTAAGTGGTTAAATGATGCATAGTAATACATTCATCTTAGTTTGACCTAAGAAAAACAAAAAATCTGATAGGCCACCATGGGTTACTACATTATGGCATTGTTTTCGCAAAATGGCAAACACAATAATGTAATAAGCTGCAGCATTAAATATAATCAATATTTAATGACACTGGATAGGTTAGTCATTCATTAGTATAGGCTAGCTTAGTTCAACATTTTTTGATTGTTGCTGTTGCATTATGTATGTCTAAGCAATCAACTGACACCATCCTCATCTGCTCATCTAAGGGGTGCATTAATAACCATCCTGGAAAATCCAACCCAGTAAATTAAGCCTTCTCCTGAGACTTTTGAAAGAGTGGGAGGTACTTCATTAATTGCCATTAAAAGGACTAACTGCCTGGTCTTCCTAAAAGTAGATCAGATGAAATTTTATTAACCACTTTAGGACTAGAGATGATACACCTTATGCTTAGGAGCAAGCAATGTTTCAATTTTTGGCTATGTGTTTTTCATTTAGCAATGACTTTGTCATTACCTAATTACTGAAGTAATACATGTTATGGCTTCAGTAAGACACAAGTTTTACTTTTGGTGTAATTTCTTACAATAATTATTATATTTGTCTGCATTTTAAAGGAAAATAAAAATAAAAATACTTTTCCCGTTTTAACTGTGTTAACTATTAAACAATTAGTGTTACAATAGATTCAGGATACCTGATTTATTTTGTAACATGTCCCTTATTTAATGACTCTAAAAATTATGAGGGAATGGCTTTCCTAAGGCCAAGAGCAGACACAAGTGAGAGGGCTCCAGCACCTAGAAGGAGACAATACTGGGTTACCACTATCATTGCCATTCACTCACTAGTTATGGAGTGCAGTAGGCCAAGAAAAAGTCAGAGCTCTAGTCAATTGGCCATTTTCATCTCCACTACAGGTTGCAGGCATTATTTGTCAGAGGGGTTTTTCATTCCATCTGTTGGCAAGAAAGAATGAGAAGACACATTTTTTTCTGATCCAATACTGACTTCTTTGCATTCCTGAAGGCCCTAAGCCTCATTACTGTGGAACTGGAGCCATGGCCCGACCCAAATCCACCTGCATGGTTCCCACTTGCTCTCCCTGTACAGTGGCAAAAGGTGCCTTCCTCATCCCATCATCACCAGAACCATCGGTCTCAGTTCCACAATCGACCCCTTAGAAGCTGCCTATTCACCTACCTCTGCAGCATGGAGTATCTGTAACATAACTGTCTCTCATATGTTCTAGTTATATAGGTGTTATATACCCAGAGAGAAAGGATAACTTCACACAAATTTGTGGCAGTGTTGAATTGGAAGTGTGTTAACTTGCTGCACATTTTCACTGGCAAGTTGTACACCACACCAAAATTAGCTTTTTCCCCTTTCCAAACGTGAACTGTGTATTTGCAGGGCAGTCCTTCTTTGCATCTTTACACACTGCATTTCACTTTTGTTATTTCACTGTACTTTATGCCGTTTCCTGGGAATATAACCTATGTCCCTACCGCTGACCTTGTCAGTTCACTGCATCTGTGGAATAGGATCAAGCCACCTTATGTTTATTCCCACACCCACTCCTTCACTTAAGTTTTATAGATTTTCCATGGCTTCCTTGCAGGCCCTGGGGATCTGTGTACTACTCTCCATTTTGCTGTAGGTTCTTACACTTGGCCTGGTAGGATATTTCAATCCCACAAATGTCCACAAACATAGTCTTAATGTATACCTTTCATATAACTTGATAAATGGGTAATTTACTTTGTTGGGTGTGCCCACGTGACATCATCTCTAGACCACAAGATTTTTAGAGCTTTACTTCTGGCAGGATGGCCTTGATCCTTTATGAATCCTTCATGGGATAAGGGACAAGTGGGTGCTCAAGATGTGTAGACACTACTTCTTCTATCATGCTGGTAACACATCTTACTTTACGCCTTTACTGATTTACCTGCTCCTAATGCAGTGGTAAAGAAACAAAATTATACCCACTTCTCACTCTCTTAAAACTGCAAGGTTATCCAACAGCCTGGAGGTGCCAGGGTCTCAGTTCTTGAATCCCCACTGGTACAATATATGCCTCCATTTCACTGCTTTTTGCTCACAGTGTCTACACTTAATATAAGAGTGTACCAGCTTTAGCTTGAGTCCCACATATTTGTGTCAGGTGAACGATTTAGACCGAGCATGAGTTAATTGGCTGTTTGCTCTGTTTGGGGAGAACACCCAAATTTGTAGTGTGTTTGGCGGGTGTTTACCCCACCAAAAGTCCTACAATACACAGTGTGCTGCACAGTGCATTCGGTAAAATTTGGTTGTTAAGGAGTGGGGCTGGGAAGCTGGCCACTGCGTCCTTACCAACTAATGAGCCATCAGCTGTCATTGGGCTTCCCCACTGGCAGCTGGCATAAAAAAAATTGCTGGTATTTTTTTTTAAAAGGCATGGGTATGGACTTTAAACGGGAACCCCATGCACAAATCTAAAGAAAAAAATGTATGGGGACCCCCACATTCTATATCAGACTCTTATCCGAGCATGCAGCCAGGCAGGGCCCCCAGATCCCCCTCATGTGAATAAGTATGGGGTGGATAAGATTGAATGTTCCGCGCCAATAAAATTAAGTAAAAAAGCTGCTACTTGATAACAAATAAAAAATATTTGATTTGTCAAATGTTGAGAAGAAAAATAAGTGCGCTGATACATGCCTATTACATAAAATAAAATAAACAATAAAAAAGTCCATATGTGATAGACCAAAAAGTCACATTAGTTAGTGACTACTAAATAAAGTCCCAATATGTGCAAGGTTGCTTGAAAAAATCTTGTGAAAAGTATTTTCCCCGAATCTTGAGTAGGTGTGAAATCAAAGCCTTCACCTTGAAGTAGGATTAACACCCAATAGTGCTCAAATGGTTAATGCGCTTACCAGACCACCTTGACTCCTTTAATTAAAAAGAAAGTCAAATATCTACTCACAAGATTTTCACAAAATTTTTTCAAGTAACCTTGCACATATTGGGACTTTATTTAGTAGTCACTAACTAATGTGACTTTTTGGTCTATCACATATGGACTTTTTTATTGTTTATTTTATTTTATGTAATAGGCATGTATTTTGTATAATACTCTTATTAGCACTATCTTTAATGTAATTGAAATACACAATCAGCGCACTTATTTTTCTTCTCAATAAGTATGGGGTACATAGTACCCCTAACCATTCACTAAAAAAGTATCAAAAAGTAATAAAAACACAGAGAGTTTTTGAATTAATTTAATAAAAAAAATAAAAAAACAGTATCTCCTGATGTAAATCCATCATCAATCACGCCACCTGCCTCACTCAAAAAATAACAAAAATAACCCCCCTCTGCCTTCATTGACGGCCAACCGCCAAATGCCTCCTCTGCTGTTCGACAGTTCTTATATAGGTAAGGGCTGGGCCACCTGGCGATGTCACCTGGTGGCACCGCCCCTTGTGATGTCATGGACACAGCATGCATGTCACAACATAGGGACAAGGTGCTTTGGGGTAGGGGGTAGAACCCCCCTGCACCAAAGCATTTACCCATGTTAAGGGAATAAGGCCTGGTATAGTTCAGGAGGGGGGCACTAACTTATCTCCCCTTTCCTGACCTGCCAGGATGCATGCTCAGATAAGGGTCTGGTATGGATTTCGGGGGACCCTACGACCTTTTAAAAAAAAAATTTGGTGTGGGGGTCCCCTTAAAAACCATACCAGAAGCTAAGGTTTTTTTCTTTATTTTTTATTTCAAAAGCCAGGTACCGGCAATTCGCAAATATGAGTCCATTTTTTTTTTATGCAGTATGTTCTATGCATGATACAGATGCACCATTTTACAGTAAGACTAAGGGGACACCCTAGGCACTATATTTAAAGGAATGTTTCATTTTTATTGTTGCACTTTAAGCATCATTAAAATCACTAATCATGAAAAAACAATTGTTTTTATTTTTATAATTTGCAATGATACATGTCCCCCAGGGAAGTACCCCCATACCCATTTATGACGAATTACCTGCATATACAGTAAGCCTTCAAAATAGGCATTTTTTATGTTTCCTGTTAGACTTTATGGGGTTTGTCACCGAACAGGGGTTGTTCAGCCCATCTCTACTACATATACTCCCCCTCATCTATACTAATAGATCCTCCTCACCCATTTCTCTTTCTCACCTCTCCCTTGGGTTTTGTTGGTATCCTCATACAATCCTATGACCTCAGTCTTACATATTCTAGTTCTGAGGCTATTGATTGTTCCTCCTGTTCTTTTACTGTTTTTGGGCTTGACCCTTTTGCAGAATCTCAGTTGATCTATGTTACACCTTACATGGTCAAGAACCTGTCTAACTTCTTCTCGCCTTTGTTTTTTTCTCATTTTAAAGTGCCTAGGGAAGATAGTGCTCCCCAGGCCTATGCTTGTATGTTGCACCAATGGTATTATGGTTCATACCCATTTTGTAACTCACAATGTCCAGTGCTTTAACAGCCCTCACAAGTGATCCCAGGTACTTTACCACATGCACAAGCGTCAAAAACAAGTAATTTTCCATAATAAACTCACATTAAAGCGTTTGTTACCGCAATACTTCATATTCCTTATATGTGCCTGCTGTACCATGTACTTGTATGAGAAAGTATCCTGTTCTCTTTGTATTGCTTCCTTTGTGTGAAATCCCTGGTGTTCCTTTCAGTCTCTCTGATTACCTATTAAAAACTGACGCTACTAAGCAGGGGAGCACACCGTTGCCAGTTCTCTATGCTGGGAATCTTTTGCAATGATCAGACTTTTCCTGACACGCCTCTGCTGCACAGCCAGTCACTGGGAAGCTCAGTGTGTTGTTACTTCTCCTTCCCTCAGCTCTTATGCAGCTGAGAACAGAGGGAATGTGATCACTTAAATAAAAAAGGGGAAAAATGTATTTTTAATTTTTTTTCATCAAAAAAACTGTTTATTGAGTAAAGTTGCATATAGAAGACAATCAGTGATCCGTGGGTACATGAAACAACAAGGTTTTACATCATCAAGAGTATCATAAAGCATGAGCATTACAGTTATTACAAGTTTGGCATCCTCAACACAATGACCCCCGCCATCCTCGTCTAGGGCCGCGCAGACCACGATCCAGAACAATGTATTAGGGAGTGAGAAACGAGGCGTGGCTCGGGAAACCATGAACGGGGCAAGGCTTATTGCAGGTTGCAGACTCATTCAGCCATCGGTCCCAGATTTTATAGTATTTGTCTGGGCAGGCTCTATTAATATACACACATTTCTTGTAATATAAAGTCATATTTATTTCTGCCTTCCATTCTGAGAAAGTAGGGGGAAGCTGTCTCATCCATTTGCGAGCTACAATCTTCCTGACTGAGAACAGTGTCTCGTGGAGGAAAATCTTGGTATATTTATCAACATCTGTAGGAAAAATCCCCAGCACGCACTGTCTAGGATCTAACACGACAGGGGCTCCCATTGTGTCATTGAGAAATGTAATAATTTGTTTCCAAAGGTCTTGAATTTTTGGGCAGGCCCACATGAGATGGAAAACAGTTCCTGTCTCCTGAGCACACAACACACACAGGGTTGATTGGGTACATTTGTATCTAGCCACACGGATTGGGGTTAAATATGCCCTGTGGGTGATGTATATCTGGGTAAGTCGATCTAAAAGTTTGGGGGAGACGTTTTTACAGGTCTCTAAAGCCTCCTCCCATTCCTCATCTTCCAGTATCCCCACCTCCCTTTCCCAGTGAGATTTTATTGCAAACGCTATCTTGGCGGCTGCAGGGGCGAAGAGCATATTGTAGAATGCGGATATTAGTTTGTTGGGGTCTCTTCCCTTATCTATAGCCATGACCGTGTGTGGGGTTGGTTGCGGGTAAGTGTGCGAAAACTGTACCTGGGCCGCATGTCTAATCTGAAAAAACCTAAACAGCATATTGTCATGGAGTGTGAATTCTTCTTTTAGTGTTTGGTAGGTTTTTAAGTTACCACCAAATAATAAATGATGTAGATAGTAGACTCCCTGTGCAGCCCATAGCTCAGATCCCTGAACGTTGGAGAACTCCTGTAGACCCCTGTTATGCCATAGTGGTGTGTAGTCATTATACCTGGGTATTCCTAGTTTGGTGGATGCAAGGTCCCAAATTTGCCTATAATGACCCAAAAGGGACTTCGTCTCCTTCCCTGACATAGTGCCTCCAGATCCCACCGACACCGCGTAAATCGCATCTCCGGTGAGCTGAGACTCCCACGGGCACAGCAAAGTCAGAAATCACTGACTGTCGGTTTTATCGATATGAAACAGCTGCGACAATTGTGCAGCTCTTCAGTGCCTGCCACACAAGTTTATGTCTGCCTGTTCCCCATATAAACAGTTTAAAGAGGGCTTCCAGTGACTTAAAATATTTCAGGGGGAGGTAAATCGGGGTGTGCCAGAGGGTATAGAGCAGCTTGGGGAGGAGGACCATCTTTACAAGATTTATGCAACCCCAGACCCCTAGTGGTAGGTGGGCCCATATTCTAATTTTAGTCCTGACAGGGTCAAAGAGGGGTTCTATATTGAGTGCGATATAATCAGCTGGGTGTCTGGAGATATGCACTCCCAGATATTTGATAGCGTCCACTCTCTGGAGTGGCATGTTTGACTGGGATTCAGACGGCGGGAAGCAATCTATCGGAAGGATTTGTGACTTCCCCCAATTGATCTTGAGTCCAGAAAAGGTTCCAAACTGTTCGATTGTCTGGAGTGCTGCATGAAGGGAGGGGCCCGAGTCAGCCAGATACAATAAAGTATCATCAGCATACATACAGATTTTTTCTACCAATGGGCCTGTTCGACACCCCTCTATCTCTGGGTTGGTACAAATGGATATTGCAAGAGGTTCTACAGCGAGGGCGTACAAGAGTGGGGAAAGAGGACAGCCCTGTCTCGTGCCCCTACTCAGGGCAAACAGGGGAGATGGCCAACCATTCGCCACCACTCTGGCTGTGGGGTCTTGGTAGAGGAGACTAACCCATTTACGAAACCTAGGGCCGAAGCCGTAGGTCTCGAGACAGCACCACAGGTACCTCCATTCCACGTAGTCGAAAGCCTTAGCCGTGTCTCGTGTCACCAGTACTCTAGAGCCTACATTGTCATGTGTGGCCTGTAAATTAATGTAGAGCCTCCAAAGGTTAAAGGAGGTATTACGTCCGGGCATTAATCCTGGCTGATCTGCATGTATTAAAGATAGAATAACTTTGTTGAGTCTATTTGCTAGTACCTTTGCAAGGATTTTAATGTCTACCTGCAGTAGGGATATGGGGCGATAAGACTCCGGGTACCCAGGATCTTTTCCTGGCTTCGGAATAAGGACAATAGTCGCTTCTCTCATGGTCGTGGGAGGGTGTGCGTCTCAAACATGTGGTTATATAATTGTAATAATTTAGGGGAGAAGATTTGGCTGTACTGAGAATAGAATTCAATTGGGAGGCCGTCTGAGCCCGGGGCTTTGGAGCGAGCGAATGCAGCAATAGCCTCTGTTATTTCCTCAGAAGTCAAAGGCGACTCGAGTAGGGCAGTCTGGTCAGCCTTCAGGGAGGGGAGAGTAATAGTGTCAAAGAACAAATCTATCAGGCCGTCATCCGCCGGGCTCTTGGACTTATATAGGTCGGTAAAGAAATCTCTGAATTTGGAGAACACGGTCGACGGGTCCGTTACGCGTTGTCCATCAGGTCCATGTAGGGAGTTGACCACCGGTGGTCTATCTTCGCTATGGACCATATAGGCCAGGAGTTTACCAGCCCTTTCCCTGTGTTCGAATAGCTTTTGTTTGGCAAAGAATAGTTTACGCCTGGCCTTTTCAAACTGTAATTGGTTCACTACTCTAGTCTAAAATTTGAGCGCCGTTGCCGGAAAAAGGTATTTTTTATATTTTTGTGGATTTTTAGCAGTGGTATTTACTTATTAGTATATACTTATTGTTTAATTTACTATTGGAGCACTCACAATAGATGTTGCACTGCTTTTTTTGTTTACTCCTAAAGTCAGATTAACTACTTCCTCATCTTTGGTCCTTGGGTTTGGTTGGATCATTTCCATATCTTTTTTCAAAAGTCATCCTAAAATACACCTAAGATGTCAGCCACCTTGGGCCAGATTCAGGTAGTCCAGAGCATCTTTGCTCTGGAGTAACGCTTCTCATTTGCGTTGCGCTGCCGAAATTTTAGGAGCAAGTGCTGTCATTCACGAAGCACTTGCTCCTAAAGTTGCGGCAGCGCATCACAAATGAGCCGGCGGAATTCAAATTTAGCGGGTACGGGGCGTGTAGTATGCTAACTACGCGCGATCCCGCCGCCAACGTACTGCGCATGCGTCGAGTGTCAAAACATCCCCGTGCGCATGCTCCAAAATCTGTGAATGAACGTCAATGACGTCACATTCCCATTCATGACCGTTTTACGCAAGCGACGTTTTTTTTTTTTTTTTTCCGACGCGATGACGACGCCTATACCTAACATAGGATACTCCAACCTAACCATGTAGGTATACTCCAACCCCATGTAGGTATATCTATGCGCCGCGTATCCCGTCCGGAAACGTCGTATCGTCATCATTGCGTCGCGCCGGATTTCGATCGTGAATTGCCGATTTCCGCTCATTAACATATTTTTTGAGCGTAAATCGGCGGGAACGCCCCCGGCGCCATTTTTAAGTTGAAGTAACGATGCGATGGCGAAACTCAGTTACGCTGCTCGCATCGGAACTTCAACCCGGCGTTTCTTGTTTTCCGGTTACAGAAAACAGAAACGCCGGCTCAAAGTCACAGTTAGGCTGGCGGATCACTCGATCCGCCAGCGTAACTGTTCCTGAATCTGGCCCCTTGTGTTAATGAACATTGCCGTACAAACTTCCCAGACTGTCTCAAAGTTTTTTACAGACCAATAAACAGACAACACCCCCCCTTTCCCCGTTTCATGAAAAACACTTATGCCGCGTACACACGATCAGGTTTTTGCCTGGCCAGAAGCACATCGGAATTCCAACGGAATTTCATTAGAGTAAAATAGAACATGTTCTACATTTAAACTCCGATGGAATTCATCGGAATTTCCAATGGAATATCTCCGATGGGGCATACACGCGGTCGGAATTTCCGATCGTGTGTACGGGGCTTTAATGTATATTAGAAGTTTTCCATTATAGCTTATATTGCCCTTATTAAAAAAAAAGAGAAGTCTTTAAAAAATTCCACCCATCTCTTTCTTGATAATAATAAATCATAGCAAGGCAACAAACACACCTGGGATCTTGGTAAATACTATATGATTTAGGAAATCCAGATTACAAATCTAGTTAGTGTATTGTGTACTCTGCTGAACAATATTGAACTTTCATCCCTAAAGTTGTGACCTCTGAGGGAAATGTTTATCAAAGCCCCTGTGACATAGCCTTAACATACAGGGCTAGATTCAGGTAGAACTTACACCGACGTATCTCGAGATGCGCCGTGTAAGTCTAAATTTGCGACGTCTTATCTATGCGCCGTACCCACAGAACTAGATACGCCCGAAAATAGGCTTCTCGCGACCGACGTAACTTTCCTACGCCGGCGTATCGTAGGCGCATATTTACGCTGAACGCATCTGGCGCACCCATTGATTTCCTATGCAAATATGCAAATGAGGGAGATACGGCAATTCCCGAACATACGCACGTCTGGCTCAGGCTACGCGTGGTGCGCGTAAGCAGTGCCCGGCTTAAATTTACCCCTCATAAAGCAGGGGTAACTTTGCACCAGACTTGCACAAGTCAGCAGGAGAGTAGCTTTAGCAGCATCGTTACAGACGAGACATCACGAGGGACACATGCACGGCTAACATCCTCCTGTCTTTTCCCTTTCCAGGTGACGCGGTATATGCACTTGTACACCATCTCATGACTCCATTCCGGTATCCCCAAACCAGAGGAGAGAGAAGATACAATGATGTACACATAAGTACCCGTGCAGTGGTGGAGCGCACATTTGGCCTCCTGAAGTCCTGTTTCCGATGCCTGGATAAGCCCGGGGGTACCCCGTTGTATTCCCCAAACTTTGTGTGCCAGATCATTGGTGCATGTTGCATTCTGCACAACTACACCATGAGAAAGGGCCTGGAGATTGACATATGTGATGACCTGACCCCCGAACCACACTGCCCCCCCTGCCCGAGGCTACCCCGTCTGCTGAGGGAAGAGCAGTCAGGAGGTGCCTCGTGGTAGGCATCTTTGCACGTTAAACACACACATTCAACATGGCACAAGGAGAATGCATGCATGCACACCACTGTGGTCCCTAGCTCACACACACCACATCCACTTCACACTGGATTAGCCCAAGGACTTAGGAGCAGCAACGCTGCCCCAAGGCACCAATGGTGTCGCTGTCCATTCATACCACATTCACACGGCCGTGGGGATAACGACCAAGGGTGACATCCCTTACTGGCAGGAGTGTCACCCCCACATTCACACACCAGTCACACTGTAGCCTGCACTACTGTCCGTGTGCATACTGTAAAAACAAAACGCTCCTCACCGGAGCAGAAATAAAAAAAAACGCTCCTCATCGGAGCAGAAAAAAAAATGCTCCTCACCAGAGCAGAAATAAAAAAAAACGCTCCTCACTGGAGCAAACAAAAACCAAAATCATCAGCAGGAGACTCCTTCTCAAGTCTGCCACTCCTGGCAGGTTCTGGCTGCCTGTCCTGTTCTTTAGCACCGCATTGGTTTCTGCCTGCATCCGCAGCTGGCGGGTGGTGGTCTGCTGATACTGGTGCCTCCTGTGCCTCCCCTCCGCCGTATTGGCCTTTACAGCCACTGTGAGGCTCTTGACCTCTGTGACGAGGTGTGCTGTCATGGCCTGCAGCTCCGCAATAAAGGTCACAACAGCTGCACAATTTGCATTTATATCATGCAGACAGTTGGGTATTTCTGCTGAGGAGGCCACGCTGTCTGCAAGACGCCGCATGTCCTGGCCAACACACCCACATGTTTGGTCTGGCGGGCCTGATCCCTCGCCAGAGTTTTCTGTATGGCCCCAGGAACACCCCTGTTTTTTCTGGTGGCCTTCCTGGGGGCAGGAGAGGCTTGGGGCCGTGTATATGGGGAGGCCCTTGAGGAACTTCCCCTGATGGTGGAGGAGGGTGAGGAGCTACCCCTGATGGTAGAGGAGGGTTGGGAGGGTCCCCTAATTGGGAAGGAGGGTGGTGAGGGTCCCCTGATGGGGGAGGAGGGTTGGGAGGGTCCAGGGTTGGTGGGATTTTCCTCCACAATGTATAACACGTCCTCCAGGTCCCCGTGCTCCACCACTACTTCCTCTAGAGAAGAGGGGTGGGCACTCTCCTCATGGGATGGCGTGGATCCCTGAAGAAGTCACGAGACCATGACGTAACGACGTAGGAAGTGCGACCACGTGACACTCACAGCCAACCGGAGGCTAACAGACGCAAGACAGCGTTTGTATTCGCCGTGCTCTGTCATCCATTTGTTTGTTTGGCGCGTTTTAATATTTTTTATGTAAGAGGCTTATTTTTATATTAAACCCCCCTCTTGTTAAATGGGCTTCACTATCTTTGGTATCCTTTATCCCACGCTCTGACTTGTCATCATGAGCTGCTAGACTCAGGAATCTATACCACGGACGACCACTGTACAAATACAGCGCCAGAGAGCTCCACAGAGACTACAAGAGAAGGAACCAACATTGCCCACCTGCTGCACTGTTACCATCACCTTAAGGTAAGGGCAATATGAGACCATTTTTCGGATGAGTTCACCCCTTACAGAAGACCCATCAGTCACCTTTAACCCATCGTGTCTCTTCACCATAGACTTTCACCATTGTTATACATTGTTTACCTAGCCATTAGGGTGGACGCCACTAACATCTATTGTGTTAGTCTGCTTTACCACCCACCAGCTTAGCACTTTGTTTGATTTTGATTTATTTATCACGTATATATTTATCTTTGTACACTTTTCACACACACTTTAGCGCTTATCACCTTTTATCTTATATCCTCTAGTGGCTTGTTACCTTTAGATATAGCGGCTTTAGTTCACAGGCTTTATTTGACATTGGTTACATTCCAACACTCACAGTAGCGCAGTAGAATTTTCACTTCACATTGCCCATCAGCCGACGATGGCCCAGCTCCCTCCAGCACATCTGTGGATGACACAAACCATTCACATGTTGGTGGACCCACACACTTGTCACATGTTCCCTTCCACCCCCTCACATGCTACACACCGAATAGGAGATAAAACACACTTACCTGACCTCAAGGACTGGTCACCGGAGTCGAAGCCCTCCATGCCCTCCACCTGTTCATGCTGCAGGCATTGGGCAATCAGCTGATCCTCCGGGGTCAACCGCACAGTACATGCTGCTCCTCCTCCCGTGACCCTGGCATGCTTACTGATCTCGGCCAGCTTCTCCTTGACCTTACTTCGCATGTCTTTGATTGTTTTTGTATATCCTGGAGGGGGCCTGGTCGCAATGCCCTCAACACTGAACTTCAGACTCAGCTCCCTCAGGATTTCATTCTTCCTGGCCTTGCTGGTCTGGTGACTGAGGGCACCATGGAGGTATTTGTCATATTCCACGATCCCAGCAACAATTATATCCCTCTCCTTCTGGCTAAAATGTTTCTTCCTCATGTCCTTAGTTGCAGCAGCCACCATCGCTTTGCAAAAGTACCTTCCCTAAGTGAGGGAAAAAAAGCAGGATGTACTTTTGCGCTAGACGGGCGCATATCTGGGGGTATTTATAGGCTCGGCGTAAGCCGGTTGGATGGCGTTTCTCAGGAAGTTGGGCCGGCGTAGTTGTGAGCATGCGCACAGGGGAGCGAACATACTGCGCATGCTCAGTTCATGATACGCAGGGCGTAAATCACTACTCCACGTTCAGAACATCATTTGCATAAGGTCACACCCACTTACGCCGACCAAATTAAGTTACGCTGGCGCAAGGTTAGGAGCAAGTGCTTTGTGAATACTGTACTTGCCTCTCTGAGTTACGTCGGCGTAGCGCAAATGAGATGCACTACGCCTGTATAAAGATGCGCCGATCTACCTGAATCTAGCCCACAATGCCTATTATACAGCTTTGTATAATATCTGTTCCATTACTGAGACATCCTCCTGCCTTACTACCAGAGGCTGTAGGAATACATCAAGTCCACCATACTTCCTCCTTTACCTAGTTATTCCATTAATGCCATGTCAGCCCTCTTTACTTCCTTTGAAATTCAAAAGCCCAGGCCCCAACAGATTTACCCATGCCTTCTACAAACATTTTAAAGAGGTCCTCTCACCCATTATAAAGAGTGTTTTTAATGCCATCTGAGTCACCTCAGACACCTTTGCCTAAACATGTGCTAGAGGCACATGTTGCCTTGATTCCTAATATTCAAAAGATTCCCACATGATGTTCCAAATAGTTCCCAAATGTTCAGATTGATGTTGACCAAAAGATTTATTCCAAAATACCATCCCTAATTCAAACAGAACAGATGTTCACCCCCTTGAGGCGTGGGATAGGATTATCAAGAACATTAACTTTATTTACTATGCTACTAAACAGAAACGCTCCATTTGTCTCCTTTTTTTAGATGCTGAACAAGCATTTAATTGCATTGACTGGGATTTCTACATGAAATACCCCCAAAAAATTGCATCGTCTACACCCACTTTATCATATCATGTTTCTCTTTGACACACCATCCAAAAAACATTTTCTATCTGAGACATTGCTGATATGTAATGGTATGTGTAAGGGCTGTCCACTCCACTCCACAACAACCTGACAATTAGCCCTTTTACTACCACCAGTGTAAGGTTTATGTCAGCAGCATAAGACTGAGAAAGAATGTTTTCACCCTTGTTAAGCCAACTGATGGCTTTTGGCTGAAAGTGATTTTTTTTAAATCAGAAAAGGTTTTTATTGAAAATAGGCAGAAATAAAGTAACATACACAGACAGATCAACAATATCATGGTACAGCTTCACATTTTATACAGAACACGTGACAGTACAGAATTCGTATACAAAATTATATTTGGATCATAAAAGACATCTGGAGTGCATATAGGAAGAAACATTACCAGATATTTCCCTGTACAGCAAATGTCCCTCTCTCCTCATAAACATGACCTGACTGTGTCACCAGTAATCCTACATATTGGCAAAGAGCTTGAAACGAAAGGAAATCAAAGAGAGAGAAAAGATAAAGGAGAAAGGAAAACAGGCAAAACAAAACCAAAGCTGGAACAAAAAGTGAAGGTAATCCCACAGTCGGTCATGGCTCATAGAAGTCATTGCTTCCCCGGGTAATCTCTCTAGGGGTACCGCACACCATCCCACCCCCACCGCTCCTGCAGCTCCATTCTCTATAGCACATATCCCAAATTAAACTAAGCTAGACTAGCCCCCCCTTGTACTAATATATTAACCCTGTAGTAATCTATCTCTCACCAGTTCAAGAGGACCTAATCCCGGGGTATCTAACCAGGGTTGCCATATTCCATAAAACTTCTTCAATACATTTCGGTGTTGGTACGTTAGTTTCTCGCGTATTAATAAACTGTTGACTCGTTTCACCCACTGTCCACCTGTCGGTACCCTCGGAGTAATCCAAAGCCGCGCAATTTCTTTGCGGGCAATATAGAGTGAGCGTATAACAGCAATATGGCCATTAGGCGACAAATCGGGTAGCTCCAGGGCACCGAGCAGGCAGACAACCGGGTCCTGTAGAACAGGTATTTGAAATACAAGTGAGATGGTCTCCAGCACATACTTCCAGTACCGGAAGAGTTTTGGACACTTCCACATCATGTGGAGAAGATCCCCGGGGTGTGCCTCGCATTTTGGACAGAGAGGGGTGACCCTGAGGCCCCATTTATATAGCCTAGCCGGGGTCCTGTACACCTTATGTAAGAGGTACAAATGTGACAATCTCTGTGACGCGGAGACCGAGACCTGGGGAGCAGACGTCAGGCACAATTCCCAAACATCTCCATCAATAGGCCCCAAATCCCGCTCCCACCCCCTCTTACAGGGAAGCTTGCCCGTATCGTGGGTTAAATTGAGTAACTTTGCATATACCCTGGATATCAATCCTGCCTTTTCAGTTGTTGAGAGTACATCTCTCATCAGAGGGTGCACCATTTGGGCGAAAGGGGACAGTCTGTCTTCACATTGTATGGCATGTCTTAGTTGCAGATACTGGTAGAATTGACCGTTATGTAAATGAAATTCCTCTTTTAGGGCCGCGAAAGGTTTGAGTATTATACCTTCGTATAGTTGAGATATGTATTGAATTCCTGCCTCTTCCCATGAGCTGAACCCCTTAAGCTTAAAGAGTTCTCTATAGTATTTGTTCCTCCATATCGGAGTAAACTGACACACTGCCTTGAGTTTGAAGATAGCTCGAACATATTCCCAAAGTCTAATCAGTAAACTAATAGTGGGGAGGGCAGTGGGAAACTGTGTGAGGCCTGCTTCTAGATATACCAGAGCCGGGAGACTTGGATTCCCGGATACTATCAAAGACCTAATAGGGTCAGAATCATCCTCCTCCCCCCAATTGCACAGATGTTGAAGCTGCGAGGCTATAAAATAATTCCTGGCATGAGGGACCGCCATACCACCTTGGTCCTTCGCAAGTTGCAAAGAACGCAAGCTGATACGAGCTGGTTTATTGCCCCAGATCAATTCTCTGAACTGGGTATCTATACGTGTGAACCACCTGTGAGTTATCCATACCGGGGCATTGTGAAAAATATAAAGAAGCTGAGGGGCCCATATCATCTTAATTAAATTAACTCTGCCGGTAACGGTGAGTGGCAGCTTCCTCCAGACAGAGCACTTCAGCCGAAGTTTCTGCAACAATGGGGACAGGTTCTTATCCAGATACTGAGTAGGGTCCGGGGTTACCTGTACCCCTAAGTATCTAAATTCATTTACCACCTCAATATCTTGCGCACAGATCGGTAGGGGGCCCGGCAAAGGGTCCAAGGGCATCAGGACTGACTTGTTCCAGTTGATGCTGAAACCCGACAGCCGACCAAAATCGGCTATCAGGTCCATCACCCCCTGCAGAGATCCCGCGGTGTCGCCCAGATATATCAGAGTATCATCCGCATAGAGTGAGACAACATCCTCTCTCGGTCCCCTGTGGAACCCAACTATATCCTGCGACCCCCTAATATGTATAGCCAGGGGCTCTAGGGCCAGGGCAAACAACAGGGGCGACAAAGGGCATCCCTGCCGAGTGCCTCTGGCAAGTCGGAACGAGTCTGACACATCTCCATTAATGCGCAGTCTCGCCGACGGGGCGCTGTATAGTAGTTGAACCCATTTCAAAAATGTGGGGCCTACCCCAAATTTAGTCAGCGTTTCCCATAAATAGGGCCATTCTACACTATCGAATGCTTTAGCCGCATCCAAAGAAAGGACGGCCCTATTGCCCGCGTTATCTGTGGGGATCTGCAGATTCAGAAAAAGCCTACGTAGATTCTGGGACGTAGATCGTGTAGGGATGAATCCAGACTGATCTCTATGAACCACTTTTTGGATGCAGCTAGCCAATCTATTCGCCAGAATCCTGGCAAGTAATTTAACGTCGAAAGTGAGCAGAGAAATTGGCCTATATGAATCTGGGGATAAAGCATCCTTGCCGGGTTTTAAAAGCACTATTATGAGGGCCTCGTTCATAGACGAAGGGAGAGATCCCGTCTCAAAGGCATGATTGTACACTTTAAGCAGAACTGGAAGAAGTTGGGCCGAGTACCGTTTGTAGACTTCGGATGGTAACCCGTCAGCTCCCGGAGCCTTACCATTTTTTGCATGTGCCAAAGCTTCCACCAGTTCCTCCTCGGTCAACGGGGCATTAAGCACAGCAGCATCCGAAGTGGACAAACAGGGCAAAGGGTATCTGTCTAGAAATGCGCCAATATCACTTCGGGAGGGCCTAACCTTGGATGAATAAACATCTTGAAAGAAGGTTTTAAAAACATTCATAATATCGTGAGTGGAATAACAGGGAATCCCATTAACCCCTAATATGGATACAATATGTGCGGATGATTGCTGCGATCTGGCTACTAGTGCCAGCATATGCCCTGTATTCTCACCCTCCTCAAAATGACTTTGTTGCAAAAAAAAACGTTTATTCTCAGCTAGTTGTAGAGAGAGATCTCTCAGCATAGACTGGGCAGCCAGCCACGTGCGTTTCGTATCATCTGTGGGATTGGCTACATATTTAGCTTCCGAGGCGCAGGCCTCCTCCAGGATTGACATCTCCCACTCTTTGGTGGAGGATTTGATCTGGGAAACCGCTCTGATAAACTGTCCTCTTAGAAAGGCCTTAGCCGTTTCCCAGACCACATCCAACCCCGCCGAGTCTAAGTTATGCCTAAAAAAAGTTTGTAGTAGATCAGGGATGGGGTCTGGTTCAGGAATAAGTGAGAGCCAAAAAGGGTTAAGTTTCCAGAGGGTGTTACCCCTACGCGCCCCAAAATGAACATCTATCGATAGGGGGGAGTGATCCGAGACCTGTCGGGGGTGATACTGTGAAGATTCTAACATTGCCATCAGTAAATCATTCCCCAACCCCAGATCAATTCTGGACAGGCCCCCCACCGAAGCAGATTGACAGGAGTACATAAGGGTATCTGGGTTGCGTGCCCGCCATACATCTATCAGGCCCATCTCCACGAGCAAACGAGCAAACGGGGTAGGGCCCGATTGCCTTTGCAGCTCTGGCCTCCCACGACTGGCCAATCTATCTTTGGTATGGTCTAGACAATTATTAAAATCCCCAAACACCAACACCGGTATGCCCGGGAAGCGGGCAAGAAAATCTGTCAGCAATTTCAGGGTATTAGCGGAGAAAGGAGGGGGAATATATAGTCCTGCAAGGATACATTTAGTCCCGTATAGTGAACATAGAGCAAAAACATACCGACCCTCTGGGTCAATTCGTACCTCTAATGCTGAAAATTGTACACCCCGTCTAACCAGGAGGCTCACTCCCCTCGAGTACACCGAGAATGTAGCATGGTATTGGTGCCCAAACTGCCGTTTTGCAAATTGAGGTGTAGAGGACGGGGAGAAGTGAGTCTCCTGCAGGCAAATGACATCCGCGCCCAACCGCTTGATCGTGCGGAGCACAGCCAAGCGCTTAACAGGGCTGCCCAACCCCCTGACATTCCAGGACACCATTCTGGTTAGTTTAGACATTGTAGAGCATATACTGTTACAACAAGGATATACCGAGCAAGGACATATCTCCTGCAGTTAAGGTAGCAGGGGGCATTGGACCATAAAAACAGCATCATATCATTGAACACTTCTGGGGAACATAAAAATAATAAAAGGAAAAGAAAAACTTGGGGGGGGGGGTAACACACAGTAGCGGTGGGAGTTTCAATTGGAGATGGATACAGGAGCATGCACAAGTAGCAGGTCGAAGGGGGCCAGGGGCCCCAGTAACCATCTGGAATAATGGTGACGGTAATTCCTTCGTAGAGCCTTCATATAAGTATGAGTCCAGCAACAATAAACAGAAATAAAAAAAACGAAGAAAAACACATTGAAGAATAACAGGCCAACATGGCCAAACTTGGGTGCCGCAGGGCAAAAGGAGGTCTGTACCAGACCATCATGGGGGGCAGCAGTGGAAGCGCACCTAAGCGTCCAAACTTCTCAGCAGCTAGATCAGGTAACCCTGATGTCAGACAGAAGAAAACAAAAAAAAAAAAGGGGGGGGAAGTCAAATCCTAGCACCTCTTCCGCCTTGGTAAAAGAAGGTAAGAATCAGGATAAGTTGAACAGTACATCACCCGTCTTGCTGTGCCCGGCGTTGGTTTCTGCTTTCCTTGATTGATCTTTCTTCTCGGTCCATCCATTGTGCGGCTGCAGAAGGTAAATCAAAAAAATGAACGGAGCCTAGTGCTTCTACTCTCAGTCGGGCGGGGGTATAGCATGGCATATTTGACATCTAGAGCTCTGAGGCGCCGTTTAACATCTAGGAACTTTGCGCGTTGCTTTTGTAACTCAGCAGAGAAATCAGGGAAGAAAGAAATTTTTGCGTTATCTACTCTCATGGCCTCCGGTTTAATCCTGGCGTTGTGAAGTATAGCATCTCTATCTTTGTAGTGAAGTAGCTTGAAAAGAAAAGGTCTCGGGGGGGCCCCCCGGTGGATAAGGCCTGGCAGGCACCCTGTGTGCCCTCTCCACAGAAAACAATGGAGTGAACACTTCCTTGCCAAATGCATTCACCAACCAGTTCTCAATAAATTCAACCGGATTTTTTCCCTTCCGCTCTTTCGGGCAGACCCACCATCCTAACATTATTTCTTCTCATTCTGTTCTCTAATTCCTCCTCCAAGCGAGATGAATGTTGTGTTAGGAGGTGGTTGTTAAACGTGAGATCCCTCTGCATGGGAGCCATGTCATCCTCAATGGAGCTCACTCTACCTTCCACTGCAGAGGTCCTTTCCCTCAACTTTTGTGCATCCTGCCTCAGAAAGGATATTTCTGCTTTCACTCCCTTAATATCAGCAGCTAGAGCAGTAATGGAGGTATTGCAGGAGGTTATAGCAGTGAATATATCTCTAAGAGAGGGCTCACCGTCTGTGTCAGGGCTGGTGGAGGCCTGAGGCCTAGCAGAGCTGCCATCAGGAGTACTCACAGCGTTCCAGGGGAATCCGATCCACCCCCATCCTCCAGGGGAACAGTGTCATCCGCATCCGACGATCCGCCGGATTCCCCTTGTTTTCCCAGGTGAGTATTAGAGTCCGTGGCGAGCGTCATGGAGAAAAGTTTTTCTGCTCCCTCCCTGTGTTTCTCTTTAGGCGTTCGTCGGGCCTGGGCGCCATTTTGATGGGACATGTTGTCCCAGACCGGGCCGGCGCGTATTGCTGTTTAGCGGCGGACATCGGGCTCGATTCAGGACACAGACGGTACCGGAGTATGCAGCGGACCTTCCAGCAGCGATCGGGCCGAAACAGCAGGTAGGTCTGTTATTTTTCAGGAGTCTTTCAGGAGAATCGGCGGAGAGGATCTGAATGTGCGTCCGGCTACATCCGCTGCCTGGCCACGCCCCCCTGTCGCCACCATCTTGCTACACCCGGAACTCCTCCACAGTAAGGATACAGTGAGAAGGCGGCAAGGGGACATCTTGTTACACCCACCGGAGTTTTGCATTTCACACTTATTTTTAACAGTACACTCGGCTTGTATAGCAAAATTCAGTATTTTGAAATCCCTCAAGTTTTGAGGTTGTAAAACAGATGGGCAAACCTGTGAAATTAAGTAGGCTTGACGCTGCTTTTAAAATTCAACATGTAAACAGTCAGACGCATTTTTTAAATACTGAATTTCACAATATAAGCTCCGTTTACTGTTAGACCCCTTTCACACTGAAGCGTTTTTACAGCACTTTAGTGTTAAAAATAGCGCTTTTAAAATGCTCATAATACGCTCTCCATGCATCTCAATGGACCCTTTCACACCGAGTCCTGCAAGCAGCATTTTTGGAGCAGCTTTTGAGCGCTGAAAAAAAAAAATGCTCCAAAAATGCCCCTCTACAATGAAATGAATAGCGCTGTAAAAATGCCTTACCCTTTCACACCGGGGCACGGCAAAAACGCCCTAAAACTTTAGGGTCTTATCGGTGCTTTACCAGCACATAGGGATTGCAGATAAGGCTTCACTGGAAAAACGCTTGAAAAACGCTCAAATAACGCTCCAGTGTGAAAGGGGCCTAAAAAATTAAGTGTGAAATGCAAAACTTCAGTGGGTGTAACAAAATGTCTGCTTGCTGCTGTTTCGTCAGATTAGGCAACCCGTCAGAATGGGGGGGGGGTTACCGTCTGAGGTCTGCACTATTGGGGGGGGGGGGGTTACCGTCTGAGGTCTGCACTATTGGGGGGGGGGGGGTTACCGTCTGAGGTCTGCACTATTGGGGGGGGGGGGGGGGTTACCGTCTGTTGGATATTGGGGGGGGGGGGGTTACCGTCTGAGGTCTGCACTATGGGGGGGGGGGGTTACCGTCTGAGGTCTGCACTATTGGGGGGGGTTACCGTCTGAGGTCTGCACTATTGGGGGGGGGGGTTACCGTCTGAGGTCTGCACTACTGTGGGGTGTCTGTACTTAGGGGGGATGACACCATTTTTATTATTTTTTTGCACCGAGTGACGCCACTGCAGTGGGGGGGGGGATGTGGATATTACAGTGGGGGAGATTTTTTTTTGCTGATCCGAAAAATTATCCGATCCATGACTCCTGATCCGAGGAACGATCCAAACCATGAGTTTTTTGATCCGTTGCACCCCTACTTAACAGTAAACTGAGTTTATATATTGAAATACAGTACTGCAAACTCCATCTGACTGTTTAGTTTAATTTTAAAAGCAGCGGCAAGCTTGTCACAGGTTTGCCAATCTGACAGAAGTCTGCTTTTAAAACTCAACATCAAAACATTTACACCGAGTTCCAAGTACTGTATATCACTATATAAAAAAGTGTAGAATGCAAAACTCCAGTGGGTGTAACAAGATGAATGAATGAATGAATGAAAAACTTAGAGCGCGGCACATGCGAACTGGATCGCCTCTGGGCGCTTGTTGTTCCTGTCTCCTTTGATATCAAAAGAGATGAGTCTTGATCTTTCTCCTGAAGACTAAGTGATTCGCCTCCAACCGAATGGTGGTTGGTAAAGCGTTCCATAGTCTGGGACCTTGGACGGCGAATCTTCTTTCTCCTTTGGACTTGTAGTTGGCTTTTGGGATCTGTAGTAGGTTCTGATTGGTGGATCGCAGGATGCGATTGGGATTGTGAGCTTTTATTTTATCGCATAGATATTGGGAGGCATTCCCATGGACACATCT